>VZTI01000078.1:1776982-1840030 GCA_013397865.1 Struthidea cinerea
TTTTTTGTCTGCTGGCACAGGTAGAACATGGAAGTACTGTTGGATAATTTAATGCAGCCAGTTTAGACTGTTTTTTTCTCTTTTTTTGTTCTCTGTTTTTTCTCTTCCCTTTCTCTGTCCTCTTCACCAAGACATGTAGTGTCTTGTTGATGATCTATAAAGCACATCACCAACAAGAGGAATTGAATAAAAATCCACCGATGTCAGGAAATAATGTCAATTTACACTAGGTGACATCTACTGAGGATGAAGAGACAATCTCTGATAGCCTAGAGCATTTCTTACTTGCCTTAGGCATAAATTTGTCTTTATATTTGAATACTTGGAGCTCGGTAATCCTGTAAATCCTTTTTTCTGTATTCAAAAAGCTCCATCTGCTTTGGGAAACCCTTTAAATTAGTCCTAAAGGCCAAGTCTCTTTATAGAAATAACTGGATGGCACAGATACCCTATCTGCAAAAATAACAGCCAACTTCCTAGTGGAAAGTAATTCTTGGAAGAGTTGGCAACGCTGCTAAAAATTATTAAGAAAATATTTGTCCATTTTCAAAAGGCTTTTTGACTGAATGTCATGTAGATAGGAGCACGTTTGGAATGTAGAACAGACTCTGAAGATTCTCCCGTCTAGAATGGGAGAATCCTCTCTCTTTCTGGTGCAAGCTGTGTGTTCTGCAGCCAGCAGCAGCAGGATATTTGCAGAGATTCGTGCCCTGTGTTTGCCAGCTCTGTGTGTACCATGCTGGCTTAGCACAGCTCACCCTCACCACAGCAGCAGAGCCGAACACTCCTGGAAGTTCAGCTCCTAATGTCACATTGCCCTGCAGAGATTTTCTCTCTGCATTAGCCAGAACTTTAGGGATCTGGAAGGGGAAGTTTCTGTTTCTATTGAAATAATCCCCAAGCAGAGAGAGTTCCTGTGCCCTGAGCACTCCTTTGCAGCTGAACACTCTGACAAGGGGTGCCACAGCCCAGGGCTGGTCCCAGGTGAGGGCAGCAACACAGCTGTGGAGCAGAGGAGAGCCACGCTGTGACCCCAGTTCATTGAGTTGGGGCGAGGAGAGCGACAGCGCAAGGAACACCCATCCCTCATGCCAGGTCATCTGTGGGAGCAGAGCGTTGCAGCTGGTGGAATATTCAATAGCAGCCTGCAAGCAGCTCTCTGCTGGTGGAAAAGGTCATCTCTTGGTTTGCCTTGGGCTTTAGAAAATACTTTCAAATTGTCCTGGCTTCTCTAAGCTGACAGTGCTGCTGGAGAGAGCGCCTGAGGGTGCGGGAGAGGTGACACTGGAACTGTGGCCCCACTCCCATCAAAATCAAAAGCAGAACAGCAATTGACTCGAGCCAAAGTAAGGTCAGGACCAAAGTGCCGCACGTCCCGTGGATCAGTGTTGTCATCACACTGATTTTCAGACACGGGAGAACGGGTAGCAGCACTCACTGTACAGCCTCAAGAGTTTGGAGAGATGTTGGCGCAAATTTTAATGGATGGATCGTTTCCTGCACGCCCTGGTTTCTGTATTTAAAGGAAAGTGCTGCATGCTGAGGGGAATAGTAACGTGTCCATGATTCACTCCTTTTGTAACGGCTCGGAAGGCATTGCTGGTTGCTACCCCAGGAGAATCAAAGCAGATGCAGGATTTGTTTCCGGGGGAGGAGGCTGCGAGGGGCAAACTCCTTTCTATTGCTGCTGTTAATTTCCAAGACCACCCTGTCTGGGTGGCTGTCATCATCCTTCCCCCTATTTAACCTTTTTTCCATGTTGCTGTTGCAAGGCTGCTGTAATCAAACAAGACCCCATGGCAGCATCCTTGGGTTTTCTCTCCCCACAGCTGGGTGTTACCACTGGCAGCTCAGATGAGAGCAGAGCACAGCTCGGGCTGACAGACAGCGAATGCTTGTCTTTAAGGATTGTCTCTTACGTGCCTTTCACACAGCTGTGGAGTCGCTGCTGCTCTCCTGCAGGAACAATTAACAAGTGTAAGAAGATTTCTCAACATGCAGACAAAGGTGTGAATGCAACTGAAAGGCCCCAGGTGAACAGCAAGCTGAGATGAGGGTGCCCAGAGCAGCTGTGGCTGCCCCTGGATCCCTGGCAGTGCCCAAGGCCAGGCTGGACACTGGGGCTTGGAGCAGCCTGGGACAGTGGGAGGTGTCCCTGCCCATGGCAGGGGTGGCACTGGATGGGCTTTAAGGTCCCTTCCCACCCAAACCATCCTATGATTCTTTGATTCTCTGACTCTGTGGGCTGCTGGAGCTGCCTGAGCCGTGGGACGTTGCAATCCACAGCACGGTGGCCCTTGGCATCGTTAAGGAGGAAATTGTTAATGAACACTGTCATTTTTAAAGGGTCTTCTGGCATCAAGGATTTTCTTCCTGCGAAAGGAGTTGAGGCAGGATGACAGGGGCACAAATTGAGCCAGGAGATGGCTGACAGACAAACTGATAGGATTTGAGAGCTAGAGATTCAGTAGAAGGTTACTACTGATCCAAATTAGATAATGTCCATAAATGGAAGGAAACCCTTATGTATGAAACTCACACCTTTCAGACCATCTACAGTGTGAATGCAGAGTGGAACAGGGGCAGTGCTTTGAAAATAGACTTACAAACTGGCAAAGAACCCGAGGATGTGGCACCCACCCCACAAACCTCATCAAGCTTTATCACCTCCTGCGAGTACCAGGAGAGGACTGTGAGTCTGATAATGTCCACTTCTGTGAGGATTGCCCTGCAGGATTGACTTTCTACTCTTTTCCATTTCCAATTAGAGAGAAGATAACCCTTAATTTCAGTCTTAAATTAGACTAATGGGACTTACTTATCCAGTGGAGAGGTTGAGGCAGCAGAAGGAAGCCCGTGTGTGGTTTGAGGAGTGAATCAGCAGCTTTCTCCTTGTGTGCACTCAGGCTCTCAGAGTTCAGCTCCGACACATGGATTCGTGTGGGACAAGCCACAGGGGGCTGAATGTCACCACACGTGACCACAAGTCATTAATTTTTCGCTCCTTCTTTCAAGCGGCTGGTGCAGCCCTGCCCTGCTGGTGACGGGCTGTGATCTCACAGGAACTGGGGTTATCACAGTGCGTTATCTCAGGCCCGTGTGTTCCCCCTGAGCGGGATTGCTTCCAGTTCTCTGTGCTCCTCCTCGTCTGGCTGAGCGCTGCACCCCTCGAATCCCTCCTGCAGCTGCTGTGGGTGCAGAGGAGCTGCTGATTCTGGCTTTGCATTTCCCCAGAGCCCTGGAAAGCTGGACTTCTATCAGTCTAATCCTACCTGTGACCAAACAAAGTGTTCAAAGTCAGCAAAGAGCAGGAGTGGTGGCTAATATTGTTGAAGATTTCAATGACAACGGGAAAATTTGTTCTTTAGAATCTTTTTTTCCTTTTTTTTTGTTTTTTGGACAGTGTCACCTAAATGTCGTTTGTATAATTGCATGGAAACATATTCCAACTCACCTAGTGCAAAAAGGCATAGAAAGAAGGGCATAAAAAGGCAGCAGTGATTGCTTGGAAAAAATCACAGCAGAGTTTTAAATCTTTGCTCTGGGCAGTGAGGCAAATGTGTAACTCCGTGGTGCGTGGAGGGATTCTGTGCTAGGCTCTTGTTTATTACTGTCTGCGATAGAAATCTTGCTGTTGTTTGAAGAGTATTTTGCTATCATGGGGCCGGGGGTTCCCCCTAGCACTGCTACACTCTTCCTGGGGGTCAGGTGGAGATGAAATGTCTTCCATAGCAGTGGAGAGTCACCTCTGTAGAGCGCGTCTCTCAAAAGCCTCATCCAAGTCCGTTGTGTTTTCTTGCTTTGCCTGATTTAGCACATTTGAGACTGAGGTTTCCCAGCAAACTAGATGTGGCTGTTTTCTAATTGAGGTGCTGTAGGGGAAAACCAGATCTGGACAGAGCCACAGATGTCAGAGTCATCACTTCAGAGCTGCTCTCGGAGTTTATCTGCAAGTGTTTTGTCAGTCGAGTAGGCACTTGCTTTTCTCCCAGGCCATTTAACATTAGGATCATGTCTCCTTCATTTGTCTTCTTGAAATATTGAGGACACATTGCTCTCCGTGTGCCTGACAGTCAGACAGGAGCGTCTGCACTCTGCCTGGAGACCGATGGCCACTCTCAGCTCTGAGCAGAAACCTCTCAGCTGCGAACACGAACGTTCCCATGTCCAGTGAAATCCCCAAAAGTGGCTGCGGTCTCCTACAAACTCTGATGAACCTTTTGCTTAAGGACAGATTTTCTGCTCTAGCAGGTATCTCCTGTATTTTGCTGCCTTTTCATTCTGTTAAACAGCAGGGTCGGATACAAATGCCAAGGAACAAAGATCCAGGACTTCTCTAAACACAGAGTCTAGGCCTGGAGTCTCCATCCTGCTGGTGGCAACGCCTTCATTCGCAGTACAGAGTGACTTCTTTTTTAACCCACCCTAACACCAAACAGCTTTTGCCCCACAACTTACTTTTCTCTTCAAAACAAAGCATTTTTCGTTGTGAAAATTACAACTTCTTTGTGGAAAGCGGAACAGTAAAAAAGGAAATGTATTTTTGGATAAAAACTTGGATGTTTGCGATTGTGGCACAACATTAGTGATGGAGTGGGGGAGAAGTCATAGAATCCCAGAATGGTTTGGGTTGGAAGGGACCTTAAAGATCATCCAGTTCCAACCCCCTGCAATGGGCAGGGACACCTTCCCTTAGATCAGTTGCTTCAGGTCCCATCCAGCCTGGCCTTGAATGATAAATCTATAAAATTATAAATTTTTATACTACTGTCAATGCAGTAAATATAAGGAGAAAGAAAAATATAAATACCCAGAAGTGAAAGGGTGAACTTGCTAGTGAGATGCTGAATTAGGCAGAAATCCAAACTTAGATAGTTGGTGTAATCTCAAATCTATCAGCCGTGACAGTATCCGTTTAAATGAATCCTTAAAAATGTTAATTGCACATCACAGGCACTTCAGCAATGACATTTCTGCCACTGAATGTCATGGGGACATTTTTCCTTTTATTATCCTTGAACAGGAGGAGCGAACTGCCGGAGTTAGCCACCAAATAACTGTATCATGAAATGTAATGAATCTACCTCCAGTATTTATGCTGGTTCCGCTTTCAATAAGCTTCTTTTTAAATTTACAATGAGCAAGAGCTTTGGCTGGCATTAGGAAGGCAGCGTTGTTAAGCTTTGCTTTATGAACTGTAAAATAAAGGTTTGTCCATCAGACTTCCAGAACTGCAGCTCCTGAAAGCCCCAGGGCCCATGGTTTTTGTACATTTGAGTAGGAGCTGGTTTATAGCTGCAGCCTGGAGTTGGTCACATTTGTGTCTGATTTCCCCAGGACATCCACTAGCACCAGCTCGCTCTCTTTTGTTTTAAACATTCATAAGGAGGGAAAAAGGCAGGGAAAGCAGACAGGGAATTGTAGAATCATAGAATGGCCTGGGTTGGAAGGGGCTTAAAAATCATCAGTTGCACTGTACTGGCTCCTCTCAGTTTCCGCCCATGCCGCTCCCACTTACATGGAGTTCCAGCTGAGCTCGGGATTTATCCCACTGTTAACTGCTCAGTGTTTTCCTTAGGCTGGCTTGGGTTTCTGCTTCACTCTGTTGTGTGTGACTTCAGCATAGGAGAGACCCTGAGAGCAGCACACAGCATTAAAGAGCATTTACAGGAAAAGAGTGCGATTAAAAGAGTAACGCAAATATTCTGCAAATACTAATGAAGGGAATAGTATGCTCTGAGACAGGAGATACAGCCTGCGATGGGGGGAAAGGAATACGTTCATGCTGCAGACTGCTCCTTAGTGACACTTGCAAAAATATATTGACTTTCTAGAAATAAAACTGCTTCTTCACCTTCCCCAGACTGGTGTTCTCCAGCTTTAGGTTGAACACAGTATTACTCAATTCCCTGCAGCTCCCAGTCCAAGGGGCTGCACACAAACTGGGTTTGCTCTGGGATGAAGTTGCAGCTGTTGAGTTTATTTCTCAGAGGACACAGCTCATTCCAAGGTCTTTTACTCTCTATTCAGGCAGCTTCACCGACACCCAGAGAAGCTCTTCAGTTCAACTGGAGATCTCTTCAGACAGGTGCCATCAAGCAGTTGTTGATCATTGCTTCTGGTCTGAAAAAATCCTTGGAAACTTGGAAGGCTGCAGTCCTGTCCACAGGGAATGCAGGGGGGAGCCTGGGGCTGTCACCCACAAGCTTGACTTTTCTTTACCCCGTGGACTTTGTCCATGGCCAGCAAGTGTGAAAAACTGCTTCAGTTCATCTTAGTTGTTTCACCACAATGTCCAACGCTTACACGCTGGCTTTTTCCTTACTGAAGAATTAAATGTGTGCTTTCCTTAAATCCGTTGCCTCTACAAAACGCAGGTGTTGTATCAGCTTTACATCCCTGGTGAATGGTTGGCTTGGTAGGTGGTTTTCCAGCAGGCAGGTTCTCTGTTGAGAGGGAAAGGGGATCTTTATGCACAAATATTTCTGGAGTTTTAAACACAGCCGAAAAGCAGGTATCCTGGCAGAGTTGTAAAAAACCCCAGCCCAGTAAAAACCGTAGGAGCTGGAATCTGAGGATACCTGAGTGGTAAATGAGATGTGCATATCCCACAAGTGATTTGCATATGCATTTACATCTAAATGTGGTTTTTCTTGCCACCTGATTCATAATGCAGCCTCATCTTCCGTTTGTTTCAGTGTGAGTGCCTCACGCTCTGACTTCCCCCGGAGCAGTCCCTGGAGGGATGTTGTGCACAGCAATCAGCGGTGGGGCTGTGTCCCTTCCTTTGGTCACCGTGTCACCTGGGGCAGAGCTCTGGCACAGTCCAGTGTCAGTGCCCAGTTAGTCCAGAAATCAACTGGTCATGGCACCAGCAGCTGGCACATCTTCCCTGGGTTGAAGGTGGAGGCTGAGCCCATCCAGCTCACAAATGGATTTAGTAAATGGAGGGCCTTGTTCTGCATCAGCTCCAGGGGTACTGTTGCTTCTAAGTGGAATGCAACACATATGCAAGATACTTCTGGTCAGAAAATCTGTTACCTAGGCTGCTTTGTCAGAGGTGTTCTCCTCTGAAAATGTCTCACTGGCTGCTCCCGAGCTGTTCAAGTCAGCGGTTAAAGGGGAATGATAAAACATCCTTTGGGGTGTTTGATCTCATCTTGCTGCGTTTACCAGGCTGAAAGAGCCATAAAATCAGATGATTCTGCCTCCCTGTCTCCGTTTGAAAGCTCTGGGTTTGGAGTGAGTCTCCCTGAAAATATCTGCTCAGGGTCTCCTTTCCAGTGATGTCCCTTGGAAGCTTTTCAGTGCTTGCACATTTGCTGTCTCCAAAAGAGGAAAATACTGCTTACTTAGGGTGCTGCTGGAGGGGTTCCAGCGCTGGATGAATACTGAGTAGAAAATGTCCTTCTCAGAGGCAGGAAGAGATGATGAATCACTGTGAAAGCTTATTTCTTGACCAATCTGCCTGTGTATTTTGTTATCTGAAATTATGATGAAGACATTAGCAGCCTCATCTCTTGAGCAAACTGAATGGGAAGTGAAATGAAGCTGGGAGATGGTGGCAGCTCAGGACTTGTGTTTGCACGCAGCCTTTTCCTGATGGCACCGGGCTGAGGCCGGGGCTCGCACGCCCGAGTCCTTTGGGAGCAGGGAAAAATCAATCTCATCTACCTTGTGCCTGCGTGTGATGCAGTGTCAGAGAAGACTAATGAGCCTGCTGTCTTCAGTGCAGCGTTTATTGGTGATTAGTGACTCTAAAAAATGCTCTGCATAGAAGGAAGACGTTGGTGATGTATTGTGATCCCCAGTCAGGTCTCCCTCCTTCAGGGCCTGTCTTGTTCAGCGTTCTGCCTGTCCAAGAGAGAGCACTTCTGCTGTTCTGTACTCTAATTAGCAACGTGACTTTTGCTGTTGTTCTCAGTGTAACATCACTGAGATTAGCAGCATCTGTAGGCAAGGCTTGCACACAGAGTTCGGACACTCAATTCTTATTTTTGCGACTAGAAGAAAAAACTATTCTTCACCTTGTTCCCCTGGGACATAAAGGCACAGGAACATCCCACCCCAGGCTCTCTCTACCTTAAGCCACCCTGACAGTGCATATTTAATCAGCTGAGAATTGCCCTCCCACATGGCAGCTCTCAGCCACTGAACCATGGGTGCTCTTCAAGCCTCTCCTCAGCCCTGCTGGGGTTGAACCCAGCTGGGATCCTGCAGCTCGGGCCCAACGTGATAAAGGTTCCACATGTGCCTGAAGCAGCAGACAGGCACCAGAGCTTTTTAGAGCTCCGTGATGCCTACTGCCTATTGATTTCATTTTAGCTGTAAGGATCTGTGTCTTCTTGTCTTGCCTGAGGTCGTTAAAGGATGCTGTGGAGGAGCTGGGAAGTGAAATGAGATTTCCTGTCCTAGTCCGAATACCTTAATCAAAAAGCTGTGTTTTATATCACAGTTTATGACAAGAAAGCCAAGAAACCTTATTAACTAATCTAACTCTGATCTGGACTGTACAAAGAAATCAAGAGCAGCATTATATCATCCTCCTGAAGATACACACATATATTATGTGATGGTGATCAAGAGTTTGCTCCGTTATACCTTGGATATTTTCCTTTGAAGAACTTCATAATACTTTTAATGTCGTAGATTTTAATGAAATTATGTCCTCCCTATCTGTTAGTGTCAAAATAGATCATCCTTTTCTTTCTCCTCTGCTGGTTTTTATGCTTTAAAGATGAAAGCTAGGCTGATATTGCAAAATAAGATATTTAAGCTGCATTTTGTCTCCAGTAGTTAGCATTACTCTGTAATTACTACATCCTCTATACCCAGTTTTCTAAGGGGATTAGTTTTGTAACAGCTTTTACTAAGGACTTGCTGAAAGAAACTTCTGTTAAGCATTTGTACTGCATGTGAACAAGTGTTTCAGGTGGGCAGTGGTGGGGCAGCCAGGTCTGGTGGGAGGTGTCCCTGCCCATGGCAGGGGGTGGAACTCAGTGACCTTTAAGGTCCTTTCCCCCCAAACCATTTTATGTTCTTTAAAGTCATCATCAGTCACTCCTTCCAAATCAATCTGTAATTCTGTGTGTTGCTAATTCTTCTTAAATTGCTGTGGTTCCCCCTGGTCCCACGGGGTGTTCATTAAATATATCACCAGTTTCAGTGGTTAGGAAAGGGTGCAGAAGAGCAGGAAATGGAGAAGTGCAGGAACAGAGGTGCACAAGCCCTGAACCCCGTTCCAGCCTTTCCCAAGACGGGCAGAGGCCCTGGTGTCCCTCAGCTCTGAGTGAGTGCAGCACAGATTGCTCTGGGGTCCAGCTTGGCCATCAGTGCTTTTTTTGCTGGGTTTGTCTCTGCACATGGTAATAACATCATCAGTACATTAGTTTTAGTGAAGAGTGGGATGTGCAGTGTAACTGAGGGACTCTTCTCCATTTTTTATGTCGTTTGGTAAGTGCTGATCTTGCATTAAGATGTCACTGTCAAACTGGATGGCATTAAAGAAGAAAGGAGTTGCTGGATTTCCAGCAGGTCGAAGTATTCTCAGATCCCTAGGCACTTTCAGTAAAAATCTGTTGGAATAAAGGATGGCTAAAAAATGTTTTTAATCTAGGCTTTTTAAAATTTCTCTTTTGAGAGTCACTGTAATAAATCGAAATTATTGATTTAGCCTGTAGCAGCCCTAAGATTCACTCATTTAAGAGTCGAAACTGCTCTACTACTTAGAGCAATAACCCAGTGCTGTGAAATCTCTCATCAGAGGCTGCTGGTCCACACCTGCAGATGGGCATTCAGCAGAGATTCCTGTCTGTGCATGGCTCTGCCGTCAGCTGGGTTCTCTGCGTGCTTTCTGTGGCGATTCTCTGCCTCCCTCCCCCCTGCCCCGGGAAAGCCTTTGCAGCACTGGCTTGGCCTCTGGTTCTGGGCTCAGTGGTCACTAATTCTGGGCTCAGCTCAGCCCTGGCCAGGTTTAACATTGCTCCACCTTTTAGCAGCCCCCTGCAGGAACAGAATCTGGTTCGTGTTCTGCCCGTGGTGGTACCCACATCGTGAGTCTGTCCTGAGCTGAGGTGGGTTGTGCACCCATGATACCAGGTTTTAAATCCCCTGCCTTGGTAAAAGGGTTGAGTACAGCTTTTGATACAGGCAGGCTTGGGCATCAATAGAAGAAGAATCTTCTTCCAAGGGTAAATATTTCTCAGGGCACTGAAGGTTTGAATGATCAATAAGTAATTGCAAAGGAATGCTTAACATCATACTCAAAAATCTTCTGAAATCAGAAATCTTGGTCCAGTTAGCACTGGCTGATCTCCCGGGTGCATGTGCTGCCCACACAGCTGGCAGCAGCTGGCGAGTTGCGTGGCATTTTCTCCCGATGTCACTTCTGTTTTGCCTTTTATGCATCTTTTATTATCTTTCCACTAACAGAACATTTCCATTCCACCTTCTTTTTCTAAAACTGCGCTGCTCAGGGGCTCTGCTGCCCGTTCTCCTGGGGCAGCACTTTGCTGCCAGCCTCTGCCAGGAGTAAATTACCCCATCCCTGGCGTGCAGGCTCAGGGCTGGAACCATAAGCAGCTCCTCATCACTGCCCATCTGCCCCAGCAGGGAGTAGCTGTGGGTTCAGCTCCTGGCTGATGTCTGAGTGCTCAGACCCACCCTCCCAGTGGCTGCTCAGCACATCAAAAGGACTCCTCACTCCCCTGTGCAAGCACGTGCTCCAGTCTAGCCCTGAATGATGAGGATTTTTATAAATTAAAATAAATCCGAGGAGTGAACAGGCCCAGGGGAGCTCTCAATCCAATCAAATTAGATTCATATATCCACCCTGGAGCAATTCCTCAGAAGCCCTGCCTTCAGGAAGCTTCATTTGTAATCACTGCGTGCTGTGTACTTTAGAAAAGTTTTATAATTACTCGCTGTTCCGGCTGCTGAGCACTTCTAAACGTTGGATATTAAGGAACTGCTGTTTCAGTCAGTGAACAAGCTCTGAACATTACATGTGCTTGGCGAGAAGCATTTTTTTCTCAGCCATTACACATCTCTGAAGGCAGACTTTTTTTCAAGTGGATGCTTTCCCAGCTGTTGATCATCTCTCTGTTTCTTCTGTATGGAGAGAGAAGGAGGAAACTGATGATGGTGTGACATTGGATAAAGGCTGGTGTGCTGTGGAGGGAGGTGGGTGCTTTACTTGCGGATGCAGACACTGGAATGATGATGCAGGTCAGCCTGGAAAAGCTCCAGGAAAAGCTTTGTCTTGCACCATGCTCGTTTTCTGACGTTGTTGTATCACACGTTTTACAGAAAAAAATATTTTAGCGTTGGTCAGAAATCTGTAGATGAGTTTTGGTAGCATTTTTTATAGCTCTCCACCACTGAAGCAGCCTGTCTTTGTCATGGGTACAGGGGACACTTGGCCACAATAGCTCAGTGAGTGATTCCAAGTGCTCGGGGAGAACTGGCAGTCCAAATTTGGCAGGTGTTCTGTAAAAGGTGATAGCAGGGATTTATTTCACAGGACAGCTCATCAGAAATCTGCCTCAGGTACAGGGTGGTGTTAGGGTGCTGAAGACCATTTCTAGAATCGGGTGCTGTGGTTGCCAGTGACACCAGAACGATGGGGCAGGGGTTAATAAAAGGTCTGGCAAAACACAGATGGGTTCCTTACCTGTGCCCGCCTTCCTCATGACCCTGAGCGTGTCAGCAGCCCCTCCTGCAGTCCTGGGAGCAAAGCTGGGACACTGAGCCCACAGAGAAAGGGAGAAGAGGTTTAGGAGTTGGGCACTGGCTGGAAATGAGCCCTCTCCCACTTCAGAGTCTCACCTCGAGCTCTCTGGAGCTGCCAGCAGAGCTGCGGGGCTTTTGTTGGAACGATGCACGTTTCACATCTGCTCAGGGGGTCTTTGGGGAAATGCACGCTAACTTCTTCATCTGGAGACCTTCCCTGACGTTCGTTAGCTCTTAGAGCAGCTTTGATGAGTGCAAAGATTTATTCTGCTTTTGGTGTAAGGGAAAGCCCTGAGACAGTCAATCACATGGAAAAACTTTGTCAGGTACTAAGAATCAGAACTAGAAATGGTGCAAATAATGTCGTTTCAGGTGTCATTAATCCAAGGCATAATGGTGCCTTTAGCAGCTAAATGAACGCTGCAGCTCAGGTGATTCAGGTATCTTTGCATATGATCATGTTTTCAAATAAATTACCAAGTTCCATCCAGCGTATATTCATTTTGAGGTGTCCCAGAAGTGTGCAAACCACGGTTATTGCAGTTGCCTCGTATTTACAGGCTGTAAGATTTATTTAGTGGGAACCCTTCAAATGGCAATAGGCTGGGCTTGAGTTATGAATTGCTGAACCCATCCATCTATCACATTACTACCCAAAATCACTCTCTAAATGCAGGCAGGAAATGTGCCGCTATCACAAAAGTGGCCCAATGTCTCTTTTGACACAGCGAGAAAACAGCAAGGGAATAAATTTCAAGCATTAGGCAGTATTAAGACTTTTCAGAGGGAGCCATCCAAATGAAAACCCATAATCAAAATAATAATTATCAGGGGAACCATTTGCTTTCAAGGTAATCATGCAAAGTAAAGCACAGAATATGTCTTAAGTAGCAAAAAATGGTGATTTCTGTTCAGAGGGAGAAAGAAAGTCTAGCACTTGAGAATGTAAGTGCTCTGTACATGATCAGTTCTTGATGGATTTTCTCAGAAATGGGCTTTCATGTATTGTATGTAAAAAAGAGAGGAAAAATTGGAGCTGTTACGTGATGAATGCAGGCAGAGTTGTGATGAGCCTGGGGCTGGGTTACTGAGCTAGGAAGTTACCTGTCATTCTCTTCATTTTCAGTGCATTTCGGCGTGGGGTTAGATTGCAGTAATATTCAGTGGAATATTGACGCTGTGGGAAGACATTTGGAAAGTTCCTGAAAAGTTAATGTATAATTTCTAATGAAGGGAACTTAAACTGTTTTTTTTAAAATTAAACCAGCAGCAAATTTCTTTCATATATTCTTATTATTTCTGGTGGAGTTAAAGAAATTTCATGTGAGGGAAATATTTCCAGCATGTCTTTTCTTATTTTTTATTCAAATTTGTTTACTGAGTTCATGGTATATTTTACCTGCCACAGCTTTTTCCTTTCTATTTGCTCGCAGCTGCCTGAAATTTTAATTTAGAGAGCACCTCTAAGATTAGACTAATAATGTCATTTTTTTTCATTTAATCATGTTAATTGTTATAATGGCTTCCCCATGCCAGTTACACTGAGCTTCATTGCTGAGGATTTCTGTGATTTTGGTGGTGGACACCTTCAAGGAGCCTTGGTGTTCTTTTTGACTGCACTAATTCTGGGCTCCTCAGTCTTCATGAGCTGTCTGCACTTTGGTTGATCAGAGTTCAAATCCAACTCGTAGCATGAAACGTATTTGCAAAATCATACAAAACATGCAATGAAGTGTATTTTGCCTTCATCAGCTACAATAACCTGGATTCCATCCCTCCACAGCGCCCATAGTAAGAGCAGCTGACCCCTTTATCTTTAATCTCTTCCAAAATACCATAGCAACAGTTGCACTAATCTTTTGAAGACCGCTTGCTTTGCATCTCACTACTTTTTTTGTGATGTAATCAGGCGCAGGGCAATAAAAGATACATGATCTCCTCATCGCTGCCCGTCTGCTCCAGCAGGGAGTGGCTGTGGGTTCGGCTCCTGGCTGGGTCAGTTCCTGTGCTCTGGAGTAGCTGTAGGTTGGGAAGAGTCCTCCTGGAAGTGTGATACCTGCACGTGGACAGCTGCGTTTCCCAGTCACCACCGATCCCCTCCATTTGCCTTCTTCAGAGAAAGTAATGGCTCTTCCTTTGCCTGTTTTGCTCTCCCCAGAAGCACCAGTCTGTTCCACGAGGTCGTGCAGCTGGGCTTCGAGATCGCCGGTTTCAGCAGCCTGTCGGGGACGCAGCCCATCACCTGGCAGGTGGAGTACCCCCGCCGCGGCTCCACCGACGTCGCCCTCTCCGAGATCTTCATCTGCCAGAAGGACCTGGTGGGAATCGTGCCCCTGGCCATGGTAAGAGCCCGTTCTAGCCTTGCTCTCCACCCCTGTGGGCTGAGGAAACCAGTGCCAGCCTCAGCGGGGAGCGCCCCTGGAAGCATCCCTCGCCCTGTGCTCCGTGCACATCCCAGCTGCAGCTCTTGCGCACCAGCCACGGAGCAAAGGGATGCTGCCCCTTCAGCCCTCCCCCTCAGGTTTAAACCCTGAGTTTCTGGCATGCCAGTCCGGTGTCCCACAAAGCCAAGTGGATTTTCCTTCCCATTTCTGATTGCTTCGAACTTGCACGCTGCAGAGCAACTTCAGAGGGCCTCAAGGACCTTCTGCTAAAATCCCAAGTTGCCTGGTCCTTAGCAGGCTGAGGCTGATACCAATTCTTCTGCCTGATGCCCTAATAGTGTAAAAACTTTAGGTTTCAAGTCAAAAATAGAAGACAATAATAGCCTCAATAATATATTTAAGAATCATGAAGTACAGACTTTCATGTGGATAAATGCTTTGGGTTAAAATCCACTTTCTCTACTCGGTGTTTTAGGAAAACAAGGAATTTCACTGGGTTCTCCAGCACCTCAGGTGTGCTGTTATTAGGCAGGCATTGTATTTTCTGTTGGTCAGGATTTGGAAGTACAGTTAGACATATCTCTATGCTTCTTGTGAATTTTGCCTCTCCTATGTATAATCTTGGTGGCAAAATTCTGGCAGTCTTTTATTTGAGCAGTGTTCAGCAGATAATTAGATGAGTATTATTTCCTGGAAGTCCCAGGCTTCAATATATTTTCCCCCTTTGAAGAGTAAAACTGCTGCTCCCATCAAATGAGGTCATGGCCAGCAATTTCCTGATCCACAGTCTGTTAAGTCAGCAGAAAGCCTGTACTGCATTCCAGGTCTGAGAGGGAAATAATTGTCCTCATTACCTGTCAAGTTGAACAGAGAGTATTTATTGGAGCATCTGTCCTCTAAGGACTGGAGAATGTGCATGAAGAAGAATTTTGTGGTGAGATTTTATTTTGAGATAGATGCCTTCCACTACCAAACAATAGACATGTGTCTGCTGGCAGACCTCGTGTCTTCTTGCTCATTTCATGAAAGAATTCATCAGCTTCTTCTCTGTATTCCATATCTCAGGGAATCGAGATTCTAATCTCTCCTGTCAGGCTGTAATGCCTTTGCACTTGCATGCAGCGTTCTTGCAGACTTGTGTCTATTCTGCATTAAAATTCATCTGCCTGCAAGGGTTCCTGTAAGAACTGGAGGTCTAAGTGGATGAATTTAGTGTTGTATAAATCATGTAAGGCGAGATCCTTTATTCCCAACAGATTGCCAGTAGGCACTGCGGGTTCAAACAATGAAATCATTAAACCTTTCTCCTCACAAAGCTTTCTTGTGTTTATCTCGTTGCTGTACCTTGTGGTAACACTTAGCCAGAGCCAAAATACACTGTGCTACCAGAATCCATTGGATAGAACACCAGAGTACAGCCGGCTTTAGCAGCAGGATGGTGGTAGAGAAAGGGAATTTGCAGTTTCCTGTGAGCTAACACTGCGTGTCCAGCCAGGGTGGATGCAGGCACTGATCTCCAGCTGAGCTGGTTACCTGGCAGCTCTCCTGCTCGGAAACAGGAGTGGCACAGAACGCAGAGAGGGTGACAGTGTATCTGCTGAGAAGTCAGGTCTGAGTCTTTATCTTCACTGCCCGGTGGAGCAGCAGCACACGCTTGTGTACAGAAATTAGATCTCAGTGTTTAGCAGCAAGTGGGGTTTATAATCCTCTGGAGGGGAAAGTAGATTTTGTTGATTTAAGCATGGAGCGTTCCAGGGTAGAACAGAACATCCACAGTCAGAGCTGTCCTTGCACGTTTTTGAAAGCGACCAGGAAAGGGAGCTGCCCGAAGACCCTGCAGTGTCCCAGGACGGAGGAGCTGGTCAGGTCTCTGCCACTGCTCTGAGGGGGACCCTGGAAAGCCTTTGGAGGCTGGAAGCAGCAAACTCCTGCCTGGTTTGGGTATAACATAAAGGCTGTCTCTGACCCACGGACTACAGCTTGTCTCGTGTGAGCCATTCCAGACTTATGAAGCAGGAAGGATCATGTGTCTTTTATTGCCCTGTGCCTGATTACCTTGCAGAAAGAGTAGTAAGATGAAAACCAAGTGGTCTTCAAAAGATTAGTGCAACTGTTCCTATGGTATTTTGAAAGAGATTAAAGAATTGACATTGTCAGCAAGAACTGAACCTGAAATTTTAAAAGAGCCTTATAGGACCTGGATCAGTGGAGCAAGTGGTAGGGTAAAGCTGCTGGAAAATTGATGGGAATTCATCATGTAGTCAAAAAAGAGGGTTTTAGCAGGATGTATATTCCATGTGCCTAAATAGTGTGTGCGGGTAAGGAACAGCAACGCAGGGATGCTGCCACAGGGAAATAATAGGAGCAAGAGACTTCAAAACCCCTGGGCTGACAGTAACTGTAGTAGTTTGTTGCCAGAAAAAAGCAACACGTCAATTTGAGGGAAGTATGTTTTTTTCCCAAGCTCAGAAGTTAATCAGTCTGAGTAATTTTGGAGGATGTGTCACCCTTCAAGGTAGTTGGAGAGGAAAAATGAGACAGAAAAGTTAGAAATCTGTAATTTTAACGGGTTTGTTGCTTTCTAACTCTCACAGAATTTTAGTTAAGTACAGTGCACCAAACTAGATCCTAGTCAGACATGTACTCTCCTTTCCCAATTCCTGAGTGTGGCACTTGGTGAAAGCATCCACTCAATGTACTTTTCATGCAGGCTGTATGAAGCTCTACATGGCTCGCTCAAAGTGTGAGATTAAATTTATATACTGTATTTCCATCATTGAATAGCAGTAATTACTGAGGCAAGATTTGTAAAGAGCTAATGTCATTTATCAGACCTTTTGATAGAGATGGGAAAAAACAGATGCTCTTTCAGGCACACACTCCCTCCTTCAGATCTCTTGACTCAAATCCCAGCTGCTGTGAGATACCACAGCTACAGAAACTGGGGCTTGTAAAATTCATCAAGTAGGAGAGTTAAATAAGAAAGTAATGTCATTTCTTCAGGCAAACCAGAAAATGTATCCCACTGTCTGTGGACAGGAAAAACCTACTGGCTGAATTGTGCCCTATTCTGGCTTTTTAAAATTTCGTGTTACTTTTTTCAGGATCAATTAGGAAAGTGATTTCGTAGGACCTTAAATAATTGCCTGCTAAGCTGCTTTTGAAAACCTCCTCAGTTAATCACAGGTAACCTCAGAACTAGCCAGTTAAGGTGTACAAGGTTGCTTCACTTACTTTCCACAAATTTTTCTAAAATTTCCATCCTGCCAGGAGCAGATGTAGCCAACTCTGTAGATTCTGCCTCTTGGCTCTATTAAAATACCCCAGATTTACATCTGCAGTGTGTGCACACACAGGAATCCCACTGGAGAGCTCTGTGTGTTTGTGTTCAGCGCGAGGCCACGTTTTAGGAAGCTCAGCCCGAGATTTCTTTTCGTGCTTTAAATGGATGATGCGTATTTTAAACACTGCTAAATTTTGCTTTGGGGTAGAACAAGGTGGAAAACCTGTGTGTAAGTCCATCGTTCAGTGCTGATATTAAAGGAGAGCTCCTTTAATATCAGGGGGGAGGATGGGGAATCAGTGATTTAATATTTATGCAAGAGCATCTGGGTCCCTGTATCTGGAGCTGGAGCAGGAGTCCTTCACCAGCAGGATGCACTCCCTCTTAGGTTGATCTCTAAGTGTGTCTTGCATGAAATACAGGTGTTAACATGCTGAAGCATAAACTCAATGTCAGGAGTCCGTTCTGAGAGTTCTACTCTAAATTTACTTCAAAGGCCACTTGTCACCATGGGAAGCCATGCAACTTGCTCATCCATGCGTGTTTCCTCTTGAAAATAACAGTAATTTTCAGTGGGTCTTTCGGGTTTCACTCATCAGCCACTGTGATCCACTGCTTACAAGCAAAGCACAGCTGGAACAGGCTCAGGTATTTCTGAAAGTTTCTTGCTGCTGTTTCACGTGCCCAGAAGTTTGTCTGTTCTCCTCAGCTGTACCAGGGGTATATTATATTATTATAAAGCATATAATAATCTGTCTCTGCGTGTCCTGCCTTTCTACTGGTGGGAACTGATGCACCCACTGATACAAACTGAAGCATCTTTCCCCTGTGAAACGGCATCCTGTGAGCTGCTGCTGAATCTGAGTTTCAGGTTTTTATGCAGAGTAACCTGGCCATCCCAGCATCAGTGTGTGGCTGAGACTCTCAGCTGCTCATTAGTGCAGTTCCTCCTGCTTTGTGCTGAGTGCTAAGTTGTTCATTAGGAAGTGCTTGGTTTGCGGGTTTCTTTACGTTCTGAGCTCAGTGTGTTGATGTTCCTGCTGCAGAAGCAGGGGATGGACCTGCTATGGAGCTGTGACTCAGCCAAAACCACTTTCTGACAGTTTTATGTGTGCTTGTTAACTGGCTTTCCATTAAAACAGAGGTGATCTGAAACTTAGCTCCCAAAGCACTGTTGCTTTATGTACACATTTATGTCTGCTGTTCCCTGAGGTAAGGATTTTTTAAGGTATTTCACTGTAATGAAGTCCCTGCAATACCATTTTAAAATACGGACCCGGATAAATAGAGTTTTCATCCCTGCACAGCTGGCGAGTTCACACCATAAAGCTCTGTCTAGTTCAAGGTCACCCAAGTGCAGAATTCTCACTCTGGTTCATCTTTCAGTCTTGAGTGAAGTGGAGGCAACAGGCACTGAGGAGCTTTCCGGAAGGAAAAATCCATTTCCTGATTTGCTTATCACAAACAAACAAATGAACAAACGCGTCATCCACGTGTCAGAGTTTTCAGCTGGCAGGTATTGTCTCAGATAATTCAGTTACGGATCGCATGAAATAGACACTGTGAGTTGTAGGAAGTTTATTTTATGTAAAACTGAGCTATTACTATTAATATACTAACTGGGACAGCTTATAGCAGCTCTGCAGCCCTGACTAATACCATGAAGTCAGGAGTTTTCAGAGTTCAGAGGGAGTGTTTGTGTGAAAGAGCAGAGTCAGAGTCTCCTGGTGTGAAGGGAGACACAGAGATCCCCTCTGCGCCTCCCATTCCCCCCACTGCAGCTGCAGTGGTCTAAGGAGGACAGCATTGCTCCCTTCAGATTTATGGGGGATAAAATTGCACTAACTGTGCCGCTGCTCTCTATTGATATCAGCTGGACTCAGGAGCCCCGTGCCTGCTGGTGAATCGGCCGTGTCACACAGTGAGCTCGGCTGGGACTTGCAGTGCTTATTGATTAATCTTCTCTGGGAAGAATTGGCTTTTTTTGTTGTCTGCCCATCAGGAAACAAAAGCAAAAAGCGGATGAACTGTTGTTCATTGATCTCAAATTGGTCAGAAGATGCAGACAACATAAAGAATCCAAAATGACACAATTTAACACTGCCTTTTAAAGTCCCAGACATCATTTTACAACCCTTGCACTTTGCCTCTAGTTTCTGTTATCCTCTTCTTTGCTACAGTCACATTCAGTCCTGCCTTTTGCAGGAAATGAGAATGGATCAATAAGGCTATCTCAGCTGGCTGGAATTAATATTTCCATTGCATCAAGCTGTATGTCATTTTCTGTGCAGCACAGGAGTGTGTATCATTTCCTCTTCCAGCATCTCCCCAATCTGACAATGCTGTGGAATGGATTACTTTGGGATTTTTGAGATGCTGAGGAGAGGTGGGGCTAGCTAGCTTCCAGATTTTTAAAGATCTCTGAGAAGTATTAACATGAGGCTTAATAGATGCTTCTTAGTCTCGACAGGAGGCAAATCCTGCTAACCAAACAAAAACTTGCAGAACAACAAGGGTGTGCAGTGAGACAGCCAGCAAGTAAATTATTGCTGCATGGTGTGGAAGAGGAGTGTCAGAAACCTGTAGAAAATCCTGTGTGTGAGCCAAGCTGATCAAAGTCAGGGTGTTGCTCAGGGTTCAGTGAAACTGAGCTCCCTGAGTGGGAAAGGAGGGACAGCACAGCTGGCAGAGGGACACAGGATGCCCCCCATGTCAGTTCATGGCCCTGCATTGTGTAAGGTGTGAAATCTGGGGATGGTGTGGTTCTTGTGGTGTGTTTTGGGGACTGCTCTAAGTGTTGGTTCGGGTTTGTGGTACTGCTCCATCAGAAGAAGACCGCTGGAATAACAGTTAAATATTTGAAGTGACAGCTGATTAAAATTCTGATTGTTTAACATAGCCACAAAGGCAATTTCACAGCTGCCGCACATGTGAGCAGAGCCAGCAGAGAGTGAGCTCTGGTCCCACATGATGGTGCCTGAGAAGGACATTCCAGGCCTGGGCATTTCCATGCTGAAGCTGCTCAGGGCTGTGTTCAGCCTGTGTGCCCTCCCCTGCTGCCCTCACAGCCACACCAGATGGAGGAGGGCAGGGAGGCCCTTCCCAGAAGGAGCAGACCAACTTCAGAGGCTGATGCTGTGTGGAAGTTTGCAGCTGACAGAGAGAACTGGAATTCACAGGCGAAGAAGTTCCTGATCTGTAGGACTGCAGGGTGTGTTAAGCAGCTCAGGTTTGAGCACAGCTCTCCCATGGCCAGCACTGCAGGCAGGCGCTTGCCTGGCTGAAGCTCTTGGAGCACGGAGGGGAAAAGGGAGATGGAGGAACATGGCATGGCTTTGTCTAGGAGCTGCTGCTGGAGCTGGAAAGGGAATTGCACTCAGCAATCTCCATTTCTAGACTGGGCCTTCTCCTCTGGAATTAATGTGCTGGTTCTCCCTAAACTGGAGTTGTCTCGTTAGCTTTAGCTGACAAACGATTGCCTTGACTCAACTGATAAATACACGTCCGCTGTCCAAACTAATTCCAGACAGCAAACATTTGTGGTTTTCCCTGGAGAGTAAATGGTCTGCACCTCCTCATGCTGTCACTTTGAGGAGGTGACAGCTGAGCAGGGGCTGCTGGAGCAGACCAGGTGTGTTTGCAGACAGAGCTGCTTCTCAGCCAGCCCGAGCGTTGGGTGGGATAGCTGTGACCCATACAGAAAAACAGGAGGGATTGCTCTTAATTGGCAGCTTCTAATGATGAATTTGATCTGTAAAGAGAGTTCTGTTTTTTTTGGGGGGGTGCCTCACTCTTCACAACCAGGTGAAATATTTGCTTAGCAGAGTTGTGAATTGTTTAGGCTGGACTCTAATTAATGAGGTCCTGAGGTGTGACAGCCTGGGCAGTGAAACGATGGAGACAACGAGAAAACGCTTTACTCTAATGGGATATAATGAGGGAGCATGGGGTTAAAAATCACCATGACTTTTATAAGCCTCAGTGTTTTAATGAGCTACCCCCAAACCTTAAAAACCTAGGAACTTTTCACCTTCGATTTGCTCTCAGATGCATGTTTGCCTTACCCTGCTCTCTGTTTACAGTTCATTATCCAGACAGATGCTCATCACTGAGGATGTTTGTCACGGAATTCATTAGGAATCCGTACTTCAAACTCAGTAGTTCTGCTTGAGGGAGATAACCACAGCACAGTGCAGAGGACAAAGCTGGCATTGTGCTGCTGGCTCTCTCTTCACCCTTGCAGAGCAGCTATTCATAATCCCAGAACCAGGAGGGTACCAGAACCTCACCAAAGCTTGGACCACCAAAAAACCAACTTTCCTGAGCTGGACAGGCTGTGTGCAGGGGCCTTCCTGCAGTGCCCCAGCTGTCCCTGTGATGCCATGTGCTGAAGGAGTTAAGAGCCCAACCCCTGCACTCTGCGGCCCCATTGCTGTGGGGTGTCTTTAGACCCCGGTTAAACTGCAGGGCCTGGCAAAGGGAATCCCCACAGGCACTGAACTGGTTTTCCCCTCAGAAACGACTCATGCCTAATATTTAGTGCACCAGCACCACGGCGTGACCACCACGCTGGTGAGAGAGGGAATTTCAGCAGGCAGATGGAAAAAAAGTGCCACTGATGTTAATTTTAATCAGGTCCCAATCATCTGATTTGTCCTCGGTATTTTTTTTTTTTTGTCTAGCAGAGCTGATTGTCTTTCTGCAAGATTTGTTACCTCACAGAACAATAATACAGGCTGTAATGATGTAATTTATGGCTGCAATTTGCTTTTGGAAATCCTCTATTAGTGAAAAATAGCAGCAGTGCAGTTGTATTAATTACAGTGGGTGACTGTTGAACGCTGAGTGTCAGTACCAGAGGGGTGACTGTGTCGTGCTCTGCTCCCCAAGGCCCCGTAGGAGCAGAGCTCTCTGTGTCCTTTGGAGGCTGTGAAATGAGTGTTTGGCTTAAACTAAATACCTGTAAAAATAATTCAAGTTCACTGGGAAGTTTGAGAAAATGATAGAGGGAAACATTAGCCTGTAAATTCGGTGTTGAGAGACACGCCAGAGTGTTACTGCAGCACATAATGTGCTCACATGCAGGATGGCTCTGCAGAATTGCACATTTATTTACACCTTCTACCCCCAAACTGCTGCTTGCAGTTCAGACCTTGAGGTTCATTACTGAGCTCTAGTCTCGGTGTGCCATGCCAGGGAGAACCACTTCATCTCTTTCCTTTCTTTAATGTGGGCATTTTTTTACCTCGGCGTAACACTTTTATTTTCATTTGCATAAACCAGACTTTACCGGGATGTAGCTTGGGGAAAAAGGATGCGGGCAAAAATCGCCTTGTGTGATTTAAAGGTGAATTCTCTTCCTTTTGTGTTCTGAAACAGTGCACGGCTGGCTGAGGTCCAGAAGGCTTGCTGTAACCTCTCTGTGCTCTTGAGCTCTCATTTTGGGGAGCTAACAGAAGGCAGGAGGCCTCCTGCTGCACAGATTGTGTCAGCAGCAGAAACCAGAGCCATCAGTCTCAGACCTGGGCGTCCTCGGGAATCATTTTGTCCGGGCTCCTGCGAGCCCCTGTGCCAAGGCTGGGAAGTTTTTACACGGCTCTCTGCTTGATGGAGCCAGCAGAGGAGCCTCTGGTTTGGCTGCTGGAGCTGGGACAAAATGTCAGTTGGAAGCACTGAAAAGCAGGGCTGGGAGAGGAGCTGCCAGCTGGCACAGGTATCCTGAGGCATATGTTTTAAGGATGCCTGGAAGCTTCAGGAGCGAGCTTGGTGTGGTAATAAATAAGTCATTCGAGACTCAGTAATTCCTCCTCTCTGCTCTTACCTCATCCAAATTATGGGCTACTCATTAAGCACTGGGAGGCTCTGATCTGCAAAAATAGGAATTGTCTGGTGGGGTGGGAGCCACATGTCTGTCTGCAGTTAGTTTCTGCCTCTCCTGGATCCTTGGCTCAGGCCCACAGCAGGTTGACTCGTCTTTAGAATGGACGTGTATCTCCTGTGTTACAATGCAAGGGTTTGGCTGACAGGAATTCTGTACTGCTGGTTCTTTATGAAGGAAAATTCCCTGCTTAAACACGCATGCTGGTCTCCCCTACGTCAGTACTGGCAGGGCAGTTGTAGCACAGTTGTAGAGTAAAAATAAGAGTAATTCCATGAGTGAAGCAAGGTTTGTGGCTAGAGGCGATGTCTTTTGTTAGGCCATCCAACAGATGGAAGAAAAAGCCCAGCTCTCAAGCACACAGATCTTTTTTCAAGCCTCTTTCAGTGCTGGAAGTTGCTGTGAGATGCTCAGATAAAGTTAATGGTCACTGGGGTTGCTCCAGGTTATACTAACAGAGAAAACAGTGCTTTAAACAAATGGATTTGATCCTTTTGTCTGTCATATCCTGACTTATACAAAGATCAGAGCAACCTCTTTCAAGGATGCTTCTCTAGCCAAGAGCCTCCAGCAGGATCTGGACAAGCAGCCCCTGAAGGTAAAACGTATTTCTGCTGGAGTAAGGGGGAAATAATTGCATCTGTGATTGTACATACTGTATATATTCAATTTGCCTCCTTCTAGATATATGCCAGGTTCAGTTTCTATATTGTAAGGCCCACCAGTCTATCAGACATGTGTCTGATCAATAATTTAATTTTCCTGTGTCAGTCTCTCATTTTTTAACGGCAGTGAGTTTCTGATGTCTGTACAGTGTCTGCTCTCATTAATGCAATAATCTTGCTCCTGCCCTCTGTGTGCTTTGCTTGTGTGGAGCTGCTGTGCAGTCAGTGAAATCAATAAACTGTTTGAAAAGGAAAAATAATCTAGGTACAAGGATAGGAAATAATAATGACTATTTCCTGCATTTTTATGACCACTTTTTCATAGCAGTTGCACAAGAATTTGTGGTGTCTTTGTTGCAGATTTTGATTATCGAAAATTAAAGCTGTGCAGCCAAAATAAGAAAGGAGCAAGTAGAAAATTTCTCTTGCTGATTTCAAACCAGGCTAAATTAAATTGAAATACTGAAGCAGAAGCTGCCTGCTTCACTTCCACTGTGGTTTAAATAGGACTCTGACATCCACAAGCTTCAGCCAAGTGCATGGCCAAGAGCTGAGGAACTTCAGGAACTTGTAGGACATGAGTACTGTCGATTAGAAGGAGAAAGCAGCTCATTAATAATCCATGGCATATTAATCTGCACAAATAAAACAAGTTCACAACCTCCACAGCGGCTATAAAAATCATCCATGTATCATGCAGGACCCCAGTTACTTAAAACAAGAAATTGTCCTTGGGACTTAATCCTTGCAGTCCATAAAGCATTTAAAATTGCTTCACCTCGCTTACAGAGTTCAGGCCACCCCTCACTCCGGGCAGGACAGTGCCCTTTCCTTGGAACAGCCAGGCTGGATAAGATTCTACCTTGGATCTCCAGACTGAACAGTTTATTCACCATCAGTGTGGTTTGCAGCGCTGTACAAACCTTGATCTCCGTGCACTGAACTCTGGTGGCTCCTCCCGGAGCCCCAGGAGTGGGGTCTTGTAGGCACCAGGTTATCATTGACTGAAGAGAATTTCAGATTCCACGGTAAATAAATGGAACGAGGGCAGAGCCCCTCTGCACTCGGGGAGATGAAGCACAGGAAGGGAGATTGGAGACTGAGCTGGCACAGGTTAATGTGGGAGAAGCAAGGAGGGGATCCAGGTGCCTGCATGCAGGGTCTAACCCATGAAAGGTGTCAGGGCCTGAGCCGTCTCTCCAGGACTGCCAGGGCTGACACAGGACCTCCAGGAAGAGCATCTGGAGCCAGGCGTGGTGCTGAGAGCACGGAATGGCACTCTGTTCTTAGACCCTTCAGTCTTTTCCCGGAGTGCAAATGGAGAGTAGGATCTGCTGTGAAGCATGACCCCAAAAACACCTTTTTTTTTTTTTTTTTTTTTTGGTCTCTAACTGTGTGGATATTTTGAGTGTACAGTTTAACCTCTCAGTGGAGGGTCACAGAAGAGGTGCTTGGGTCTGACTGCAGGAAAGCACATCAGTGAGGACTCTTTGGGGTTTACTCCCTGGTGCCTGGTGGGATGGACCTTGGCTTTACTGAAAATAGATGTTGAATTCAGTGGGGTCAGGTTTTGAAAAATTAATGTTTGCAAAAGATTCCCAGTTAGAAAGATGTGGGATGGAAATGTGTCGCATATAAAATGAAAAGCACTGCCTCTGTCTGCCTGGGATCAAGTCTGTGGCCTCTATTCCCGCAGAATGCCTCCCAGTCTTGTTTCCATAAGAATTCCTCCCGTCTGGACATACATGCAGCCTGTGGTCGTGTGTCCTGATACTCTTCTGTGTTTTCAATCTGCAACTGCCTATTGATGACAGCCATTACAGCATTATTATTATTATTACAGCCATAAAGCCAAGTGTAGAGCGGGGCCCGCAGGTTTAACTGGAATGAACATGGGAAGAATTTCAAATTGCTGATGAAAATTGCCTTTTTACGACCGGCTGCATTCCCACGGTGGTCACAGGCTGGAGGCATCACCAGAGCTGGGCTGGCTCTGCCTGATGGGGGAGCAAACCCGGCTTCACCAGGGGGCCATTCCCAAGTCACTTCCTCGGGTTCCTGAGAAAGGAAAGTAAATGACTGACAGATCTGGAGAAAGTGCCCTTAAATTGACAGATCTCATGTCTTTATAGAAGAAAAGAGGACGGTAAGCTGTGGAATTGTGTCATCAAGGAAATATTACACAGCTCCATCCATGGCTTGAGCACCCCTGGACTGGCCATCATCATATCACAGGTGCCCATTGCCTTTCTCTCCCATCCAGGCTGCGCCAATATTCCCATTCCCATCCGGGAGAACCTTAATGGGACCATTCAGCAGTGCAGAAAACATGAGAGGTGCTCAGCACAGCCCAGGGCTCCCTCAGACAATGATTCCTGAGATGTCTGAGCAGACGAAAAGCTGGTTTTGTGTTTACAGAGGCTGCGATGTGCTGCAGTTTCCGAGGCTGTTTTATTGGCCTCGCTTTTGGTATCCCTAACAAGTATTTATCTTTTCCTGGGAATGTTGGAAGTGGCTGCATTCACTCAGTTAATGCTCTTAATGTGTTTCTCTCCACTCTTATTTTCCAAGCACTCTTCTAAGGGTGCTTGTTAGATAAAAAGTCGTATGTATGACTACATATTGCAGATGTTTCCGTGTGTCTGCTGGAGATGAAACGTGTATAATTTATGCACTGCTTAAATGCATAAAACCAGAAGTTTTCAAGAGACCTTAGGACAGTTTATTGCTTGTATTTATCACGTGTAAGTGTATTCATAAGCACCTGCAAGTGCACTTACATCCATAAGTAGCAGGGCTCTGAAGCAGCAGCAGCGATGGTTCTCAAGTGTGCTGGACTCAGAATAAGGGCTTTTAACCTGTCGCTGCACAGATTTTCATTTGTTTCCATTTTCCATGCTGAAAAGAACCAGTTATGGTGCTGGAGTTGGAATATCTCAGGTAATTGCTCACATTTCAAGCCATAACTACAACTTTTTCTCTCCAGATAATGTGTTTCCTGTGTAAGTGCTTTCATTTCTAAGTCAATTTAGCAAAATATTGAAAGTAAGGAACGAAATGTCACGAAGAGGAGCAGGTAGTTTCCTGTGTTACAAATAAGCATCTTTTAAAAAATCCGGGTGTTTTTTTTTTAGTTTATGTATAAGCTTGGAGAAATAAAATGCAGGCTTCTGCTTCTCATCTTCTCCAGTCATTTTTATGTCCTTATTCTGTATTTTAAGTGGTTATGGAAAGATGAAATGTGGGGTTCTGGTTCCCATCTCCTGCAGTTGTCCTTAAGGTTTTTTCTAAGTTTTAATAGGTTCCAGAATTGTTTCCTTTGAAGTCATTTTCAGTTGCAGGCTCTTCCTCCACACAGCAGGAAATACCTTCTTTCTTTGCAAATGCAGGTTGGCCACTGAATCCTGGCATGGCTGTTCCAGTCAAGAGAAAGCAGGGACAGCTTTAGTGTCTTATTTGGGGTTTAGTGAGCTGTTCCTGACTGAATTTGGTGCCACAGCTCCTGAAGGCAGAGAGGCCCCAGGCAGAGGCCCAGCACTGGTGAGACACGCTGGTCGAGACAGACACTCACAAAGGACAAACTGCACACGTGTACAGCTTTAAAGATGCTGAAGGAAGACACAGTCAAGCATGAAAATGTTGATTTTATTCCATGTCCTTGTTGATTCGCTTTTCCCATCACCTTTATGCAGGTTTTAAGATAAAACAGAGGGTTTATATATTAAAAAAAAAAAAAAAATTAAAAGCCATGAGGGATCAAATCAGGGCCCACTTAGCTATAGTGCTGCTTGGAGGTCTGAGTTTATAAATAAAAGTCATCAATTTCTTTGTTTTGTTGTGATACAACTTCGGGGCTGTGTATTTCCCCAAATATATTTGGAAAATAAAACTGAAAGAAAGTGCTTTATTCAGCAAGAAAACCAAAACCAAATAGTGTCAGATGGTGCGGGAATGATTTTTCTCATCCCTAGGTCTGTTCAGAAAACCAGAAGAACCAGTTATTCACCAAGAGGTGCTGAGGACCAGTTGATCTGGTTGCTCTCTTTACCCGCTTGGTGCAGGGAGTCTCACCACAGTCTCTGCTCAGCAGTGGCAGCCAGCACGTGGAGCCAGGATGGGGTTGCTTTTAGAGAAATAACAAATACACGTAGCATTAATATTCAGGCAGTGGAACGTCCCTGGTGGAAATACTAATGCAAGTCCTTAGATCCTTATTTCACAAGGGAGAGGAAATAAGATTTCCTGGTTAGTCTCAGTGCCTGTGGCAAGCTCCTACAGCTCCAGAATTAAGTTTTGAATTGGTTTTATGAACTGCATATGATAAAGTTAGTATAACAAATACAGCAAAGTAAATATTTACTCCTGAAACCAATTTGTTAAAAGAAATCTGAATTTGATTCTCAGTTGTTCAGAAGTGGAAGAAGTGACAGGAGCTTCAGAGGCATCGTGGTTCTGTGGTTCTGCCTCTCTGGACCTGCTGGATATTAAGGGTTCTTCATTCCACCTGGTTTCAAGGCTGAAAGTGAAGAGAAGGACTGGTTATCCGCCCTCAGCAGGTCACAGAGAGCTGCCCTGTCTGCCAGTATCACTCTGGTCCATGAACTGCAGAAGGGGCATTCATCAGCCCTCAGCTTAAAGCCAGCTTTGTCACTGTCCCTTTTGGAATGTTCGCCCTGATCACAGCCCAGGGTGTGCCCACTGCTCGTTTTCCTGCATGGCCTTTACAAATGGAAGCTTATGCCGATGAGATTTTACTTTTTTATTGAAAATGACAAAATTCCTGCTGTCGAAACAATCTGGGTGGAGTCCAGAGCTCTGTGCCTGCCCTTGGGCCGGTGTGGCCTCCGTGCCCGCACGCAGAGCTGAGCAATGCCAGCGTTTCAGATCACTAACTGCAAACAGAACAGAGCAATTAGGTGCTCCAGTCTCTTCTTTCTTTGGAAGGGATGCTCACTTTTGGCAGATGATAGAATTACATTTAGCAACACAGCCTGCATCTGCTGAATCAAAGTAATCATTGGCGATGCTCCCTTTTGCACGTCTGAATGCTAACAGGGTGGATTCACTGCAAGGAGAGTGGGGATTAGTCATCCAAGGATCCAAAGATATTTCTCTGCATCCCTGTCTGTTAATATATTCTACATCCCCCCTTTTCTGTCTGCAGAGTGTGATTTATCAGGACTCAAAAATTCCACTAGCAGGGTATTTGAAAACTGTACGAGCAGGGAAGAAAATGGAACAGTTTGTTGCTAATGTAGGGGGCCAGTAATTAAGATTTATCTTAATATGGAGACTAAACAGAGACAAGATCATTGATTAAAAGGGCATTGCATTTGCAGAACACTGAGTTCCCATTTTGAAGAGACTCTTAGATCTTCATCATAAATTACGCTGTTGGCAAAAGCTACAGGCAAGATTGTGCTGGGCCCAGAAAATTCCCATCCCAGCTTTGCTTTCTCTCCTTCTGGTCCCAGGAAGCTGCCACTGTTCTCCTGGCAGGGGTCCAGCCCCAGGAGGAGTTGGTGAGGGGCCCCAGCCCAGCCTGGGCTCTGATGGGCTCCAACTGTCAGAGCCGCTTTCCTGGGAAGTGAGGAAGATGAGTCCAAATCCCTTTCTCGTGTCCCTGGCTCCACGTTTCCTCCCTCCATCCTCTCAAAGACTCCTGGAGACCCACAGACATCATGTTGATCAGGGTCTTCAAACAGATGTTGTGCATGCCAGGGACAGAACAGTGCCAGCCTCCACCTTTGGGTCTTCCCACGGGAGATGTCTGGGCTGTGTTTGGCTTGTGTGCTGTTTGTTCTTCGGGGCAGGTACTGTCCTTAATTTCTGTGCCCTCTGTATTGTTGGCCGTTTAGCAAAGATTTAACAAAGAGGAGATACCTCACAGTGCTGTCGAATGGAATTAGCATCCCAAAGGAACTTTGAGCTCCTTTGTTCTCCTGTCCTGGTCAGAAGCAGACTGCAGAAATGGCAACTTGTACTTGTTAGCTAACACTTTTCTTGGCAGTGTGGACCTCAGAGTCATGGAGTAACCTGGATTCCATCTGGATCCATGTTTGGATGCTGAGGGATGCTGTTAAGTAAGCAGGTTGTCCCCTTTTGGTTTCACTCCTGAACAGCATTACCCCAATTCTTCTGCAGTTGATATCACTCACGGAGTAAAACCCTCATAGTGTAAGGTGATAAATGAAGCAGAGCAGGATTAAGGTGTGATGGGCCAATAGTATTGGAGACAAGTGAAAGAGCAGCCCAAAATCCAACCAACAGAATTTGCCCTTCCCCACTCCTGCCAGAGGGTGACTCTGCCTCAGGGGGTCCCCAGTCATCCGGACTCCTTGGTCTGCAGGAGCACTCCTGTTCTTCTGCAGGGTGTGCTGAGAATTCAAAGAGCAGAACGTCGGCTTCTTTCCCTTCTCGTGCACGCTGCCTGTGGATGTGGAGCGTCAGAGGACCCAGTTGGCAGAAAGCACAATGTATAATTTACTGTTAATCGTGGGATTATGTAGATAAACAGAGTCTGCTGCCTAACAATGTTCTTTCATTAATCAGCTGTAATCTTAGCAGCATTAATAACTTGAATCCACACCCATTGTGTTCCCAGCCTCCCAAATCAGCATCGCAGCTGCCTGCAGAGCAGTGCAGCTCTGCGACTGCTGTGCCTGGGTGCTCTGGAGCTCGTGCTGCACAGCTCAGTGCCCCTCGCTGGGGTGTTTGCAGCTGGCATGTGCCGTTTGCATCTCCATCTTCTCCTCTTGCCCATGTGCTGCCGGGGTGTCACTGTTCCTCAGGGTGGTGGGTTATCCCCAGCTGGAAGCACAGCCCAGCTCCTGGAGCTCTCCTGTGAGGGCTTTGTCTCCCCTGACTGCAGCCCTGTCAGCAGCCAGGGTTGCTGGGTCTGTCCTTGTTCGGTGAGACGAATGCTGGGTTGATTTTAAGGCAGATGGTGCCCAGCTGCCTCTTTTCCACATGCTCTTTCCCTCTCAAAACATAAATGGCATTTCTGTGCCGCTCCTTCAGGTCTGTGCCACAGGTTTGTCACTGGTGAGGTGGCGAGGTTGTGTGAGGGACAGATCTGAATGCTGAGCTATGATTAACATCGCTCTGGGAGACTCCACTGACTGAATTTTCAGCCTGCAAACAGGACCATTCTCATGACCTCAGGCTCCCATGGATTTCTCTTGATAACACCATCTAATCGTATTTAGAGTTTAATTAAACAGCTGTCACTTTGCTTCCTCATTCTGCCACAATTTAATGTTGAATTAGTTCCTACATTAGTCATGGCTGAATGCTTGCCTTCTTACAGTTGAGAGGTTGGATGAACATAAGGTTTGCTCTTCAGCTAAATCCAAGCAACTGAGGCTCATATTCTGTATTCCTGCTCTTTGTCCAGAGCTCCCACTGCCAGCAGTGCGAGTTCCCTGACTGAAAAGGGATGGAATGAAGTGTGAGATTGCTGCAGAGTCAGCCGTGGGGTTACCAAGCTCTGAATGACCAAATGTGAGCACAGCCTTCTCAGCTCTGCCTGGAACACATTGCTTTAGGGGTATTGTTTTCCCTTTCTAAGAAAGAACTGATTTTTCTGAAAACCAGTCCTGCAGAGTTTGCTCTGAAGCAGCACAGTGAGGGCAGCTGTGGAAGGAAACGTTGAGGCCAATACTGCTGCTCGTGGACTTTATCCAAATGAACCCTGACACAGGCAAGAGCTGAGTATGAATGGAGGTTTGTGGTGCTCTGGGTTGTAGCAGCAGCTCCAAGGAGGAAAGCTTGGAGATCTCCTCGAGGGTGGTGGTTTTGCATCAAATTCTGTCAGTAAATTTTAAAGTAATTTCTTACACACAAAATTCAATGATTTGCTTTCTAATATCTCCTTTGATACCTCCCTGAGCCTAACCACTAGAGTTTGCCTCTAATCATTAGGAGAAAAATTGGTCTTTAATTATACTATTTGTTAATTAAATGAATTCCAATAGTAATTATTTCCTTCATGTGATGTATTCATGGAAGGGAAGCCCTGGTAACAGGAAAGAACCATCCTGACTGGGAGTTTGTAGATGTTCTTCAGACAAGAAAGCCAACTCTGCCTCTGCAATATCAGAGTCAGATGTTGTTGGGATCTGGGCATTGTGCTGCCAAGACAGTTGGAGGCTTCCAAAGTTCAGAGCTGCAGTCTCCCTTGTTTCCGTGAGGATTATCTCTGTAGCTCTCCATTTCCACTTGGGAAGTGCCAGTCCTGGCTTTTTCAGAGTTTGCAATTCACTTGCAGAAACTTCTTTCTGACCTGGATATTGATGCTTACTTACAGTTCTTCTTCTTTCTGGTTTTTCAATTTACTCTACTTTCCTCATTTTTGAATTTCTTGGGGAACAAGTCCAAACACTGCTATCAGATGCTTTCAGGTTTTTTTGTCGCACAAAATAAATTTGATTTTAAAACTTTAGTTGCTGCCTGCACAGAAAGTAGATTAGTTCTTGGGGGATTTTAAAAATTAAAGAATGTGGAAATGGCCAAGACATTGCAATTTTTGAAAAGTGCCTTCATTTTAAATGAGTTCTTACTCTCTCTGAAAGTTTCTTAGTAATCTTGTTTGTGTGCTCCCCAATTAGCCTGCAATCAGGGCAGTACGGTGCATTTAAAAATGGGACACAGAAACCACCACCTCTGCTGGCTGCTGTATTTGCTGTGCTGCTGGGGAGCAGTTGTCCTCCTGATGTTGCTTGGCATATCCTTGAAGGTGGGACTGCTGCTTGTGCTTACCAGTGGATGATCAGGGCTGTGCAGGAGGTGGGAAAACACAGGGAAACAAATTTGGGTGCTGAGCCAGAGCCCTGTGTCTGTGGCTCACGTTCAGGGTGCTCACAGACAGACAGACAGACAGACAGAGTTTATTTGAGCTCCTTTTATTTTTATCTGTTCCAGTTCAGCTCCTGGGGAGTCTTGGGCCGTGGGTGCTTTCCTGAGCTGTTCAGAGTTTTCTGTCAGTTTGTGTGCGGTGCAGACAGCGAGCAGCAGTTCTCCCTGAACTGCCTTTGGCTTTATTGCAGCAATAAAAAGGGAGCACAGAGGAGGCAGCAGTTGTGCCGTGAGGCTGTTCCATATACAGGGACACAGGATACGCGTTGTTCTATTTCAGTTCTAAACAAAAAAGACAATAAAATCGAGGCTTTGTTCCTTGGTCTTTATTTCTGGTTTGTTTTAACTATCACAGGGCACTTAGAGCCTGAGGGAGGGAAGTGGCAGAGCTGAAAATTGCTTTTAGGGTAGTGTGTAATACATTAATTGCTCGTACACCAGTATCTCCTAATCTGTGTAACACCCGTGAGTTACGGCTGCTTTTTGGGAGGTGAAGGCAAAAGGTTTCCACCTCTGCTCAGAGCTGGAGCTGGGCAGGTACCAGTCCCTTCCTGATGCTGAGGATCTCTGATGCTGTAATGGTACCACCTGTGAAGCCATGAGATAATATTGACAATATCTTTGGTGGCTGGGGGTGGCCTCTGGCTTTGAAAGTCAGGAGTTCCTGAGAATGGTCTTGCATTTCCCAGTTTAAAATGCTCTGATTTAATGTGTTGGGTTTCTTTTCCTATATGCAATAGGAATGGTTTAGGGTTCTTACGTTTCTAGAACAGTCAACATTCCTTTTTAGCATTTCCTTTCAAGTTTGATGGGATTTCTTATGAGAGCTGCAGGAGAACCTGAGAAATAACAAGTTGCCAGATAAAAAGAAAATCTGACCTAAATTTCAGACTCACTAAACTTGAATTGAAAACAGTATCAACAGTATCAGTGCCCCATTTTGCTGCTGTTGACATCAGTGGCTGCAGTCCTCATGACTTCAGTGCTGAGGAATTTGCTGAATATTTTATTCACTTTATATTGAAAGCTGAAAAGTTGGAGAAAACTTTGAAGTTCTTCCTGCATGGGAATCTTGGGAATACAGTGATGCTGAAACAGTTCAGGAGTTCCAAGTGTTAGCCTGGTCGATGGTGCATTGAAAGGCTTTTATATGCCACAACCCCAGTTCAGACTTCAAATTTCCTTGTTATTTTCCCTGCAGTTAACAGCATCACTAACTCCTTCTGGATTCCTTACATTGCTTCACTGGCCATATCAGAGGAAATTAAATAATCTTGAAACAGTTCCAGACACAAAGTTCACGGAGAGGCCCCGTCTTTGCAATGGGCTTAGACTCACAGAGCAACATTTTTAATTTGGAGGCTCTTTTATCCTTGTCCGAACAGTGCCAGTCAGGTCTACATTAGTAAAAAGTCTGAAGTCACGTTTTGGAAGGTGAATATTGGGAATAACCCCACCTATCTCGAAAGCAGAAGACACCTGTGGTGTGTGCCTGACCTGAACTGAGCTGCAGTCATGGCCCTGTTTACCAGCATTCAGTACTGACTGTGTTTATTTAGCAGAGAAAACACAGCTGGGGTTTCACTGCCTGGTACCAGGTTGCACCTGTTTGAAGATGAACTGAGACCTTCGGCCACCGAGAACTCACCTGAACAGTGCTGTGCTTTGTTTTGGGTCCAGGACACGGAGATCCTGAACACGGCCATCCTCACGGGGAGGACGGTGGCAGTGCCCATCAAGGTGGTGTCCATCGAGGAGAACAGTGCTGTGACAGACATCTCTGAGTCCGTGGAGTGCAAATCCTCCGGGGAAGACGTCATTAAAGTAAGTTCAGGCCACGGAGTGGCTTCTGAATTTTCATGTTTTAGATACAAAAGGAAAAGAGCCTGGGAATAAAGACTAAAACAGCTCCTGCAAATTAATCATGCTTCTGTTGCAAAAGCATAAGGAGAGGGATTTTTAGGAAGAGTGAGGTGCAACTGTTCAGCCACCACACCGAGTTTAGTTTCTATCTGTGTCCTAGTTTTAAAGAGCCTTGGTAATTTCACCTCGAGTCCTCTGTGCACAGATCCCATTCACTGCGAGAGCAGCTCTGCTGTTAGCGCTGCTCCTCCAGATGTTCCCCATCACCTTTCCAGCTGTGCCTCTCACCTCCACAGCTGCCTCAGCAGAGTGGGCTGGATGAGCATCCCGCAGCAAGTGCAGTGCAAAGCCATCCTGCTCAAGCTCCCGGTCCCCTGAGGGCTGTTCTGGGTGGCGCTGGCTGAGGGCAGCACAGCTCTTCCTGCTGCAGCCACGGGCCCGAAGGGAATTCCCAGGTGCGCAGGGAATCAGTGCTCTGTGTGAATCCCAGGGCACTTCCCGTGCAGGACTTTCCGTGGGGCGTGGGTTTGGAGCAGGGGGGATTTTAGTGGGTTCTTCTGGACGGGGGTTTTATTCCACGATGTAGTTTTACAGCATGTGACCCAGTGGGCTTTGTGGTGCCGCTCCTTGGGGGTCTTCAGCGTGCTCTCGTCTCTCGTGGATGTGTAGTGTAGGAATAGTAATGCCACGGCATCCTCTGTCATGGGCAGCTGGGTTTGTGGGGCCGTGGGAAGCAATAAACTCCTGGGAACTTGCAGGAGCCAACAGCTGGCCATGTAGGTGGGGAAAATAGTCATATTTTGAGCTAAGGAAGCCATTGTAGAAGACTTTTGCAGAAAGCTTTCTGTTTTCAGTGGATCCTCCAAAACCAACCCAAATATCTCCATTTTGATGCAGCTTGATGCTTTACAGAGATTTTAACCTCTAAGAATTCCTGTTAATGTTTTTCCTAAGGCAGTCACGTAACTACAGATTGAAGTAAAAACTGAAATTTAGTTTAGGATCATCCTGATTTTAACCTTATGGGAAACCACTTCCCTGAGTAGGAAAAAATACAAGGCAGCATTCACAAACAATAATTTAAAAAATCAGAAAAGGACTACTGTGATTCCATCTTGCTTAAACAGCTCATGGAATTTCATTAAATTGGAATCTGCTAGGGACGCTTTTCAGGTGTGATTTCTTTCCCTTCAGAGCTGGTTTGGAACTGCTCGGATGGCGAGAGGAGCTGGCTCCTGTGCGTTTGGAAGCACATGCAGGGCCTCTGGAGGGACGTGGCTGTGGCATGAGTGCTAACTGCTGCAAAACATACAGCTGGCTGAAAAACACAGCTCAATTAAATGCTTGGAACAAAAAGGTTTTCTCATCTCATCATAAAGGAAAAAAAAAGGCTTTTTAAGTTGGTTTTTTTTTTTTTTTTCCATCTAGAATGTTCTTGTTTCCAGGAAATTTCTTTCTTTACATGGGGAAGTGGTTTGGGGTTCAAGGCAAATTGACATCTTCAGTTGGTTCAGATTTTAAAAAGCACTCAGAAAGCTTCAAATGAGCACAGAGGCCTTTCATCCTTAATTCATTTTGAAATTCCCCATCAAGCTTTTATGTTCAATTCTTTAGAAATATCATCTTCCTCTGTGAAATCCTGGTGTAGAGACCTTGGTGGGAGCAACCTTTCTGCTTAGAAATAAAATCTTGTCATCATAAATTATGTCTTTTGGGCAAAGCCCGTGGTGCAAGGGCTATGTGCATGAGTTTATAGTTCTTTTAAAGCCATGTAGATTACTTTAAACCACAGATTTAGGAGGAAAAAAAGGAGTTACTGATGAGAGCTATTGAGAGCTATTTAATACTTACTCATCATCTAGAGGTTCAGGCAGATATTTTTGTTTGCTTTTAATTGTGTGGAATTTCTGGTAACTTTGGATTCAGGCAAACCTGACCGAGTGAGGCCAGCAGCTGAAGATGCTCAGTGCCTGTCTGCACGTGGCCTGTAATATTTGGTTACAGAATAAATGTCCCTCTGTACGGTTCATGTAAAGAGCTTAAAGGTGATGCTTCTGCCTGGCAATTGGCCATCAGCTCAAAGCTTATTTCTATTAATTTTTACTTCAGTTGGGCTGCAGTTACACTGTTCTCAGGAACAGAACCCCATGGAAATCTGAAATAAGGATCTATCTGGATCTATCAAATAGCAGGTAACAGTTTCCCAGTGATAATCATGGACCCGAGGCAGCTCCGTGCACAGTTTGTGTCCTGTCTGAATGTGCTGACTGCTACTCCTTTTACTTTTTTTATTGTCTCATAGTTCCCAGTCTTTACTTCCAAGTTTACAGCTGATTTCATGAACTTTAAATGCCTTTGAGTGCTCTAGACCTTCACACAGTGGTCCAACCTTGTAAAAGTGGACACAAAATTTATTATGGCACTAAAAAGGAAGCAAAAGCCAAATTTTATTTCGCTAAGCTGGAATTTACCAATAGAATCCATATATCTGGATCCATTAATGGTAATTGCAGTTGCATGCGTAGGCTCCTTTCCATCTGCTGGGAATTCAAGTGGAAATTCAGTGGTTTCAGGAGCCTTGCAGTGCCTTGTGACATTTCCAGTCTGAGCACTCTCAGTAATGTTTATGAACTTAAGTTTGGGGTTTCCCATGAAAACAACCTGAATTGAAGCATTTTCAGTGCCCTGTGTATTTCAGCAGCTGCTGTAAAGGTTTTCCAGTTTGTATTTCATCATTCCTGAACCAGCTTTTACCCTGTTGCTGCGTGAGGGGATGTTGTACATCCTACTGTGTCCTTACTGTAGTGCTGGTATTTATAGTCGGTAAATTAAAAATTGGAGGCTAATCTCAGTGTAGTAGCCTTGAACTGTACTCTGCAGACCTCCTTTATTGGTTCTGTTCATTTTTAGTGCCATTAATAGCTCTGAGGTGTGTTCAGATCACAGCATGGGTTCAGATCACGCTGGACCACACGTGTGGCTGCTGGGGGTGTCAGTGGGAACAGAAACACAGATCTGGCCTTCAGAATGTCCCTCAGTGGCTGCAGTGGGCTCTGCTTCCCTTGGGAATCGTGACTAGAGGATGGCATTAACAGCAGGTAAGGCCAGTGCAGGAATGTCAGGAATTTCTGCTGGGAGCTGGAATCCAGGACAGTGTCACAGCTGTCCCTGTCTTGGCGAAGCAGCTCCAAACAAAATCCCAAATCAAAGCAACAGAGGACTTGGGGGCTGAAAATCTGGCTGGAGGGTGTCATGGTTGGACTCTGCCTTAATAGCTGGAAAAGTCTGGAACTGCTGCTGGTGTCTGAGAGCAATGGTGGGGGCAGTCACAGACACCTGTCAAGGTTACTGATCTTGGTTAGAGCCCCAATTTCTGAGTTAGGAAATGACAAGCACTGTGATGTTCTCAAACGCACAACTACTGCCCAGAGTGTGTGGGTGGAATTAAAAGCCATTTCACCCTGGGATCCTGCTTTGCCAGGCGAGATATTTGGGGCCATGCTGCATATATGGGCTGGCATATCCCCAGTGAGCAGGAGCCAAGCTCTCTGTTCGTCCCCATTTCCAGAAATTGCTTGACTGGAGAGTGCACAAAACAAGACAGATTTTGGGTTCTGTGGTTATGTGAGCTGCAGAGAGCTCCCGTGGCTCAGCACAGCTACAGTTCAGCTTCAGAAGCTGGTCATTTGGGAGCAGATAGATGCCCTCCAGTCTCAGCTGGCATTTTGTGCCCCTCGCACTCTCTCAGTTCTGTCGTAGTGAATGATAGTCAGCGAGTTAAATGTACTGCTGCTGCTGTGCAAAGCTGCTGCTGAAATCTTTGTAATGAGATTAGGTAATGTACAGCCTTTCCCTAAGAAGAGCTCTCTAGCTTTGGGGGGTTTCCGCTTAGTTTTGCTAATCTGGCTGCTGATACTGAAAATGCAGACCCTGCTCAGCAGAGAGAGCCCAAATTGCATCCAAACAGTGGCCCTGATTTTATGGAGTTCTCCTCTTCAGCGCCCGGGGCTCCATCCCTGTGTTGTTAATGTGGATTGCTGGGGACCTGGCTTGAGGACTGGCCACGGGGACTGGATCCACGTCTGCCTTGTGGCAGCTCTTTGCCAACACCGGCACACAAGCCCTGTTACCCACTGAGAGCTGCAGGTAGCTCGTTCCGAGGGAGGCAGCACGAGGCTTAAACCAGTTAATGAAGTTAATGCTGCCCTGCTCCCTGGGCCCAGAGTGGGAATCGTTCCTCAACTGTTTCAAGAAACAGACTCATTCTTTTGGTGGGTCATGGGTGAAAAGAACTCTTGGGGTTATTCCTGGACGAAATGTGATAAAATCCAGCCTTTCCTGTATGAAGACGACAGTTTTGCCATCTTTCCCAGGCTGCAGGGCTGTGTTTACCTTTGTGCTGGGAGGCAGCTCCTGGCTGCACTTTCTGAGGCACTGAGTTTCAGCTGCATCAGGGGAGCCGGGGGTGGCTCTGGCAAGTCAGGTCACTGCAGCAATTAGCAGCTCCTGGAATGGAGGTTTCCATTCTAAAGGCTGCCCTAGCAGTGTCACGAAGCTGTAAATAGCATGGAAGAGCTCAGGTCTGAAGCTTTAACTTTTATCAGACTTAAACAATTTAATTTGAAAAAATGAGTAGTACGGGCCTTGAGACAGCTTCAGTTTTCCACTGGGTTACTGATTATTCAGGATTATGCAGCCAGGCATTGAAATCCTTCTTATGAAGCCTAATGTTCATGTAGCAGAGGATTTCCTTTGTGTATAAGACCATAGTGTTTAATTGGAATCAAGGCTAGAGAGCTACACGGAGTCTCTCTTTCAAAACCTGTAGAATTTAACAGAGGATAATTCCCTTTCTACAGAGGATGTTGTTAAAAAGAAATCTTGGGAGAGATTCTATAGCAAGGACATGAATATTACAGAATTCTGAAGAATTATCCAGAAAGCTTGTGAAATGATTATCACTGTCTAATATTTCCTATGAATTCTGTGTTGGTCTGTGGTGAGTAAGTCACCCTGGTGCTCTGTGTTCCTTAATGGAATGAATGCCTGCTCTCAAAGCTTGACCTCCGTGAGCTCCAGCTGCCTTCCCGGTGTGTCAGAGTGATGACGCTGAGCTAAACACAAGAAGTCTCATGTATGAAAAGTGCTGAACACCACTATTCTTTACTGATTATCCTGTAACTTTTTTTCCACTAAAATTGAGATTCCTTTAAGAGACACTGGAAAAAGCTCTCTGCTCACAGAAGTGCTGTCATAAATATTTAAACATTTATGTAACCTTTGAATATTTTAGCAACATTTACATTAGTACAGCAGAAATGGGTAAATGGGTTTACACACAAAAAGGCAAGATCCTGAACCTGATGAATGCAAGCAGGACATCCACTGTTACCCCGTCTCCTCATTTCTGCTCCGTCCTGAAACCACACAGGCTGCTGCCTAGGAGATGGACTGGTGCCTCACGGTTTTTCAGTCTCCATAAACCTGACAGGATTGCTGCATTAAAAACTTCCCTTTTTGTCCTTCTGAACCGTCCTTCAGAGACTGGGCTGGTATCTCCAGAGGTGAAAACCACGGGGAGGATAAACAAGCTTGGACTTCAGTAGACTCACAGAGGCAACCATTCATTTATTTTTACGTCTTGCAGTTGTCATTCTTTCCACTCCTGTGTACAACAGACACGAACCAGAACAGACAGTGCTCTGAGTTCACCATCTTTTGAAAGGCAGCCTTAGCTTGTATTTGGCATGAAAATTGTCTTTTTAAAACTACCTGTCTCCACCAGTAATTGAAGGAAGATTTCTCGGGAATCTGCAGTGGAATTGAACCCAGCAGCCCCAAAATTCTGCAGAGGTGCCAACGGCCACTCTCTGGCTGTGGTGTCCGAGGTGTCCTTGTCACACCCTTTGTGGTGACCCCGAGCAGCTCGTGCTCCCTTCTTGCAGTTCTGCAGTACAGGGGTCATGGTGGGATCAAAACCTTAATCTGAAAGCAAGAAGTGAAGGAAGACCCAGAGATGCTGCATTTGACTGGCATCAGTACCAGGAATATCCTTGAAATCCACTGCAGCCCATCTGTTGGTGGCCAGGTGGAGAGGGAGGTTCACTCTCCAGATCAGAGTGCCACAGGTAGCGGCTCAGGAGTGACTCTCTCTTGATTTTCAGGCCACAGTTCTCCCTGTCAGCTGAATAAAATGTGGTTTGTTGCAGAGAGAATCTGTCCAAGTCATCTGGAAAGGCAATGGCCTTTGTTACGAGGGGGCACAAAAATATAATGCCAGTAAAAAGACAAAGAAGAAGCCTCTAGGGAATTGTGCTTAGCCCTGTCTTTTGCTGTCTGCTTCTTTGTTTTAGTTTTAATCTGGAGAAAGAAGTTAGGAAAATAGAAAAAAGGGAAAAGTAGCTGAATGCAGCTTAATAATGAAAGAAACTGCTGAAATAGCATCAGAGAGCTCTTTAAAATGCAAAACTTCTTGCTGATCTGCTAAGCAGAAAAGAAAAAACCCAATCACTTAAAGGTGGTGGCTAAGCAGGCTTTCCCTTCATCATTGCTCACTTCTTCTGATGCCAGAGATGAAAAGCGCTTTCAGAGGGAAGATGTTTTCATAGTAAAAGCATAAATACTACAGGAGATGAGAGACACATCACTGCTCACAGAGTCTCCAGCTTCTGTTAGAAACTTCTTGACCTGGAGTGGGCAGGACCCACAGCTGAGAGATTGTCCATGCACTGTTCCCTGACCCGCCAGAAGCCTTGGCAGAAGCCTGGAGGAAAACAGAAAAGTACTTTTATCTATCAAAAACCCTTAAACAAATACACCTTTTTAATTAAAAAAAAAGATTTTGAGTTCTAATGTGTCCCATTTTCTTTAATCTGCTTTCTATCCTTCCTCCATGTGACATTGCCTTTGGTCATCCCTACCAGCCCTGTGTTTCCAGCTTGTTTTACCCCACAGGAGGACAGATCACAGCAGCTTTGCCAAGCCTGCATTGAGTAACTCCAGAACCGAGTTGTCTGGGGTGTTATTTCCACCTGAGTTAGCCTGGGCTCGGGTCTGTTGTGGCACCCACAACCTGCACCCTTTTTTTGGTGAGAGGTGTCTGTTCAGCAAATCAGACCCTACCTGGGGCTTGCTGGTGTTGTAGCAGATCTGGATTTGTTCTCTGAGGCTGAGAAACCTTGTGTATTTATTTTTTGAGTGACACTGTGAGAGGGAAGGGCAAGGAAAGCAAACCCACTTGCTCTCATTTTTCTTCTGCTGCGGCTGAGCTTAGCTGAGGTGTGTTGCTTGCAGAAGCTGTAGATAAGGAATGGCTTTACCCGAACGTTTCATGACAGTGAATATCATTAACCCACAGGGAGCACACCCACCTCGTGATTTCATGCAGAGCTGCTTCCTCCTGTGTAGCACTAGCTGGGAAGTGCTGCCTTTCTCTGTCAGAAGTAACTGATGTTGCTGAAAAGAGTTAAAATGCATACAGAATTACAGGAGCACCATACAGCAGAGCTCCTCCTTTCCTCTGCGTGTGCTGCCTCTTTATCATGAGTGCAGGAGCAGGGGAAAAGCATGTGTAGGGACATTAGCAGTGCTTGTTCTTGGGGAAGAGAATAATGTTTTTTGCAATGCAGCTCCTAAAGACCTGCCGCTGTTGCTGATGCATGTCCAGCAATAAATACCAACCTGGAGCAGTTTGGAAGGGTTTGTGTGGCTGCTCAGCCACCTCCTTAGGATGCTGGATGGACTTGTTCAGCCATTTGTTTGTGGCATACCCACGAAGGCTTATAGCAGCTTTCCAAATACAGATGGAGATTGGATCTCAGCCCAGAACCATTTTGGAATTGCAGTTTTGCTACTATTGTTATTCTTCTTCTTTCCCCAACAGTTAGATTTGTTCAGTTACTGACAACAAGGAGCTTTAGACAATACAAAATCATACATCTAGAGCCGACCTGACCAGTCTGAAGTTGGCTGTGTTGTCAGAAATCTTTTATCAGCACATGCAGGTGCTTTGCACAGTGCATAAATAAGCAACTTGCACATCTAAACCAGAAAATTCACTTTGTCTTTGGGTTGAGCTCCATAGAAATGGGTGGGATGGAACCAGCTTCAGGACAGCAGTGGCTGCTGCTCCAAGCAGAGTTCAATTAGATTTTGCTGACAAGCCTCCCAAACACCTCTGCTGAGAGGAAGATAAGGCTGAAGAGCCGAGAGCTTTATCTGAAGCTGCTTTGTTGAGTATTCCAGACACAGGATGGACATCAGCAGCTCAGGTGCAGGGGCTGAGGGTCCCTGGGACGTCCCAGGGGCTGCTCACTGCTCTCACAGCCCAGGGCTGGGCCTCCTGGCATGCAGCCCTTGCTTGCCTGCACTTGGAGTTGTTTAATGAGAAACGTTTTCAGGTTGATTCCTCTCCCAGGGTGAAGCTGATGCAGAGACACCACAGGAAGAACAAGCAGCCCATCTAGGGGTGTGTTCTGAGTAACTGCCTGGTATTTTATAGGATATTACACATATTACTGGGTTCCTCGTGACCTCTGCTGCACGGTGCTTTCAGATTAGATCAAGCAGTCATTCTGAACCAGCCTGGTGTTAGCTAAACCTGTTTCTGTATTGCCATTCAAGTTAATAGGTGGAAATTACGCCATGCCATTCGCAGTGCTAAAATGAAGACGTTTCTGCCCCCTTCAGGCTTTTAAACCGGGCTCAGATGGTCTGAGGGAGAAGCCTGAGGAGAGGGATGGGTCAGGTATTGTAGCATGTGGTAGTGCTTCAGTCCCCAGAGCTGTCATAGCACAACCCTCTGAGGGAATGAGGCAGAGACATGTTTGTATTATGTTCTCTGAAGTTTCTTTTTGCAATCTCATCATCAAATATTTTACCAGAATATGAGCAGTGCCTGAACCCGAGAGAGGATCCAAACGGGATGTGTGTGTCCAACTGGGAGCAGTTCAGCTCCTGCATCCGTGGTCACAGAGGACATCCATCTGTTGGATTAGTCTGGGGACATCAGCACTGCCAGCTGATAATCTTCATTTGAATAAAATGGGGCTGGGAATGGATAAAAGGGAGCAAATGATAATATAAATATATGTTCAGGTGGGGAGATGCACTTCCACCATTACCGATGCTCGTTAGGGGTGATGAAATAGAATTCTGACAGGATGGGAGCAAGAGCAGGAGTTGGGATCTGCTGGGTTTGCTGTTAATTTCTGCAGACATACCAGCTCATTTAGTAATGTAACAGCTCCCATTGCTCACCACTTAATGTATGATTAATGTGCCACAGGATTTCCCCAGACATTTATGACACCTTTAGGAATAGAAATGACAATGACTTTATCACATGGAGTCACTTCATACTATCTGCATCTCTCTTAATGATTTATATATCCAGGAGTGATTTTATCACTAGTACTCAGTAACATAATAAATGAGAAAACTCAATGGTCTGTAAATTACAACACTGATTAAAGAAGTGATTACTGATATAACTCTTACACGACTATGATAATGCTTGCTTATATTTCAGGACAGCATTTACATATTAATGATAAATCTACTGCAGCGTTTAGAAATACTTTACAGCTTTAATCAAAATGTAAACATTTATAAACAGATAATGTTTATTGCACGGGAAATGAGTAGACTTCTGTTACTCTTCAGTGGGTGAAATCTACTGCAGGGCCCGTGTTGAAAGCAGCATCACCCCCTGATGAAGGTCATCTTCAGGGTAGAGCTTTGACTGGCTGCTTGCCCCTGTGGAGATCAGTTTGGGTTTGCTGGGTTCCTCTTGACCAAGCTGGGAAGGAGCTTTGCTCATTACGAATTCCCCAGCACTGCCTTCGGTTTGTAGCTCGCTGCATCGCAGACGGAAAATCAACCGCAGGCGTCATAAATAGTATCCAGTCTTCAGGCATCTCCAGCATAATTGTGCCTCCTGAGCCAGGGAAGGGTTTTGTGTTCAGCTGCTCCCGTTGTGCAAGGCCATCGTTAACATGCAGAAAGAGAAGGGAGCCTTTTCTGTTTGTTTTGGGGTTGAGCCGCCAGGGTTACACGCGGAGCTTGTTTTGTCACAGCGATCACCTTTCCTCCTTCCCCCCTCTCTTGCCCCTCTCAGGTCTCTGACAGGTGTGACTATGTTTTTGTCAACGGCAAGGAGATGAAAGGCAAGGTGAATGCTCTTGTGAACTTCACGTACCAGTACCTGAGTGCTCCCCTGCAGATGACGGTGTGGGTGCCACGCCTGCCCCTTCAGATCGACATTTCCGACACTGAACTGAGCCAGATCAAAGGCTGGCGAGTCCCTGTTGTTTCCAACAAAAGGTGGGTTTGAGGTGCTACGTTTCTTGGGTGATTTGTAAAATGAATGCTCCCAAAATGCAGCGTCTTCCCCTGAGGAGCAGCAGTACTGGAATCCCCAACTTTGCCCTGGACATCTGCAGATACAGCAAAGCTTTTAGAAGTTGTGGGACTTTGGCTCCTGTGCACGTGTCTGTCTTGGGCAGCAGAGTACAGTGTGGAACTCTGGTAAGGTCCAGTGACAGAGCTGTTGTTTGGAGATGGCAGCACAGATGGAAAAGAGGCACAGTCCAGTTGTATGGTCCTCCATCACGTGAGGCAGCCATGGGTCATCCATGGTCCAAAAAACCCGAAGGGAGGGCTCTGTTTAACGGGGCATTCTCCATTAGCACTCCAGTGTTAATTTTTACCGATGTTCTTGGAAACATTTCTTTGTGCTTCGCTCTCTCCTGCCAAAAGGCCCACCAGGGACAGCGATGACGAGGACGAGGACGAGCGCCGGGGCAGGGGCTGCACCCTGCAGTACCAGCACGCCATGGTCAGGGTGCTGACGCAGTTCGTGGCCGAGGACTCCGGCCCCTGGGGGCAGCTGAGCTACCTGCTGGGCTCCGACTGGCAGTTCGACATCACAGACCTGGTCAGGGACTTCATGAAGCTGGAGGATCCTCACATTGCCAAGCTGCAGGAAGGCAGGATCCTGATCGGACGAGAAGTGGGAATGACCACGATGCAGGTACCTGCTCTGGGCAGGGATTCTGGGATGGTTCTGTGACTGCCACACGCTGCCGTTCCCACAGAGAACCTCGGTGTGGGGTTATGATGTGAATCCTTACTAAAGCCAGTGTGGAAAGGGTGAATAGGGCTAATCTAGGCTGTGGGTATGGGGAAGGTGGAGGAGACAGCGTGTGCATGAGCTGGCTATCCGTAGTTCCCTAAAGAAAGCAGCATGGCCCTTAGTTTCAGTAAAGGGAAGGATATTCTACTGTCTTGATGTTCCATCAGAAACAGAAAAAAACAGAGGAACAAGAATTTCCAAACCAAGGAGTGAAGGACAAATCCTAGGCTGCTAACCTCCCTTTGAAGTAGTTGGGAAGTTTAACGAGCTCATCCATATGGGAGCACAGAGTAACAGGAGAAGAAAGTTTTAAATCCACTCTCGTGGTGAAATGATGCAAATAACACAGCTGGGATAGGACAGCTCCCAGTCTTGGATGGTTCTCAGCCATAACCCCTCCACTCAGGTTTTCTGGCCCTGCTAATGAAATCAGACTCCCTTTTCCGTGTGCTCCGCATTTCTCTGTGTGAGCTTCGGAGACAAGAAGGGACGATGACCTTAAGAAAGGTTATAATAATTGATCAGCCTTTTCCTAAGCTGATTGTGTTGTGCTTCTCCAAAGGTTTTGTCTCCTCTGTCTGACTCCATCCTGGCAGAGAAGACAGTGACTGTGCTGGATGACAAAGTGACCATAACAGACCTGGGAGTGCAGCTGGTGTCTGGGCTCTCGCTCTTCCTGCAGCCAAGTGCAGCCACCAGCAGGGCCATTGTGGCTACAGCCAGTGCCCAGGAGCTGCTTCACACTCCTAAGCAGGTACTGTGCACTCTGAATTTACTGGGTTTGCCTTCTGGGATGGGGCAGGATTTTACCAGTGTGAAGTGCAGATGATAATTCACAGCAAGTTCAGAATTTAGGCTTTGGGTGTAGTCCATGTCCATGTTCATTGCTTTTCCTTGCAGGTACTCTGAAGTTGCCTTTGTCTTTTCTTCCCTTCAAGCATGGACTTCATCTGCAGTAAAAGTTCTCACTACACTGAAGTTTATGCTATTTACCTTTTTAACACCCTTTCTTTAGCTCATGAACCCATGCTGTTTTCACTGCACAGGCAGTCTTTGGACAGTGATCCTGGTTTGCTGTATGAGCACGCCCTTGTTTTTCGTGCTGGAGAGCACAGAGCTCTGTGTGTCACAATTTAGTATCTTGAAGAGCTGTAAAATAGCGGCAGAAGATGGCCAGATGCATTTCTTTTCCCTCCTGGAGCCACGACACACTGCCAGGCTCGTCTCTCCTTTTATTTTTCATATGGATTTTGGGGGTTTCATCATCCAGTTCACGTGCTGATCTTAAGCCAGCAAATTCCCATCTCTCTAAAGGGGGTCTTTCAAACAGCTTGTCTCAGGTCACAGCCTCTGTGGAAAAGAAGACTGGAGAACACCACCAGATGAAGTCCAGCAGTCACTCTGGCCCAGAATAAACCCAAGGGTCAGGAGCACTGGAACACGCTCGCTCAGTCAGTAGATTTGAAGATTGGGACTGGGGACCATGCAATTAAGCCTGTCCACAGCTACTCCTCCTGCAGAAACTGTTTTTCATCACACATAGATAGGGAGAGGTCTCAAGTCAAGGTTTATGGCCCATTTTCATGATTATTGCTACCTAATTTTCTGGAACATAAAAATAATTACGTTTGTTTTATAGCTTAGTGACAGGAAAATGTCCGAACTAGAAGGACGTGGTGCCCATCTGTTCCATTTGTTGCATCCTGTAAACATAAGAATCTTATGTAATTAACCCATTTATACCCTCCTTCAGGGGTTAGAAACCACATCTGGTACGCTGTCTTCAGACAAAGACTGTGAAAACAAAAACTGAAGCATTTCTAACCCTGTCCTGTCCTGCAGCAGCACTGAAAGAATCGTGGCTTTGATTGCAGATCAAAGAGCTTGTGACTCTGGAAAGGCTGCCCAGTCCCACTGTCAGCTTCTCAGATTTATAGATGACCTGTCCTGAGTATGCAGAGATATTTATCAGCATCGGGTTATGGCACATTCTGCCGGGGCATTCCAGCAGTGCCCATCGTGACACCTCCTGTTGTTCATGGCGTGGCAATATGATGTGACCTGTCATTACATGTCACTGCAGCTGGCAAGTTAGGAAGGAATACAAAAGAGTCAAAACGTGCAAACGTGGTTTGGGTTGAAATTATTTTTCCCAGCATCCGTGTTCTGAAATGATTTTAGTGAAATATTTGGTTTAAGCTGCTGTTCCTCTGCGGGACAATTTCAGGTTCCTGAAGCAGAAGTGAGTGGGGGTGTCAGGCCCTGGTTCTGAGCGGTGTTTTCTGCCCTGGGGCTGCTGGGCAGTGTGGGGGGCTGCTGTCCTGCTGTCCTGCTGTCCTGCTGGCCTTGTCCTGGGCCTGCAGGTCACGCCGTGGCATCAGGCTCTCTGAAGATACCCGCTGTAAAACAGGAGGCAAGAGACAATCAAGCACCTTTTTCTCAGTTATAGAAGTTGAAAATCTTCTCCAGGCTCCATCTGGGAAGAAACCCCAGGACCTCGACTCCATTGGAAGGCAGAGGAAAACCTTCTCCCCAGCAGGCTCTGCAATGCCCAAGGCTGTCAGTGCTAGTCCCCAGTCAGTGGGTTTTTCTCACTGCTCCCGTGCTCGGTGCCTCCTGTCCCAGTTCCCTGCAAGCAGAGAGCAGCTCGTTCTGCTGGATTCCCCCGCCAGGCTCTGCCTCTCCTGCCAGCTGCCCCTCTGGAGCCTGCCCATTGCCTCTGCCTGTCTTCTAACACCTCCTCTCCTCCCCGAGAAAGAGAAACGTCCGGCCTGCTTCCCTACGGAAGGCTTTTTGGGGAGCATCACTCCTCACTTGGGAAGGCTTTTTGGGGAGCATCACTCCTCACTTGGGAAGGCTTTTCGGGGAGCATCACTCCTCACTCGGGGCGTCTGTGAGGGCCGGTTCCTGCTGAAGCCTGTGAGTGCCTGAGGTCCAGACCCTGCCTGGTCACTCTGAGCACAGCCCCTGCTTTCTGGGACGCTTTCCCTCTCCAGAGGCCTGAGCTAATTTCCCTTTCCACCCTGTTGTAAGACACTCCTTTGTTCTCCAGCCTGAATCTCCCTCAGCCTGTGGACTGTTGAAAAGACTTCAGGGACTTTGCATCTCCATCACCAAAAACAAGACAGGAATAGATTTCACCCTGGGAAATAAATGGAAGGAAACAGCGTGGGAGTGACCTACAGAGTCACAGACATCTCTTCCTTTCATTTGCAGTTTGAATGAAGGATATAACATTTAAGTCACTTTCCCTTAGAAAAATTAATGCAAATGTGGGAATGTTTGTGGCTAAATTTTGCAAGAAGTGACTCATGATTTGGAGTGCATCAGCTGAGATCCTGACTGAGCTGGAATTTTGAAGGCAAGTGCTGAGTGTTTTCTGAAAATCAAGTCCTTTTGAAAGAGGGTTTTTTCCAAGGAGACAGCCCGGGACTAAGCATACACTTGAACATTGTGAGGACTTCATTATTTAAGTGTCTTTTCCTCTCAAGCAAGTTTATAAAAAGGCCCAAATAGCTCATGCAAACCTTACTGATGCAGCTGAAAAGCAAAATTAAGACAGCTGAAGGTTTTGTTTCCCTCAGGAATGACTGGGTATGTGTCGGCATGGTCACACAGGAAAAAGGAGTCGTGTTCTTGGTCAGCTGTTTTCCCTGGCTCCCCTTTAGCACCTCCAGCAGCCAAGCTGCAGCCCAGATGGGCAAACGTGCTTGGGGAACTGGGGCTGTGCGGGCCCGGCGCTGTCCCCAGCACAACCAGCAGTGCCTCCCTGGGATGCAGTGCAAGGCACAAAGCACTGTACAGCTCGTGCTGCTGGTGCAGATCTTTCAGCAGCACAGGAATGAATTCAGAGTTTGTGCTGTGGCTTTCCTTCAGTGGCCATAACGACTGGATGATGATGATGACCACACCTTGTCTGCATACGCAGCACAAAGCAGCCAGAACACCTGAAAAGTTGGCAGTTTCTCTATAAATACAAAGCACTCTAAAGAAGATAAGCCTTTTTTTTTTTTTTTGGATGCCTTAAGTTAGATACCTTTATCTATAGCTGGGCAACGAATTACCTGTTGTGGCAGGGTGACCTTGAGGGATGCTGAGCCCATATATTATTTTTTAATCAATAGGGAGCTCATCAGCACTGAAAAGTGGATCAGTGATTTAGGTGCCTAAAAACAGACACGGGTTGACCAACTTCTAAATACCAAAGATGAAGTATCTTCTCAAAATTTGGAAACTGAAGCTGTGAGTAACCTATTTTTAGTGGCCATCTGCTCAGGTAGGAAAGCTGTTCCATTTGGCTTGCTGACGGTTGTTAAATCAACACTGTCATCTTAAAGGCCTCTCCAAAATGTAAACAGAAGAAAACCTACAGTGTTTAAGTGTCTTCTGATCTAAGTGAGCTTCAAGGACTCTCAAAGCTCAGCTGGCTCTGCAGGGAAACTCAGAGTCATACCCAGGTTTTTTGTCACTGTGTAGGGTATTGCATGGAGTCTAATGAACTGGAATGAGTCAGTGAAGAAAGAAGGAAAAAGGCCTTTAATAAACAGCTCTGTGCATTAATGTATAAACTGCAGACGTTTTCTGAGGGAAAAAGAGCAATGTTGGTGCTTTCTAAAAGCCGAGTTCGTGTGTTTCCCAGGTGCAGGGCCTGTTGACATCAGTGGCAGAATCCAGCCCTGAGGCTGGGGATGGCTGCTTTCACTCTGCTGGGAGGGGAGGGTGCCCAGCACTCTTGGTCAGGACAACAAGCTGGGGTCATTCCCATGTCCCTGCCTTTTGGATGGTCTGGTTTAGCTTGTGGCCTTCATGCAAACCAGTTCTGAGAATTCACTGACATCTCACAGTTAAGTAACAGATATCAGGAGTATTTGTATGGTGTGGATTCATTACCCCATCCTGGCAGTGTAAGTTACACTTAAATTGTATTTATATCTTCTATGAACTGACAGAGCAATGTAATGGCTCACGGGAATGACAAAGGAATTAAGCAGCATGGGAAAGGGAGAAGGGATGCATTGTTAGATAAGAATCTGAATTCTTCCCTTGCAAATACAAGCAAATTCCCACTGGAAAGGAATGTCACATTAGCAGATTGGACAGAAAGGAGAGAAAGAAATGCACAGTGGGGGAATGCATGGTTTGAATTAAGATCTGAGTCTTGGCTGCCTTTCATTTCCACATCATAACGATCAAGCCCGATTTTTACTACACAAGCCACAGGCTTAAAAATAAATGCACATGTAATACTTTGATATTTCATGTGATAAAATTGCTGGGGAAATCCATTCCAGCATTCAAGTCCCCAGACAGAACAATCAGAGCTGGTCTAATAGAAGCTGCTGAGAACAGTATTCCTTTGCCTTTATTTCAGGGAGGGATGTATTTGTTTTCTGCAGAGCCAACCATTTCTTTCCTCTGATGTCCTGCCTCACTCCAGGACTCTTGCAGCTGACCCCAGAAATTGAGGGCTTATTCACAAATACTTTTATTTGTGCTATAGTGAATGAAGACCATTAAAAGGCCTCTTTATTCTGAGCATGGAAGAAAATCAAATATCCTGATCTGTGTTTCTAAGCAGCAGAATTCTCTAAAATGCAACCAGTTTATCCAAAAAGATTTATCAAATGCTATCTTCAGACTGATAAGCCACAATGTAATGGAAGGCCAGAAAAGGTGGTGGAACTGCCACAGATCAAGAGCTGAAATTACACCTGTAATGGGGGAACAGAACAGCAAAGGCACAAGGGAAAATTTAGACAAAATATGTCTTGATAAAGTTTTTTATGTGCTTAAGGAAAGCCTGATGATAATCAGCAGTGGTTGTGGGAAGCAGTTTCTACATCTCTGGACTGGATTTTGCTGTCATGGACATGATCCAGTGAGCATTCTCTGACTCACTTCACATCATGGTCAGCGTTGCAGAGCATCCTGCTCTGCGGGGGACGCTGGCACCGATGCGTCCGTGTGGGTCACTTGGTCTGGGAGTGCCGCTGAGCACCTCTGTGTGTGTGTGTGTGAAGAGAAGAGAGAGGAAAAGTGGGGGAAAGAAAGACTGGAAAGCAAGATAATCCCTCAGACTCTTTGTTTATGCTGGATAATTAAAGAGCACAAGCATTTGTCACCTCAGCGTTGAGGGCATGAGACGAGGGGCAGCAACTTTGCAGGTGAGAAGGCTCCAATCCATCTTCATCTCCTGAGAGTAACTGGAGGACCTTGTCAGAGATGTGGAGGGGATTTATTGATGTGGTACACAGGATTTGCAGAAACAGCTCCTTGAAGGACATGGCACTAAATCATTTCCTTTTCCTCTCCTTTTTCTTTTTAGCTTTTCAGAATTTATAATCATTTGGGAAATTCACTTCCTTCCCCTGCCTTTGGCTTTCCTTTAACGATGTGAATGAGAGGAGATGATCTCAAATGGAATATTTGGGCTGATACAATATGTTTTGGCAGGATTTTAAATTCTCTCTCTGTTTCTCTCATTTGTTTTCTTTCCCTTTTAATTAATGCTGTCCATGGTATGAGCATGACAATGTTGTGTTGTGAAAAGAATTGGTTCTTCCTCTGAAGAAAGGTTCTCTTGGAAATAAAAAACGTCAGTGCTGGTAGAAAATAATGGCTAAGCCAGTGCACACCTCTGTTATCTACGGTAAATCACACGTGTGCCTGCAAATTTCAGCTGACTGCCATCCCATTTTTCTCTGTCTCTGCTTCATAAAACCAGGAATGCAGAATAGTACAGCAATGGCGTAAAGAATAAAAGTTGCTTTGAAGTTGCTGGCAACTTTGTCCAAATGCAGAAAGGATTCAGTGACGTGAATCTTGTGTGGATGCGGAGCTGTGGATGTTCCCAGCTGGGACGGAGGCACAGGTGTCAGCATTTCCAGCCCTACCTGTACAAAATTCTGCCCTTATTTTCTCACGCTGCTCTCCAGAAGAGAGCACCACGGGCAGGCAGTGATGCTGTGCTGGAAATTATGCTGGTGTTTTCCCTTGCACAGGCTGATGGAAAGTCAGTGTATTTTCCCCGGTGGCACACGAGGCTGGCCTCTTGTTTAGGGAGAAGGAAGGCAACAGGGTGTTGAATTGCCTGAGGAGATGAATCTTTTCCTCTCTGCACATATCCATTAAAAAAACCCCTTTGCTTTCCTGTGACCGGGGTTGCTCTACTATAGATTTCTGTGATAGAAATTCGAGCTGTGCCCTGCAGCTCTGTGCTTCTGTCTGTTCAGCCATTTCAGGGTTGTTTCTCTAATGAAAGATCAGATGTTTTAATTTCCTTATGCAGTTCACTCTCCCCAGCTTCTGAGTTACCCTGGCTCCATTTCAGCTCTTTGAAGTAAATTTGAATCACCAAGAACCTTGCGTTCTTTCCTGTTGTGCCACAACTTATTTTTCTTCTTTCAGTCCCTCAAGTACTTGCTGATAGTGCTTTGGAAATCAAATATTCCGTATGGCCCAACCTTCTGCACAGCTAAGTGCCCCTTGCTGTTTTCATTGAAAAAGCTTTAAATTCAACTAGAAGGGTAGCAATTCTCTTTGTTTATAACCATAGCATAACAAATTGCAGCCAATTGAAAACCATATTAAGTTGTAAATTTGTGTTATGACTGGACATAACAGGGTGGCAGTGTTTTTCCCCAGTGCTGATTTTTCAGCCCGGTTGTTCTGATGTACCCAAGTGTAAAGTTATTAGAGCCATTTGTGGTTTAAATGTGGGAAGCAGAGAACTTCACTTTTGTGGGAAGTTGCACTCTGGCAATCTGCCTGGCCGTCTGCTGGCTGAGCAGGCAAGGCATAGAACAAATGAAAAATTAAAGAAATGTCCTGCAAAGAAAGCTATTGAGATGTGGAGAAGTAAATATCTGTATCATCTGGAAGGGATTTCACATGGCAAAGAGCTGACCTCTGGCTTTGTGTTTGCTTCTGATGATGACTTCTAACAGGGCTACCTGCAGAGAACAAAGACAGACCAATTAAATCCAGGCCATTTGTATTTTTATTGTAGAGACCACGCCAGAATCCCCATCCTCCTCTTCTTGACACAAAAATTTGGTGGTCTTTTTAATTATCTCAAGGATAATGTGTGTTTTACTTAGACCTTTCTCCAGCAAAATGGCAATTGTTCTGTGAGCCTTTTTCTTTCAGATGACTCTTCTGCTCCAGCCATTTCCAAGATACTGCGGTAGCTCCTCACTCCTGCTAAGATATTCATGCCTTAATCTGACAGTGCCCCATGACACCTGCGTGTGTGGAACATGAGGAAAATAAGTGTTCTGTCAAGTGCCTCTAGTAATTTTTCTGATTTGCCTCTTTCGGCTTTTGTACGACGGGAATGACTTTCCTTACAAAGCTTGTAAAATTGTAGCCTGCTAATGGGTACTTCGGTGATAAGGACATCTCGCAGCAATTATTTTACATGTCCTTTTGCAAAACATTTGCAGGGAGGATAACAGTGGACCCTTTAGTGACAAATGTGGCCAGTTTTGTGCCCCATCAGTCGAGCCTTGGTTTGCTTTAAACGCATTGCAGAGCCACTGTCTCCCATTTCCTCCAGCTGCCAGTCAGAGCTGGGAGATTGATGAGCTGCAGTGGGTTGAGCCGATTTATTTAAGGCCCCGTCTTTAACCGTGTCCCTCTCCTTTCAGGAAGCTGTGGTAAGCACCTGGGTCCAGTTCAGTGACAGTTCTGTTACTCCTCTGGACATTTATGACCCCAAGGACTTCTCCCTCTCCGCCGTGTCGCTGGACGAAGCCGTTGTGTCCATCCACCAGAGCCCTGCCCTGAAATGGCCCGTTGTGGCGGCCGAAGGCGAGGGCCAGGGAGCGCTGATCAAGGTGGACATGATGATCTCTGAAGCCTGCCAGAAGTCCAAGAGGAAAAGCGTGCTGGCCGTGGGGAGCGGCAACATCAAGGTCAAGTTTGGGCAGAACGACGCGGACGCGGACGTGGGCAGCGATTACGACGCGGACGAGATCGAGAACCACGCGAGCGACCGGCGCCACAAGGCCTCGGACCAGGAGCGCTACGGGCAGGACGGGCGCTACTACGGCGGCTCCTCGGCAGAGAGGGAGGAAGGGCCCCTCAGGAAGGTCAGCACCACGGCAAAATCCATCCTCAGAAATAAAGTCATCAAAAACAACCGGCTGGACGGCGGCAAGCTCTCGGACGACAGCCAGCTGCAGAACATCCCCATTGACTTCACCAACTTCCCCGCTCAAGTGGACCTGCCCAAAGGCGGGGCTGGCGTGGAGGACAGCGACCTGGTGCAGACACCCCGGGGCCTCAGTGACCTGGAGATCGGGATGTATGCTCTGCTGGGGGTCTTCTGCCTGGCCATCCTGGTGTTCCTGATCAACTGTGCAACATTTGCACTCAAGTACCGCCACAAGCAGGTCCTGGTGGAAGGACAGACCACCATGACCCACTCCCACGACTGGGTGTGGCTGGGAAACGAGGCAGAACTGCTGGAGAACACGGCAGACGCGTCCCCTCAGCAGGACGAGCACACCACCATCATCGACCGGGGCTCGGGGAGCGAGGAGAGCAACCAGCTGCTCAACGGCAGCGCCCAGAAGAACATTCAGAGCCAGGTCCACAGGGCCGCGGACCCGGGGGGGAGGCCGGGCAAGGAGCAGAAAGCGGAGCCTTTGCACTCGCCCACGTCCAAGCGGAAGCGGGTGAAGTTCACCACGTTCACCACCATCCCACCCGACGACGGCTGCCCCACCGTCAACTCCATCCTCAGCAGCAATGACGATGACATTAAGTGGGTGTGCCAGGACATGGACCTGGGGGACTCCAAAGAGATACGAAACTACGTGGGGAAGTTCAAAGACAAAGTGTAGCTCCTTGCCGGGTTTTTTGGGGTTTAACCACACCTTGATGCCTTCAGTTCTACAGTATATATTGGGACGGACGAGGGGGAGGGGAAGGAATCGCCAGGAGAAATGATGAGGCAGTTTTTATAATCAGGGAAAGAAATTTGCCAAACTGTCCATGGTTTGTTCTTGTTTTTCACTTTGTTTTGTTGGTTTTTTGGTTTTGGTTTTTTTTTTTTTTTCCAGTGGTTATTCTGCTACTCATGGATATAGGAAGTGGAATATAAATAGCGGAACGGAACAAGGAAATGTTGGTATGACCAATATGATGAACTGGGCAAGATGAGGTTGTGAAAATTCATTTTATGGGTCATACAAATAATAATGGTGGTAATATTTCACAGTACCAAAAATATCTGTAAAAAGAAATGAGAGAATATAAGAGCATGAAAAGAACGAGCAAGAGGCAAACAATAACTTGTTCTGGTTCCAGTAAAACATCACAGTTATGGACATATGACCCACAAGGAGACTTTTTGTATTGGTATTTAAGCCATTTCTTTTTATTCCTTCATTTGAAGTGAAGATGTGTTTTGGTATTACATGTGAAGGAGGAAGAAATTACCTGGTATTTTTACTTTTCCATTTGTCTTGTAAATTGAAACAGAATCATTTTCCCTCTTCTATTTTTCTTTTAAATATCTTGAAAACAGGAAAATTTAAAATTCAGTAAGTTCACAGTGGGCCAAGAACATTCTGTTTCTAAGTTAGCTGTAAACAGTCTCCTGTCATTTAAAGAATTCAGGGGATAAGTATTGACTAATAATTTCCATGTGGCGTCTCTTCTGAAAGCCTGAGCCTCCATTTCACCCTAGCTAGAAACACGTTCTCTTTGGAAGAATTTTCATTTTCCTTTCAGGTTTGGATTGTTTGTTTAGTTGCTCGTTTTAAGTTTCCACAACCAAAGTTCCTGCGTTTCACCAAGGGAAGAAGGTGCTGTTTTTTGTTAGCTTTTAGAAGTACCAGGCGATGGGAGTGCCCCACTGGTGCATCTTAAATATACCTGGAACTGAGACCATCCCAGGCCAAGTATGTACAGCCTGGAGTTTGGTTGGTTTGGGGTTTCTTTGCCAAGTTCATGAATTCATCATTTTGTGCTGTAATTTTCTGTTTATTCTAATGTCACCAGCTCTCATCAAGCTCTGAAAGCAAGAAGAAGAATGGACAGACACTGATTGCCCCCAAACTTTTATTTCCTTGTACTGGGAGAGCTGGCCTCTGGGCACACTGTCGGGAGGGAGGGAAATATTGCTGGAGCAAGATCAGGAAACATCTGGAGCTATTTTATAGATTTCTTTTGCTTTTTTGGTTTGTTTTTTTTTTTTTGCCATTGGACCAGCTAAGACTGAAAATTTTAGACTAGATTGTAAAGCTGATGTTTTGAATAAACAAATACCAACCCAGTAATAAATGGGAAGCAAATACAAAACAGAGATTCAATTTGTGGTGTGAACTGGCAGAACTGCGTTGGCTCATTGCCAGTTCACATTTGTGGAGGACACAGATCAAAACCTATTCCATGAGGAAACCACTGTCCTCCCAAAAGACCTCTCATAACTAAAAAGGAGGTGGCACATCCAGCCTTTGGAAAGCAGTGTTCTGTCCTGACTGTTAGCCAGAAGCACTTGCATCGTCCTGTCCTTGCCGTGTATTTCCTTGGTTTGGGTTTTTTAATTACTAAACTCCGTAGTTTGGTTTTTTTTACTCGGACGAAGTCAATCCTGCCACCCAGTAACATAGATGGACGTTTTAACAAGATATGCCTAGTATGCATTGTAGACTGAAAGAATGTAATATTTATTTATACATGTTATACGAATTGTAATTAAAATGCTTTACACGGCTTGACAAATTCACCTCCCTTTCCTCAGGGGAGGGGGCTCCTCTGTCATTCCTGTGCTGAAGTGCTGCATCCACTGCCCTGGAACATGATTTAAGCCACTTTCTGGACAGAGGATAGAGATGTATGAAAGTTTTTCCCTGCTCTGACCCTTCCTGGGTGAAGCAGTTCCCCTTCCCAGGCACGTGGTGATGGTGATGGTGATGGATGGCAGGAGCAGCAGCAGCAGGCACAGTTCAGGGCAGGGGCACAATCCATCTTGTTCATCCTGTGCCTCCACCAGCACGAGCAGCGCCGGGGCTCTGCTCTTGGCGTGGGCAACTCCCTGCAGCCCAGGCATCATTAGTGAACTACGTGGCTCTTCCTGGGAAAACGCAGGTGTCCCTGAGGTGAAAAAGGCATTTACAGCGTGGAGCTGCAACAGGCAGCAGCAGAGGAGTGAGAAACACGGTATTGGAGCAAAAAGAAGAGGCTGTGGTAGCACAGAATGCACCAGTTCCAAGGGCGTTTTTAAGGAGGGTGTTCCTGTGCAGCACCTACGAGGGGTGGCACCTCCAGGAACCCAGTGCTGCTGGCTGGACGGGAGCAAGGTGACCAAATAGTGTGGCCTTGGCAGAAGAGGATGGGCTGGATTTGAAAAGACAACAGAGGGAGGTAAAAAAAAAAAGGAAAAAACCTGAGCCCTGCCTTTGCATTTAATTTTTCTGAAGCTACAGAACACGGGGCTTCAGAGACCAATACTGAAATTTTTCAATTTGTCTTGCACTGACCAAAAATTCTATCACAGCCCTGTTCTGAGCGAGCCACCATAAATGATCATCTCAGCAGGGGGGAAACCACTGGGCTGTGAAATAATCACTTATTTGAGAAATTCACATTGGGTCAAAACGCCAGGATTTACATTTTTGAGGCTTTGCTGCGCCGCAGTTACAGAGGCACCGGGATGGGGCACTGAGAGCTGCTGGAGCTTCCCTCCTGTCACCACGCCTCGCTTGCCAGGAGAGGGAATCTGCCGGTGCCAGGGGCGCGTGGCTGCAAAGATAACACGCTGCAAGGTACGTTTTGCTGTCAAGGAGCCAAGAGAGAAATTCATTAATAATAATTGGCACTTAGAGGAGAGCCTTTCATCCGAGAAGCTCAGTGACTTCCAGTTGTGGAGGATAAAAATGTGAGCAGGCTGAAGTGGCCCCGTGTCCTCAGAGGAGGAGACAGTGCTGGATGAACATGCTCCCCTTGCCCAGGCCTGGAGCAGAGCTGGAGCTGTCTGCTGCAGGGGTAATTAGTGAAATCACCTGGAGCAGTCGGTAACAGGAGCCCGGACGGGTGGGGAGGGCAGATGGAGGTCAGGATTGGTGGAGGCTGTGATGGGTGTGATGGGAGGCAGCTGTGGCAGAGGGGAGCAGGTGAGGGTCGGTGAGGCTCCTCTGGTGCTGAGGCCACTGCTGCTGGGACAGACGGGACCTCGGACCAAAGAGTGAGTCCTGCTTTTGGGGTTTTTTTTAATAACTGAGTTCCATTTGGAGGGAAGGGGAAGTTTTATGATTTGTTTGAGTGTCCTAAGTCTGGGAATCAGCAGGAGAAACTGTGTTTGTCCTGCCCTGACTTTGGCAAGGGGAGGGCTCCTGCTGAGGGAATGCCCCTGCCAGCACAGCATCCCCATGGAACATCCTGCGGCAGAGCTGGATCCTGGTGGTAGGGCTGAGCTGCTGGGCAGTCCGTGTTCCTTCCCCAGCATGCTCACTTGCCCTCAGCTCTAGAAATCCTTTGACACTGATTAAATTTGAGAGGTGACCTGGAAAAGGCTCTCGCTTTTGGAGAGCAGGGAGGCGGTGAATTCGTGGTGCTACACCCGGCTCGCTGGGGTGGAAACGGGACACTGACCCCAGTGCTTCCACATCTATTTCTTCTTCCCTTGCCAAGCTCCCAGACCAAGCAGCCATGGCAGCAAGAGGTTTGCTCTGTTTTAAAGGACTCCCAGGCCAGATTTCAGTGCTCAAAAACGAGCTGTCAGCAGAGATGCAGCAGCAGACAGAGATAATGATGCAAATTACCCAATAACTCTCCCTCTTGATTACTTATTTTGGACAAACTCAGACCCATTCTTTTTATGCTTATGTTCAGAATTAAAGCTCTTTGTGTGAAGCAACAGTGTCAAAGCCAGCCTCGAGCATCTTGGAGACTGACTGATGTTCAGCTGAGCTGTGTCAAGTTGTAAAGCACCCTGTGCTAATTGCAGATGCCCTGCGCTAATCGTCTGCCCGTCCCCTGGGCTGTGCAGGGGCTGCTCTGTGCTCTCTCAGGCCGTCCTGCAGGTTTCTGGAGGTGCACTGGTGTGTTCAGAGATAGCTGGTAGCTCCTTTCCCCCTCGTTTTCCCCTTGAGCCTGGATGTGAACGTTTTTGGGAAGCTGCTTTGCTCTGTGGCCATTGAGGGTGGTGGGTGCAGCACACACTGGGGCACCCCTGGCTGCTGGAGCAGCTTCCCAGCCCCTCTGAGCCTGAGCTGCCAGGGACAGGTTTAATCCCCTGAATTCAAACAATGTGAGCAGCAACTGAGTTCCTGGAAGCCACGATTTAGGCTGGAACCCTTCATGAGCAGATTGCAGCTCTGTAATCGCCTGGGCACTTCTGCCTGGCTCCCAGCGCGGGCAGGAGGGGAATCTTGCAGGAGGTTTTGGGGAGTTTTGCCGCAGCCTCTCGGCGGCAGAGGCGCTTGGCTGAGGGTTGCCGGTTCTGCTGTGTCAGACCCAGCTCATTCACGGAGTGTTCCTTTCACTGCTGGGTGTTTGAAGCTGCCATCCAGCTTCCCGAGACTGCAGATTTAATTGCCAGCTTTGCTAATGACAAGCCGCTGGTACGAGCTCATGCTTTGCATTGGTGGGAGGAGGTGGGGACAGGCTTTGCTGCAGAAGTGAAGAACGAGAGAACAGTTGTGTGAAGGGTAGGGTTGTGTTCTCAGTTTCCTCTCTGTGATCTGTGTATCGTTTCCCTGATGCTGTGGTCTTTCCTGGTTTGGAGTGATAATTTTCCTGCTTTGGGGGTGAGATCTGCGCACCCCCCCTGAGGTGCCAGAGCCTGGGAGCTCTGTGCCAGCCCCCGAGGAGCTCTGTGATGGGCTGTACTGTTGGTAAGGGCTGTTAATTCAGTGTTTTCTGATGCTGGGGAAGATTTTGGTTCCTAAACTGAGTTGTACAGCTTGTGAGGCTGCTGCTGGACAGCTGCAGTGCCAGTGGGGAGCCCCGTGTGAGACAGACAGGCACCCACAGCGCTGAGGATTGTCACATCAGTGTCACTGTGCAGCAATTGCTGTAGGAGCAGAATTATCCAGGGACTCTTCTTAGGTGTGATGACACCATACATCTTATAAAACCGAGCTGAGCCTACCATAATGATGGGACTGTTATTAATTTAATATGAAATTGCTACAGGGCCTTTCCGTGGATTGTCTGGGAGGATTAATATTCTTTAACAGAAGCACTTTGGCAAATCAAGGCACCATTTCCCAGTCTTCCACTCCACCCCTGTGTTTTGGGATCTGCCATTTACTTTTTCCATCGTGCCTCCAGCTTCGTCATTCCACATCCATCAGCGTGGCAGGAGTTTTACACGCTCTGTAAAAGTACTCCAGGAATATCTTCTCTGCTTTCTAGGGCATTGTGTCTTATTTTGCAGCCTAATATTACAAAAATAAAGTGCAAGACCGTGGTGGGGGATGAGGGAAACGAGCAGCTTGAGGACTTTGCAGAGTCACCAAGCTTTTTTTACCTGAAATTGTCAGCACCTGCAGCAATTGCACGGCCTCTGTGGGACTTGTTCTGCTGTCCCAGCCCTGCTCTGTCTCCTGCAGCAGCCTTGCCCTGGTGACACTGAGGGGGCTGCGGGTAACCCGGTTTCTCTCTAGACCTCTTGGTGGGTGAGGAGGGCGTTGCCCAGCCCGTGTTCCCTGCCAGGGGACAGGTACCGAGCCCCTGAATGCCAGAGCCTTCCACAGCAGTGAGGGGCTTCCGTGGGGAGGGAGGGGGGCAGAGCCCGTCCTGGGCTGGGGGTCTGGGAGGGACGAGGTGGCTGCCTCCAGGCTGTGTCTGTGGGAAGCAGATCCTGCCTCGCCAGCAGCCCCATCCAGGGCCCAGCCCAGGCACTAATAAATGACCTTTCTGATTCCCCAAACCTGCTCAGTTAGCAGAGAGCATATGTTCCTTCAGAAATACTCCGAGAGCAGCGTGAGCGCGTGGAGGGGGAGGCCAGCCAGGAAGCTTGATGTCAGCTTCTAGCTGAGGTAATGGACATAAAAATCTCCATATGCTGAGGAGTCACTTTAAGGAAAAGTATTAACCTAATTAGCCATTTGTCTCTTCTCTCATCAAGCATCTTTCTAACAACGTTTTTTTCTTGCCTTAAACTAGGAAACTGATAGAGGTAATGTCATAACTTGTGGTTTGGAGGTATTAGAGAAGGTTGTCTTGCTCTTTAAAATAAATTAACTTCAAATTCTGTCTGCAAATTTGTCCATTTAAGGCCTGCGTGGACTAGGGAATTTTGTGGCATTAAGCTGGCATAGTGAACCCCAGGTCCAGAAACTAATTTATGGCCCTTTAGTAGGAATGTCAGAATAAGGGAGCCGAAATAATAATGAATTTTGAAACAGAGCCTGTTGGAAAGTGGGAATTCACTCGCAGGAATTGCCCCAGGGCACTGGCACCCAGCACTGGTGTGGTTAAACAAAAATGGTAGAACAAGGTTTGGTGCAGTTTTGGTTCTGAAGGGGCCTGAAAATCTGCTGGCTGCCAGCTTCCCCTCAGAACCCCGTGGCTTCATACTGGACAAATTAAATTATTTCCGTTTCAGACAGCACTGCTGATCTACAGGAGCTGGAAATTCCTGAATCTCCTTCGGGTTTTGGTGGCCCAGTGGTCAGAAACGCAGTTCAAAGGCTGGGAAGTGCCGCTCTCCGGGCTGGGGCCGTCGGGGCTCGGGTGCTTTGGGAACGCTGCTGGGCACCCCGGCTGGTCAGGAGGGGAGATCTTTCACCCGGACCTGCCTGCATCCTTCGGTTTAACCGGGAGCGTGGCGTTCCCGGGCTCAAGGATGCCGAGTCCGCGGTTCCGAGCCAGAGCTCGGCTCGGGCGAGTGGCGATCCTCGGCGCTGCGGCAGCGCTGGCAGGGACCGGGCAGGAGCGCTCGGGGCTCGCTCGGTTCCGCCCGGGGCCCCTCGGCAGCGGGCACTGCCCGTCCTGGGCCGCTGTCCGGGGCTCTCGTCATCGCCGCGCGGAGGAAAAGCCCTCCTGCATCTCTCACCGGGGACAGAGAGCGCTGAGAGCTCCCGGGTAACTAAAGCCGGGCTGGTCATGGGAGGGCCGGGAGCCCTCCACGAAGGGATGCTCAGGGGTGTCTCGGGGACGGAAGGGTTAACCCGGCACAGCGCAGGGGAACTCGGGGCGCTCCCCGGGCAGGGATGTGCCGGGATTGCCGGAGATGCCGGCGCTGGGAGCCAGGAGGTGGCACTCGAAGCATGGCACCCGACACGTCCCGGCTCCCA
>VZTI01000078.1:1840108-1876900 GCA_013397865.1 Struthidea cinerea
CGTGTCCCGGCTCCCAGAGCTGGCACCCGACACGTCCCGGCTCCCAGAGCTGGCACCCGACATGTCCCGAATCCCAGAGCACGACATGCGACATGTCCCGAATCCCAAAGCTGGCACCCGACACGTCCCGGCTCCCAGAGCGGGCAGCTCCCCGTCCCTCGGGTGATGCTTTGTGCACTCCTGGAGCACGGGGAGTTCATCGAAATCAGTGCAGCCTCAGGTGCGGAACCCCTCGATGCCCTGAAGGGGTCTGTGATGCAGGAAAATGCGGTTATTTTTATTATATATANGCAAGCCAGAAGTCGCTGCTGAAATGCTTCCCTTGGGAGCTCTGCTGAGAGACTCCAGGCTCGTTTGCACAAACCAAACCTCGCTCTGTGCCTCCTGGAGAGAGGGGTCTGCCCCTGGACAGCACAGTTCCACTGGAGGATTCCCGACATTGCAGGGAATCCCTGCAAATGCAGGCACAGGGCTGTCCGTTCTTACAGCTGCACCTGAAATAGTGGCTGTGCTGTCCTTGGGACCCCCTGGAATAACTGAGTGTGTGTGGGCAGAAGCAGAGGGGTTTGTTCTGAATTAGTAATGATTTTAAAAACGAAGATGAAAAGTGTAATTATGAGGGAGATGTGTCATGCTTAAGGTGGAGCTGCAGCTCTTTGCAGCAAGAAAACATCAACTTCAGGGTGTCTTGGCAGCAGAAAAATTATTTTTAAGGAGAGGACAGGGAGGGAGAAACCTGTAGAATTGTTCTGTCCGCTTTCTGTATCACTGCTGGATGTAAAGAACATCAGGAAAACCCCATTTAGTTGCTCATGATCTGTGCAGAGTGCCAATAGTTTTGTGAAAGCAGCGATTTCCAGGCTCTGGGGTCGCCTCCTGCCCGAGGGCACGAACCAGGAGAGCAGCAGGGCTGGGGCTGAACAGCGGCTGAGCGCCTGGGCAGTCACTGGGGGCCAGCAGGGCCCTGTTGGCCCAGGGCTGCTCTGCTGGTGCGGTGTTTTTCCTGCTGCTCCAGGCGTGGTGTTTCTCCATGGCGATGTGGATGGGAAGGTGAAGGACGAGCCCTCCTGGGCTGGAGGAGTGAGGGGGAAAGAGCTCCTTTGCCAGCTGGTTCTGCATTTGTGTTGGATCAGCTCAGAGGAACATAAATAATTTGATATTTCCTGGGGTATCGGGGATTCGTCGGCTTTACAGGAGAGGGAACTTTGGCCAGTTCTCTGCTGGGTGGGAGGACAGGAGATCCCGAGGGCAGAGAGCTCCACTCTGTCACTGCTGTGCCACTGGTGCCCCGTGGCTTCCCTGCAGGTCCACAGCCACTCAGTCCCTCTGAAACATCCACGTGCTCTAGTGGATGGATTTACCTTCTGGTTTTCAGTAAGAGCACACGTGAATGCGAAATCTGAAGTGTGTGCAATGATTTTTTTGCAAATGATCCAAACCTCTGGGTGGGCTTTTCTTCGGGTACTCTGGCAGCATTCAAACCTTTATGGCCCATGGAAAACAAACCTTGGGAAAAGCAAAGTGAGGTAGGTAAGGGGGAGAAAAAGAGGCAAATTATAATTAAGTAAAAAAAACAACCCAGTGAAAGAAATACCATGACCTTTTCAGGAAGCCTGGGCTGTGATCAGGCTGCTGCAGTTTGATTGCCACTTCTGATACCCCTCGATGGTGCTGCCTCCCCGTGACTTTACGTCTGTCCATCATCTGATCTCTGCCCCAGCTGCCAGGGTGTCTTTTCTCCTTTCTCCTGACCCTGCTCTGAATAGTTGCACATTTTTATTCTCTTTCTTCCATTAAAAACTTCTGGGATTTGGTTTTGAATATAGATATTGGCTGAAAAATTCAGGCCCTGAATGCTGTTTGGGTAGAAATCCCTGTGGTTCTGAGGCTCTGATCCCACAGGAAGATCACTGCCACGACAATTCTGTCACAGAGGCTTCACTGCACCTTGAAAGCGTTGTACGTGTGTGTTTCCCTGATGCAGACACTCAGCCCTGCAGGGCCAGCCTCTCCCAGCTTCAAAGCACCGTCTCCTGTCTCCTTCGTACATCACCACCAGCACAGATATTTGTAAAATGCAGAGGGGCAGAGTTGTTACTGTTGGTTGTGCCAAGTGAATTGAAATGGTTTTCCCTCTGTGGTAAACCCCCCGGCAGGCCGATTCCCTGAGTTCCTCTGGCTCCCTGGGAGGGGAGGCTGTGACAAAGAGCCGCTGTTTGTACCCAGTGCCGTGCCTTGGCTGCAGGGAAACAGAGGCAGCTGGAGGCGCTGTGATTTGTGGGGTCCCTGAGCACAGCTGGGCGGACAGGGCCACCAAAATCCCCGTGACAAACGGGGGCCCTTTGCTGGGTTGTGAGCAACGGGAGCTTCCTGTGCTGCCACATCCAGCTCCTGCTGGGGACAGCAGCTCGTCCTCACCCGGAGCCTCCTGTAGCCCTGGAAGTGGCACCAGCTGCAGGCCCTGAATCGAGCACCAGGGCTGTGATTCTGGAGGTGGATCTGCCTTGCAGGAGGCAGAGGGCACATCACGGGGAGCTGCCTGGCACCGAGGGAAGCAAAGCCTTGGCTGGTTCCTGTCTGGTGTCCTGGGGGCACGGGGACAGAGGAGCTGCTGCTCCTGGCCTCCCTGGACACGGCAGTTCTGTGTTTTCCTGGCTTGGTGCTGTGTTTGCAGCTTAATTCAAGTCTAGGTCGTGTCTTTAAAGAAAAATACCCATCCAAGACCGCTGAATGTAAGATCTAACCTCATTTATGTACGTGGACCGCCTGGCCCTGAGCTGTACTGCATTCCTGAGAGGTCATTTCTGCCACAAGCAAAAGAGAATTCAAATCACATTAAAACCAGGAGTGGGAGCTTCCAGGCGCGTCTGTCAAACAATCCTTTCACCCGTGGTCTGGGCATAAAGCAAACCCCCGTTTTCCCCTGCAGAGCCCTGCCCTCCCCCATTCAGTGCAGTTGTTCCTGCTCGGGAGGCTGCTTGGGAGCTGTCTTGGTAATCACAGCTCTCCATCAGCCGAGTGCATCTTCTGCTTGACATGCTCATGGCCTCAAAAATTAGTAAAGAAAACAACTGCTGGAGAGCGGAATTGCTGCAGCCTGTCCCACAGCTCGTGGGGAGCTTTTGTCACTGGCTCCGTTTTGGTTTTCTCTCACTGAACGGTGACGTGGTTGGACAAGGGGACTTTTTCTAGGGTCAGTCACAAACTCCTCCATCCTCCCTCAGCCATCCCACGGAACTAAGGCCACTACAGGTTCGCTGTTTTAGTTTACCTTTCTCGATGTGAAATGAATGATTAAACTGCCTCGTTTGAACTGTGAGCATTCATTAGCACAGCTCTTGTTCTGATAGAGATTTCGATCCCCCAGGCTCTCGTTCAAATGGCTTTAGACTGTTTTTAATGGTTCCTGTTGGATGGTGGCTTTCCAGAAGAGGTCTCAGACCGCCTCTGCTCCGTGGTTGCTTTGCAAGCCTGGCCCGGCAGCTTTGCAGCTCGGGCAAGCTCCTCGTCCATTTCAAGTGCATCCTGACTTTCTTCTGCTCAGAAAGAAAAGCTCCCTCCCCCTGCCAAGCCTGCACTTCATTGCACTGGATGGTTTGTGTGTGAAGCTGTGTCCCATTTAACTCGGGGTTAGCTTCACTTGCAGGAAGGGATTTCGGTGGCGCAGGGCACGGTGTGCTTGGGTGGCTCCGAGCCACCGAGGAGCCTCAGGCACCCCTGACCCTGGGCAGGGATTGCATTGAGGCTTCTGTAGCAGATTCTGCTTTACAAAAGCATCCCCCAGAAGCAGACAGCAGCCGTGGTAAATGCTGAGGCCTGTAAAATGGAAGAGAGGGTGGAGAAAACTTGTAAATGGTGCTGGGAAAGGCTCCTGGGCTGCTGCTGACCGACAGCTCAAACCCAAAGTCTCCCCTCTGAGTGCCACCGGGGCTCCCCTGCTATTGCAGCAGCGATGCAGCCCCGGGAGGGGGAGGCTGGACTGAGCTTTTATTGCTCCCCAGAGCAGGGGAAACTCGGGGCAGGGTGAGGGTGGAGCAGAGCTCCTGGTGGGGCTGCACCCTCTGATAATGGAGCTCTGCAGTCTGGGGAGCTGCCAGGCAAACACCTCTTCCCTCCACGGAAAATCAGCCCTGGAACAGGGCTCCGTGCTGTCAGAGTTCCCGAGCTTACTTGGTATTCAGGGATGCAAAGAGGAACATAAATAATTTGATATTCATGCTGACAACTCTAGGCACCGCCGTAGCCCCAATTTCAACAATGTAATGGACAGTGTGTTATCTCGTAATGTGTTTTGAGATCAGAGCTGATTTAAAGGTTATTCACCCCGGGAGAAATTATGCTGTAATTGAATTTATCTTGCATTTGTCTATTCAAGGAAACATAACTACAGTTTAAGGGAGAAAAATACATCAAGGAGCTAAATTTTTATTATCAGTTTGTATAAAAAGATTCAAATTATTCCAGCAACCTTCCTCCACTGGGCTGTGTTATTTTCTGCATAATGGAGGTCCAGACTGGAAAATAAAGACTTCTTTCAGCAGATAAAGCTGCACACCTTTAACTCAGAGCATGGCTGCGGATGATAGCGGAGCAAAGCAGCACGGAGCACTGAAATAATGAGGTTAATGTCAAATGAGTTAGAAAGTAGCTGTCTGGGCTTCCTCAGAACGAGAAATGTTTAGCAGTGAAAGTGGGAAGCGGAGCTTTGGCATTCCCAGCCCGTGGGATGGGAGCTCAGTGGGGCACAGGGAAGGTGCTCAGCGCTGTCCCTGCGAGCTGGCCAGGCTGGAAGCGGCTTTTATCCGGGTTAACAGCGGGGGACAGAGCTCTGAGAAGCCGCTGCCCCCTTCAGAGCTGTCCCAGGGCTGCTCCCAGCCGGCCTGGGCTCCCCCGGGCGTGGTGGCCTGGAAAGGAGCTGGAAGCAGGGTCAGGATGTGTGTCCATCCTTGGCAGGTCCAGCAGCAAATCTGCCCCTCTGGGCATCTGCCGGGGCGGGAGCAGAGCCAGAGCAGCGAGGGGGGTGGAGGGACCGGGGACACCCAGGGCTGTCGGGGCAGAGCCAGGCTGGAAGTGGGGAATGGGCTGGGCTGGGCTCAGCCTGGCCTTGGGAGCTTTGGGCTCCTGGCTCTGCACAGAGGTGCCCCTGGCACCCTCCTGGCTCTGCACAGAGGTGCCCCTGGCACCCTCCAGGCACTCCTGGCTCTGCACAGAGGTGCCCCTGGCACCCTCCAGACCCTGCCTGCGCTCTCTGCCATGGGCAGACCGAGCCCATGGGCCCTGTGCTTGTGGGCTCAAGGGAACGCAGGGATGTCCTTGTGCCCCTGGCACTGCCCCGGGGCTGTTCCAGCTCTGAGCCTTCACCTGAGTACTTGAGGAGCGCATCCAGACAATGTTAAAACACTCTGGAAGAACGGGGTGTCGTTCCCATACCCAGATTATCTCAACAAGCTGTTTTTAAAGCAAAGATTGCTCTTAGCTGATAAAAACACTCCTGAATGTGGGGGTTTCTACATCTCGGGGGTTTTCTTGCCCAAATGCAGCAATTTTGGTAAAGGGAAAAGAATTAATTTACCTCTGAGATAACAAATTTTATGCTAAATTTCAGCCAGATGGTACAGAAAACAGCTGGGAGATTATAGCCCCCAAACCAGGCTTTAAATGGAAATGATAAGTTGCTATAAAGCTGCCACTAGCACCATTCTAATAATGCAAGAGTTATTTCCCTCATTCGCTCTCCCATTCCTTATTAATTCCTGTTCTTCATTATCCATTTTATTTCACTTCTCCTACTGCTCATTATGTCAGAGGGAAGGGTCCGAGCCTTAGAGAGCCTCAGAAGCAGCAGGATTTCCTGCTTTGCCTTGAAGTTTTCCTCAAAACTCGTGTTCTACTCAACAAAAATATTCAAAGGACGCAGCAGCCTGGGAGGTTGTGCAGCAGGTTTGGGGCAGTACCAGGGAAGTGGTTCCTTGGATGGTGCTGGTGGCACCAGCCCTGCTCAGGAGTCACTGTTGCTGGAAGCCTGTGGCTCTCCTCAGGTGTCCCCTGCCCCAGCCAGGCTGCTCAGCCCCTCTGAGACACCAAAATATCGCTGTAGGGTTCCTCACCTGCTTCCCTCTCTTTTATCCTGTCTGTGGCCCAGCCCGTGCCCCGTGTGTTAAAGTCCGGCTCTAAAACGGACTGCGGGACAGTCACACGCTCTCAAAGCATTGGCTTTCGTTTTTCAAAGCAGCACTTCAGCTGAATATTTGTTCTCTGAGAGCCTGAAGTGATTGCACAAGCACCGAATGTTATTTTAGTGGCCCTCGAGCACAGTCAATATTTGGGCAGTACCGAGAAAAACCCGGCAGCCCGAGCGATGCTGGCACGGCGTGGGCAGAGCAGCCCTCTGGTTGTCCGCTGGGATGCTCCTGGGGAGGCTTTTCCCTTTGCCGAGGCAGTCACTCTGAAAACTTGGAAGTGTCCTGGAGATGCCCAGCTCTGGGAGGCTTTCAGCTCCCCGGGATGGCGAAGCCGAACTCGGGCAGAGCAGCCCTGGGTGCTCTGTGCCTGCCTCAGCCTCAGCCCCGCGTGGGAGGCGAGGCAGAGCGGGTCTGATCCTGTGTTAGCAGGGCACGGCATGACCCTTTGGGATGTTTTCGTTCATTTCTTCCCAACAGAGAGCTCCTCTCCGGAAGGTCTGTCCCTTTCCCCGGGGGATGAGTGACGCAGACAGGAACGTGCCCGCTCCAGGGAGCACAACGGGATCCCGTGCCCTGCAGCTCTGCACAGGCATCCCTGTCCGGCAGCTTTCCCTTGCTTTCCTCGTGGTGGGAATCCCAGTGCAGCGCTGTGGCTGCGAGCGATGCGAGTGCAGCAGGCGTGGGTGAAGCCTTGGCTTTGTTGTAAGTGCTTGAGGAACATTCCCACGTCTCTTTACTTATCCACATTGATTCGGATAAAAATCTCAGGATGGTGGGAGTTAATGAATTGGCTGAGCTGGACTTACACCACTGGTGGAGCTCAATAGTCTCTGTCCTTTATTTTTTTGCAAGCAACCTTTCCAATATTATTCCATAAAATCAGTTTCCAATTTAATGCATTGCTGCCTCCGGATGACCAGAAACTCTGAAAGCACACCGGGAGCCCAGATGATTTTTAATATTTGGGGACATGCATTTTCCTGTCTGCCTTGCCTGCATCCCTTCAGGTGACAGCAGCACTTCACGGCCCTCGCGCCTCTGCGTGCCTGACAAGCAAGAAATAGAGAAGCAAATGCATTGACTGATACAGAGCAGAGCTGGAAAATCAGTTTGATGGAAAACAAAAGGAGAAGAGCTCTTGGTGTAATAAAATTTGCCAGTGGCTAAGCAGTTATCACCTGAGCTGCCCTGGGGGGAGATGAGGTTTGATTTCCCAGCTGGAGAATTTCACTCTGATGTTAGTGAAGGGTTTAGGTGGAAACAACTGGGGGCGGGGAGAATGTATTTCCTTCAAATGCTCCCTAATATCCAGGCAGAGCACTGATAGTAGTGGCTCTTGCTCCATTTTTTTCTTGAGTTTCATGAAGTGTGGAAAGAGCTCTCCTGGGAACAGGAGCTGCCTCTGCTCGTTGCGTGGTGCCGCCGGGCAGGGGGCAGAGCTTTGGCCCTGGGAATGGGAGAGCAAATGGAATGGGGTGGGGGAGAGTCAGGACAAGTCTGTAATTTAACTGTGACATTTAAGGAAAAGCTGCATCCCTTCCTTATCCCTGAGGGAAGGCAAGGAAAGAGGGATAGAATTGCCCAGGGGCGGTTCCGGAGGCTTCAGAGCAGCTGCACTTCCCCTCTCACGGCACCTGATCCTTTGTGGCCTCCTGAAGCAGGTGCTGCTCCCTCCGGTGTTTAAACGAGAGGGTTCAGAGCGTGAGGGTCACAGAAAGTCCTGCCACAAGCCAACCAAACCAGGTGTTCTGAGCTGGCTTTGCGAGAGGGCTGGTGGTGCTGGGCGCTCGTAACGTGTGTGGGTGTCATTCACAGCTGTAACTCCGTGGGCTGCAGAGAGTGACGGGGTTCTGGACTCGAGTTTGGGATGAGAAGAGAAGGGACAAGAGGTTTCTGTGGCTAGTGAGGTGCAACAGTCCGTGGTGAGCCTCTGCTTTCCAACAGGGGTATGGAAAAGCTTTAATTGCGAGAAGAATGTCACATGTGGTTATGCTAATTATTCATTTGTCTTCTATTTTGCCGCACTTGGAAAAGAAACACAATAATTACCTAAGCCTGTGATTATAGTTTCTATGAAGGTGTCTTGGAGCTGACAAGACACTGATTCTGTTCTAATTCTTGCTTTAATCCCTTAAAACAAAGACTCTGAAGGTGCATTAATACATTAATGAATTAAGGAGAGCCTCAAAATGCCCGTCAGATAAATCAGGATCGTTACACTAATTACACAAATGGGCAGCTGAGGCACAGATAATTGCCACAGACTTGTTCTTTGACCTTGAGAAAGTCCTGTCAGGTATGGAGCTGAGGTTGTCCTCGCCCTCCCTCTCCCCTGAGGGGTGGCAGTTCTCCTCCCACGCTGGAGAGAATGTCCCTGCTGCCACCACAGCCACGCAGAGACTCGCCCAAGAGCAAGGTGCTGGCCTGAGCGGGTGCTGCGTCATTTCAGCTCATGAGCAGAAGCAGCCAGGTGATTCTGTGTAAGAAAAAGCAGTTGTGGGACAAAGGGGCATTTTGTAAAACCCGCTGCCTGTTTTAGCTTCAGCTCGTGCCAGCAGCTGATGGCTCAGTTGTGCTGTCAGCCTGTCAGCATTCCGTCACTTCACTCTGCTCGCTGTAAACGCTTCTGTTCCGAATGCTGGCAGCTGGAGGCAAACCCCTCTGTGAAGTGTCTGGGGCCGGGCAAATGCCTGGGGCAGCGTGTTCCTCCTCTGCAAAAGGCGCTGGGGCACAGCTCAGGCTCCTCTGGAGCTCCTGCCCACGGCTGCTCCAGCTCTGGCTCTGCTGGCACAGCCAGGGCTTGGAGTGGGCGGCAGGGAACGTTAATATCAACTGAACTGCTTTCCCTTCACGCTCTCCCTGGGCTTCCAGCCTCCATCAGAACTGGATTTAAAATGTGCCTCTGCCTCCTCTTTGCCCTTGTGCTCCCCCAGAGTGGATGTGAAAACTGCTGCAATCCCCACGAGGCTGAAGGGGAAGCGAATCAGCTCAGCACCCCCTGCACTGAGGGGCACGGGGGGGAGCAGGGAGGGCTGGGTGGGCACACACAGCACGGGCAGGGACCACCAGTACCCCTGTCCTTGACTGCTTTGTATCTGCAGCTGGTCTTGATCTCGAGATTTTATTTCACAGGCACATTTTAAATTGCTACGTGTATATGAAAAGCAAACAATGGGGCTCTGTGCCTGCCAGGGACATGAATCACGCCAGGGAAGTGAGAATAATAAAATATTGTTTAATATACTGCAATAGACACAGCAGATGTTTAACTTTCTTTCAATAAAAATGACCCCATATCATTTTATTAACTTCAGGGATGCATTAGTCTCTTCTCCAGAAGGCAGGAGAAAATCCATCTATTGTACCAAAAATTAAAGAGGAAATTGAAGGGGGATGTTATCATGGCATACTTTCCTACTACATTCTGTAGTTCTCTAGCACAAATTTAATTGCAAGCAGCTCCTGTCAAGTCTTACTCATATCTGCAGAACCAAACAAAATGAATTTGTATCCCAAATTAGCCATCTTCTCCAAAAAACATGACCATCAGGCTGCAGCATAAATCACCACTGAGAAATGCTGAGGTATCTCAGAACTGCTCTGCTGCTGCCCAGGCTGGCACACCAGCTGTACGGACACATACACAGCTACAGATTTTGGGGGTAGGGAGAGAGACACCTCTGCACTGACAGCCAGCTGCTCTCTTGAGTGTGGATATTTACAGGACCTGAGCCCTGCTTTTACATCCACAGGGGACAAACCTCTTGCTTTTAACTCCATCAACAAATACACTTCTGCTTTAGGAAGCTGCAAGCTGGAGACGAGCTGGAATTTTTACTTTTCAAGACACTCCAAATGTTTTTCTCAGTCTGGGGAGTTCGTTTTGATGTCTACTGCTTTTACTTCAAAAGGCTATTTGACCATATTCTGCTTTGACATCCCTGTAAAAATATTTGAAGTGCTTCAGCAACATGAGAGTGCTTTGAAAAGCCCACTTTAAAATATTGTAGCGCTTCGTGCTTTTATAAGGACTTGAATTTGGACAGTTTTGTATCACACAGAACAATTTCATCACATTAAAGCTCATCAATTTGATGAGTTGGAATTCAGAAATGATGAGGATTGTGCACATGCGTGATATAATTTCTGACATTATTAAACTTTTGACGGCCTGCAATAGCATCAGTGCCAGGCTTTCCCCAGGCTGGGTTTTGGCTCTGTCTGGGATTAATCACTGCACAACTGAGTGGGGGCCGCTGTAGGACAGTAAGGGGGAAAGCTGTAAAGGCTAAACTAGCGAGATGCAGGTCTGTTGGAACAGGAATTAGGGCATCTCTAGGCTTTTAATATGTTTGACAAAGTTCTAAAATGTGCAGTCAGTTAACGGGAACCCACATTGTAATTGTTTCAGTGTCTGCCTGGGGCTGGGAGCGAGACACCGGCCCTGAGCATCTCCTCCCCAGAGCCCCTTCCTCCCAGCTGAGCAGAAGGCTGCTCCTCGCAGATGTTCAGTTTGCAGAGCTGCACTTCAGAGCACCTTGCCTGACAGCGAAGCCGTTTGTCGTTGTGATCGAGTTATCGGTTATTGTAACTGAGACGTGCCATGGTTCCTCTGCTGGCACACGCTATTAACCAGTTTCCATGGCTACAGCAGACAGAACAATCTGGGCCCTGGGGTCTCCTGAGATCAGAGCCAAGAGAAAACTGCTCTGAAAAGGTGATGGGATGGATCAGAAGGGACTGTGGGCTGGAGGGGCCTCTGCAGCTCGTGCAGTCCAAGCCCCTGCTGAATCAAGGTCACCAAGAGCGGGTGGCACAGGGTCACATCCAGGCAGGTTCTGAATGGCTCCAGAGGAGACTCCACAGTTGTCCAGACTGTCCCAGGGCTGTCACTCAGGATAATCACATGTATCTCTCAGCTTTCAGAAAGTGTGTTATCTGTTTGAAGTTCCTTCAAAAGCCTGAGCAGTATTTCCCTCATTTTCCCTTGTCCATGGAAGTGCTCTGTTCCCTGTCAGAAGTGATTTATGGACTCGTGTCACCAGATCTCATCACTGCCTAACACCTCCTTGCATGGGGAGAAGCAGCCTCTCGGAGGATGCTGTGGGGTGGCTGCTGAGTGTCCGTGCTGGTCCCAGGGGGCTGCAGGCTGTGCAGGCTGGCTCGGTGCTGGGGACGCTGCTGGGGACGCTGCTGGCAGCAGCTCCGGAGCAGCAGAGCCAGCCAGGGACTGTCTGTGCCTGCCTGGGCTGATGTTCTTCCATCCTGGAGCTGGCTCCAGCCTGTCCCCACAAAGCAGAGCCTTTGTGAGCCTGCAGCCACAGCTCAGCTGGGCACAGGCCTTCCCTCCACTGAAGGACATCCCTCAGTGTTCTGTGCATGTTTTGAACTTACTCAGTGGAGGGAAGCATGTTAAATGAAAAATATGCATAAGGAAATAGAAAAATACTCAAAGAATGGTATTTTCTGTGTAATGGCTTCTGCCCTTAGCTCTCATCTCTTTTCTTTCCCTGCAGGTCTATCCTTGCACGGGGGCCAGCAGGTACCACGCTCTCAGGTATGTGCATTGTTCCAGCAGCAGTGCTGGTTTACAAATTCTCTGCTTCCTCAGAAGGGAATCTGTCTTAAACCACTGACTGTTCAAATGGAAAGTGTTTTAATCTGCTTCCCCAGAGGGCTTTGCTGCAGTGGCATAACTTGCTCTGCATATAAACAAAATCACTGGGATAAGATTTGGTGTTTGAAATTGCTTTTTGGAAATTAACTCTGTGCAGCTTCTAACACGGGTTTGTTGTTAGGCTGAGCAACCTTGTCTCATGTCAGCCCTGAGCAACTTCTGTTCACACCAAAAATACAGAAATAAAACCAGCTCGGAGGTGACTACAGACTTTTGCGGGAAATAGTGATGGGTGTCTAAACTACTGTAACTAAACTCATGCTGGAGGTTAACATAAGAGGAATAAATGAAAAAAGGCTCCCCTGTTCTGGGGAGGGATATTCAGTATAGACACAAAGGCAGGAAAAGCAGGTTTTGCTGTACTCTGGAAATATCCACAATTAGATGAGCAATGCACCCACCTTCTAAAATCTCAACTGAAACACAGGCACCTGTCCTTCCTCCCTGATGATAGCCTGGGTAGGCACTGCAAGGTACATGCTAATTCTTTTTACAATTCTTTACAAGTAAAAGTACCAAACTTTACTCAGAGACCTCCTCTCAGGCTGAACAAGTACTTTTCTATGTTGTGCTTTGAATTTAAGGCACCTGGAAAGACAGAGGCTTAAAAGCATCCATTAGAGTAACTCCTGTCAGAGCTTTCCATTGCACTGCAACAACCTAAGAAGTGAATGTAACTAAACTCTAAAACTTCAAGGTATTTCATTAATGAGCTGCAGTGCTCAGTCATAAAGTTAATTGATTGGTCTTATTTCTGTGACTGGAGTGGAAACACTGAAAGATGAGATGGGGAGGAAGAACCAGCAAAGCCTTTGAGTCACTACAAAGCCTCATCCCTTTGATGAGAAGTGTCAGATTAATATTCATAAATGGTCATAATTACCTGTGCCTGGAGCTGAGCCAAGTCATCCCAAATAAAAACTAAATGATACAAGGGATTGCACGTTCAGCTCATCTCCAGGGAGGCAGAACCGGCGCGGTCCTACCGAGCCACGCGGGCGTTCAGTGTGTGCTCGTACCAGGGTGACACGTCCTGCCCCACACTGACTAGGCTGGCCCAGCAGCTGCTGCTTGTCCTTGCCCCTAAACAACAGTTCTGCTGAAAAGTTTGCCTGCACAGCCTCTCACACTGTCAGACACCTGGTTCCTTTGGTAATCTGCAGATTTCTCTCCTGTCATTAAAGTCAGCTTTAACTATCCCTTATCAGATGGGAAATTTATGAGTGTTGTTGATAACTTAAGAACTTGGGGGAAAACAGTGCATTTAATTAAGTTCACTGATCAGAAAGGGGTAAGTGCCCAGACCCCAAAGCTGATGGTGTCTGAGAGCAGGAGCAGTGCTCCTGTGGGAGGTGCTGCCAGCAGAGCCAGTCCTTCAGAGCAAGGAACACTTCTGAAAGCCAGATCTCCATCAGTCTCCCAGAACACCACGTAAGAGGCACAACCCAGCTGTCCTGGGCCTGTGTGAGCTTTGGAAATCAGCGATGCAGATGTGAAACACCACAGGGTTTTTTTGGAAGAGCAGCCAAAAAAGGGAAGAATTATTTGGTCCCTGTTCTGTCCCTTACGCAGCTTCCACTGTCTCGGTATTAGGCTTTTTTGGCTGGTTATAAATGGAGACTCCAGAAACACAGCACATGGAGCTTCTAAAGCAGAGTTAGAAAGGAAAGTGAGTTTTTTCTCATAGAGACATTGTTTAGTTATTCCAGTTTTAAATCATGCTAAGGAATGCAGTAGCTGCAGCACCTTCACTGATTTATCTGGGCAAGGACAGGTCAGCTTGCACACGGCTGTAGTACCTGGCAGAATTAACTGGGGACCTGTGGACACTCAGACATCTAACACCATTCCACTGTGTCTTCAGGAAATAAAGGCTAAAGAACAAAATAGTTGTAGCATAATTTTATTCACCTAGAAACAGAGGGTCAAAAGTCACAGCATGGAGGTTCATTTTATTTTGTAAACTCGTTAAAAAGATGTCCATGTACAAAATAAGGACATTTTAAACAACAGAACTGCAGACAAAGGAAACTATAAAAATTCAACACATTAATAAAAAGGTTTTATTTTCTTTCTGCATAATTCCTTGCACCCTCCATTACCAGTCTGCACACAATCTGAAGTACAGTTGTTAGAATCATTAAAATTCAAGAGGCTGAACATAAAGCCATTTGCTCTGCTGGAGGAATGTGTTGCTGAAAGACCCAAACCCTGGAGCACATTAACTAAAAGTAAGACAAGACTGAAGGACCTGGCTAAAGGCTGCTAAATGGTTATTGTGCATTGATCTGCTCAGAATTCCAGCTCACTTTGCTTCCTGCAAATATTTGGTATAGTCCTGAGGGGAGTGCCAGTGTTAGACTGAACAGGGCCTTGTCCAAAGGTGGGTATTGTCCTAATACATCTAATGCAGGCTCAAAAATAAAAACATTGCTGTAGTCAAGCAATTGCAGTCCCAACGAGTGTTAATTGTGCACCAAAGTCTGCAGCAGCTCTCTGACAAGCCACTGGGATATAGGATTCAGTCCTCAGTACTGGATACTCCTGACTGCAAGTTTGGACTTAAATCCTTGAAACACTGTCAGTAATAGGTCAATTATAAAATTCTATTCCTTTTTAATCTGTGCTAATTTGTAATTTAATTTGTCCCTGTTTCTCCCCCCAAAATGACTCCCAGTACTGAAAATCCATGCGTGTAAGCACTGGCTGAGGCTCCTGTCAAATGGTTTCTTTCCTGTGTCCTCAGGGGAGGCTTGAACTGCCGAGCGTTCCTGTGGATGCGGAGCTCAGGTTTGGGTCACAACAGTCCGTGCCCCATGTGGCTCCTTAGACTCCACTTCCAAGTGTCCCAGCTTTAGGAGTTCAGTAAACATCTCCCCATGAACAAAGAGCAACTCGAATGCCTGCAGGGAATTCACTCCAAGGGTGGCTGTCCTCCGCCAGGACGTAGTGCAAGAAACAGCCCCGCGACATAAGGCACTTACCTACTCACAGCAGGGCAGGGAGAGAGCTCCTGCCCGGCAGGGCTGGAGAGTCCCACTGGGAAACAGGAGAGCTCCTGGCCTGGGGGCACTGCCCCTTCCCTGGGTGCTGCTGGCACAGTCTGCTCCGGGCCAGGGCTCAGAGCCTCCCGTTGGCGGCCACTTCGTTCACCTTTGATTTCTGGTGCTCGTATTTCACAGACACAATCAGGAAAAGCAAGAGGGTTGCTCCTTGGATAGCAGCCAGCAAAAAGAAGTAATAGTTTAATTGGCAGCCATTGATATTACCTAGAAAGAATTGGGGAGGGAAAAAACCTATTAATAAGGTGATACAAATAAAAATGTGAATCTCATCATGTTTAAGTGGTGAAGACTTTTCTGCAAAAGCAAACCAAATCACGTTTCCATCCCATGGCACAGTTCATTTTTAATTACCCAGAGCAAAGGCTGGCACTGCTGGGGAAGATGTGCACAGGATAAGGAATGTTTTCTTTTGTTCACCAATGCCTTAGACGAAGTCAAAAGAAAATAAAAAACTAAAAAATGAATGCTGTAAAGGAAAAAGTTGGCAGCTCCATAGATATAAAAAAGCCATTACTGCAATGGTTTCTCAGCTTTTTTTGGGGACAAAGTTTAGAGTTCATGGAAACATAGGTGACTGTGGTTCAATTCACCCTTGATGCTCCCTCAAAGTTGTCACAAATCAGTGCTTTGGACATTAAACAATGTTAATTGAAGAAAGCTCATTGCTAAAACATTATTCCTCTCTTAGGAAGCACGCACAGCTCTCGCTGTACTTCCAAGAACAATATATTGTGGCTCATTTCCAACACAGCACAGCCAACTGGACCATTATGATTATCAGATAGGTTGCAGAGACTAAACTAGTGATGTGTACATGGACCTGAACCAGCTGTTCCTGCAGCAAGCCTATAAACGTTCAGATTAAATTCCTTTAATTACTGAAACTTAAGATTCAATTAAATGAACTTATAATAAAATGCAATAAAATTAAACTGAGGCTTTCCTTGACATTTAAAATACAATATACATGTGAATCTCCATTTCAAGAGCAGATGTGTTTAAAGAGTAGTAATTATCCTTTATGAGATGGGATATTAAACCCATGAAATCTTAGTTTTTGTGGGAGAAACAAGTCAATTCAATGGCAGCAACCACCTCTGAAGTGCTGGCAGAGAGGGAACTTCCTCAGGAGATTTTGGAGGCAGTCAGTCACCCCCAAAGATGCCATGAGCTGGCAGAAATAGCAGAAACTTGGGGCACGTGCTTATAGTTATTATAGAGCAGCTAATGAAAAAGCCCCAGATCATTCATTGATTGCAATTCCTACCCTGGAAAACCCAGGTACAGTTCAGATGTGAATTTGGTAACTTTCAACAACGCTACCCCAAATGAAAAGTGAGTTACGAAGTGACAAAGGGTTAAAGCAGCAGCTGCTGTGGGTGCTGCAGTTCCAGAGCTCCCCGAGCCGGGTCTGGAGCTGCTGGGGAAACTCAGCTGCACTAGGAAAGGTGCAGACACCCAGTGCTGACAGGCGTCCAAAGGCCAGTCCACCGAGCTGAGCAGCCTGCTCAAAATGATGAGCAATGGCTCATGGAAGGCAACACCTTCCAGTTCTGGCCATCTCTGCATAGATTTAGCACAGCCCAAATATTGTACAGAGAGAATATTTGGCAGTGTCTTCTCATAGGCTGCTTCAGAGAACAAAGGCAAGGGGCTGAAACAGCACCAGCATTAATTTGTGTGAAATTATTATCCTCCTCTTGAGCCCTTTAGCAGCTGAATTACCTCGATATGGAGCTGCAGAAAAGGCTGCTTTTCTAATTCTGAAATGGACTGGGGAAAAGAAGTCTCAATGGGATGAAATTTTCATTTGGTGAGGACACTTCCATGAAGTTCAGGCTACTTGTTATCTTTTGCAGTTCCTAAAGAACAACTTGCAAACCACAGATGCCAGCTTGTGGCATATGTAGGGATCGGACACCGTTACTTTCTGGTAGATGCAGATCCAGTTGAAACGGCAAATTCTCTTAGACCAAATTTAAAGTTTAGGCTGCACTTTTAAGCCATGCACACACAGCAGGTCTAGCAGACGTTTTAAGAGCTGTTCACACTCCTCCTGGTTGAACTAATTAGCCCACTGAGGATGGGAGGGTTTTCTGAAATTCCCAAGGTGCCACCTACTGGTGCCAATAATTATTTTTAACCTCCGCTGGCAACTCAAAGCAGGTGATTTGTTGAACTTTAGGAGTATAAATAGCTAGCAGACAGAAATGCAAAGTTAACTCATGGTAATTTCAATGAAGCCACTTGAAATGAGGAAGCTGAATAATCACTAGGAGAGAGATGGGTACATTTGACTTCCCATACCCACAGAAAGCAATTTCAGTACTTTATACCAAATATATTCTTCTGCTGCACATAATTCAAATATTTTTTACTGAAATGAAAATATTTGTTATTTCTAGTGATGAAATGCAGCAACAGCTGGGCAAATAACTGAGGCCTTGCAGAGGTGTTTCCCATGCTTTCATGAGGGCAGTGAATCATTTTGCACAGTCACGTTATTTCATACTCAGATGCAAAATGAAACTTTACAAAGCAGTAGACAAATTAGTATTTTGAAAATAATAGCACTGTTAAGACTCAGTGGGAAGCCTTCTACTTTCCAGACCATAAATACACTGAAAAACACACTTACCAAAGTCTGTGTGATTACTCATCCAGCCAATTTCTTTAATAGACACCAGTGCCAACAATCCAGAGCCAACAAAGGATCCAATCCCCGAGAAGAAAAAGAACAGCCCCATGATAGCACTCTGCATGGATTTGGGAGCAGCTGAATATGCGAATTCTAGACCTGTATTAAAAGATGAAAAAAGAAGCTATTGGAATATGTCAGAGATGAGAGTAGATTGTTCTAGAAGTGTTCTAGAAGTTACAGGTGTGTAGTGAATCCCTAGCCTGGGATTCAGGTCCTTTTAACTGCTTTATGAATCCTCTTAAAGGTCATCAATGTATCAACCCATTACATGGGCAGCATTTGGGACACAGACTTTGATCTTATTTCTATTACATGTGAAAAATCAAGGAATCTTCTGAACCAGCATATTCATTTTTCTGTCTAAAATGACCCTCAAAGAAATGTATTAAACTAACTCCAACCTGGCAATTCCACGTTTCCCATCTCCCCTGTGCCCCTGTTCCCTGTCTGATGCGCAGTGCGTGCAGGACAAAGCACCTGGCATTCCTTGCTGAGAACAAAGTGAAAGTCACTCTTGCATTGGCCATGAACTTTTATTTCTCACAGCCTCGGTGTCTATCTCTGAATGTGCAGACAAAGAAATTAACTGGAACTGGAAAGGCAGTAATTATTTTAATTTAATTTACTTTTGAGCAAGAATTCTCTGGGTTCATTGCTTGCTAGCAAGCAATTCTTTTTAAGATCTGTAGATATAGGGCTTGACCTTTCAGCTGTCTTTACTCAAGTTCCAACCAATAAACCCAAGAAAAACGGACCAGTGACCATCCCTCTGAAAATCTGTGCTACTGAATTTGTGTACCAAGAGAACACACTGGGTTAGGCTGTGCCACGCAAAGATTAATGCCCATGATTAACTCTCCTTTTCAGAATAATACCCCTGTCAAAAATCAAATGGGATTATTCACAAGAGACAGTCAAATACATTCCCTGCAGAGCTTTTTCTGACAGGTGAAATGCTTGTTTCAAAACAGTCTGCTTCATCCTGAGAATTAATGCCACCACATCTAACATTTTTCTTTGCAAGGAGAGCATTACAGACCTGAAAATGGCAGAACTCTTAAGTCTGGCATAATAAAGGCATGGTTTATTTACACCACCACTGCTATTTGACTTGTGCTGCTCCAGACAGGCTTTAATAGAAATCCACTGGCATTTCTTTTCAATAAAAGGATTAACACTTCAAGCCAGACAGGCCACAGTGGCTGCTGCGAGGGAGGAACTTTGTTCTTGTGAGAGAATCAGAGCTGTGTGTTCTCACTGATCTAACACCTGCCACCTGAGGAATCGCTGGTAACCAACACCCTGCTGCTCTTCTCCTCTGCAAAACGTGGCAGAACGGGCCGGCAGCAGCCTGGCTGTGAGGCCAGCAGGGAACTGAAACATCCTCACCCAGCTCAGCTGCGTGGCTTCCCTAAACTCAAACCTTAACGAGAGAAATCACTCCAGACACAGAGAGACAGCTGCAAACGGGCAGGGGAGGGGGCAAAATGATATTTATTTTGAGAATTAAAAATGCCTTTTTCTCCTAGGCTCTGCCACCAACATAACAACTCAGATTTTTCAAGGAGTATTTATCTGTCCAACTGCACTTTAAGATACTCTGAGGACACAGCAGCTTGTTTGTAACTTCTTGTTAAGCTATCAGAGCTGCCACAGGTCTCCTGAGCCTCAGTCACATCTTGGTCTCTCCAGGCTTCAGTATATTCTGTAGAAGTTAAGCTCAAGTGTAACGTGTGAAAGGATCTGGACCATTTCTTCTCTTGTTCATTTTACAGATAGACTGGATATGGCTGTTCCAGCTGGAAAAAGACCTTAAGACTCAGAACAAAAACCAAAATGAGTGTAACCCTGAACTTCCTGCAACAAAATAAGGTACATTTTTAAATTTGAATAACTTTTGCAGCAACAGTAATATTTAATCTGGCATAAAGACTGTAAAATCTTTTCTTTGCCTTCAGAGCTCCCTTGGCTGCTGGCAGCCATTGATAATGATTTCATGCTCCTGCAAACAAGCACTCCTGAAATTAAAGCCCCTCGCTGGTGTTGTCATGTGAGATTACAATTCCCAGCTAAACAAGGGTGCTTGAGGAGGATTGACAGAATAATACAAAAGATTAATGCAATGTGTGTCATCTTTTTAAAGGTACCTCAAGTGTAACTAATGTGGCTTAATAAGAATATGCTTAGTTTTACAGTAAACAAAAAAAACAAACCTATGTTTCAGCTCTTGTGATATTTAGTCCCTTTTTGCTCACAACAAACATTTCCACATCACTATGGTTCTGTAACCATTAACACTTTGCTTATTTTAAGGCTGAAATTCATAGCACAGTTGATGCCTTTATCAACTTTAATATTGAATTGGTAAAGTATGCTCTGAGTCTTGAGAGGCCTTCTTAAAAATATTAAGAATTATGTTTAGATAACAATCAGAAGGCAGGAAAGGGCCTTTGTAAAAAAATCAAATGAAAGTGCACTACACAAAGCAATTAAGCTCTGCATAGGATTTCTGGTACATTTTTCCAAACATTGACCAAGAGTTTTTGAAGTTATGATGCTGTGGGTACAGACCAGCAGTGCAGAACAGCAGTGTTCACACAAAAAGCAGCAGAATATTCACATAAGAATTGTGTAAGCCTTAAAGACTTCTCACACAGAACCCCACTGAAGTCCTCTCAGCTTGGAGTTCAGCAAACTGAGAATGCTTCAAGTCCTTGACCTTTCCACAACCTGCAGACAGGTTTGCTATTTTTTCCTTGCAAACACCTACAAGCTGTTAATAGTACCTGACAGAGAAATGAGATTGTGTAAGAGGGAAGAAATTGATTTAATTTTCTATGAACTCTTGTATTTCTGATAAGTCATCTATTTATCTGAATTAGGATTTAAGTGGCACAATCGCTAAACTAACTAAAGTAATTCATTTTACTCTTTGGGTAAAAATGCTAAACACAACCTTAGTTTTAATGAGTAACTAAAACAGGCAAGACTTTATCTTCAGATTTTTGTGGGTTAGCATTTGTGACAGGTACCAGACACACATAATGAAATGTACAGCAAATGAGTAGATAGGAAAAAAAAAAACCAAACCCCACTTTTATTCTACCTGCCAAGCAATCCAAGCAGCTTATTTTATTTCCTAACAACTGCGATGACAGCAGAACATGTGTAACCAGAAACCCGATGGAGCAGAAGTTGTCTGTTCCACTAAGAGGGAACAAATGGGCCATGTGACAGCTGGGGCCACCGCCAGCAAGATCTTCCAGAGTCAGAGAATCTCGCTTTAACCCGCTGTGATTGCCCAGGAACGAAAGTAACCTCCCGCAGGGGAAATGAAACCAGGAGCTTCTGTCACGAGGAATCGAAGAAAAAGAGCTGTAGGTAATGCCAGTTTGAGTGGATGATCCTCAAAGTTCAGTATTTGCAAACAGAATTTCAACACTTTAATAAGTAACTACAGTCAAGCAAAAGCGAAATGGTTTTTACATCAAGTCACTGGAGGAGTTTTGATGGATTGCATCAGGTAGCTCCACAATTCTCCTTAAGTAGTGCCAGAAGAGCCACCTGCACACTCAGAGGGGTTTCTGTTCCTGGTAACCAAGCACTGCTCCCAACCACCACGTGTGTAAACACTCTGCTGAGAGGTTCCCAGGAGCATTTCACCTGTGTAACCCCAGCAATTCACAGTTAGGAAAGCCACAGTGACCACAGAGAAGTTGCCTGAGCTTTCCCCCTGCTAATGAGCCCTGCACATGTAAGACACAGACCAGAAAATCAGATTCTATAGTCCTGTTCACCCTCTCCTCCCACTTCACTTTCAGCTCAAAAATCAGTGTGAGCACACAGCTGTCCACTACATCACACTGGGCAGTGTTAAGGAATTTAAGATCTCCTGTGTTTGTTCAAGACAGGCAAAATTTGAGCAGTGTTTCAGTTTGCTTAGTGCCATGTTCAGGTACTAAAACAGCTACAGAAAAACTCATCTAGAAATAAAGTAGATAAAACTATATAAAAATAGCTACTCCGTTATTAATATTCACAAAAACTGTTCTTATTTCAGAGATTTAAAAACTCAAGTAACATGAATTTAAACTGCTAAGTCTTTCTAAGTATGGTTTATTACTTCCCTTTTCCCTCAGAAAGGTGTTGTCCACTTTTTAATTGACTTTCTAAACAGTGAGCTCAGTTTATAAGACAAAAAAAAAAAATCGCAAAGCACGACCTGTTTTTCTAACACAGAGGAAGATTCAAAGGACACAAAACTGAATTAAAATACAATAGTGAAAGAGTATATTGTTTTCCATTAGGGCTTGCAAATATCCACCATTAAGTGGATGCCACACAAATATTTTAAGTGTTACTCTGCTTGAAATTCAGTTTTGAAAGCACAGTCTTATATAGCCAGGCTTCAAGTGTGCAAGGCAATGGTGAGCTTTGCCACTTATATTGAGCAATATTGGATAAAAATGTATTTGGGAACATCAGAGCTTACTTGTAATGATTTGAGAAGTTTTCTAAGATTCCATCTTTTACGATAGATACAAAAGCAGATTTGAAGCACACAAAGACTCTTACCTGCTATACTTGCAAATATTTCACTGAATCCAATCAGCACATATTGAGGAATCTGCCACCATATTGGCAAATCTGCAGCATGGTATGTGACGTTCCCAATTGTCTGGTTAATTGTTTTAACCTTTACAATTTTCAGTCTGTTGCTTTCCAGAATTCCTGTGCGAAAGGGGAGGGTAAAAAGATTGACCTAAGGTGCAAACATAGTTTCTCCATGTTAAGAATTAAATTAGGATTCAGCCTGCATTGCAATTAGAAATGATACAATAGGAATATGCATTTATTTCCTAACATAAAGCATTTCAGACTACTTTTGCTGCTGTGATTTCAAGACATGCAGTTGTTCTGCCATAGAATTAGTGATGATATTCTTATTCAGTAGCAATAATTATACGGATACTTACCCCATTTCTGGAGGGATCAGCTGAGAGCTCTCAAACACACTGTGTTGGGGTTTGTTTAAAGACAATCTCATTTTCACACACTACTACTTTGCAGTGTTGAAGCATTTCAACTGCCACCACAGTATTCATAAATTAGAAACCCTTTTGCTTATGGAAATGGCTACAGCAGTCCTGTAGAACTATGAAAACCTTCTATGAATATGATTATGACATTTATATGACACTTTTCATCCAAAGAGACCCAAAAGCTCATTAGAGCTTGATTTACAAGCAATACATTGCATAGAAAGTACTTCATCTAGAATGAAAAAGAGACATGATAGTGTAAAATATAGGCATTTTTAGCTTGCTCAGCACAACAGTTTAGAGTAGAAAGTGAATATCAAATAATGCTGTAGGGTTTTGTTGAAGTTGCTCAGATTAAGTGATTGACTCACTGTTACATAAAATACACAGAATAGCTAATAGTTAATAAAACTCCCTGCTTCACCCAAAAAGGACCTCTATAAAAGAACTCACAGCTCTTATCCTTGGAAATAAGGTGAATTTTTTCATCAGATTCAGAGGAGCAAGACTGAGTCACTGACACTGCTTCCTGTGGTACGTGCTACACTCACAGCCTCCCATTTCATGCTGTCAGTCTGGGCTCTTTCTGCTTCCTGAGCCAAGACCTGACCTCATCTTGGGACACAAAATATCACTCCTGTTACACAAAAACCTGTACAGGGCTTAGATATGGTGCTTCATGGGTCCCATACCACGTACAAGTGATTGTATCTGCTTCCTCACTTCCAGCTTCCTCTTTCCTAGAGCCACCCAAGGGATGCCACGGGCACCCAGCATTTCATATGTTGGCTGAACCCTTCTGAGCTGTATTGGCAGCACTTGTCACATAAACAAACACAATTCCTAGTGCACAATATGATACCTGGTCTCCCGTGTCTTCCCAAACCTGTGACATAAAAACCTGAGGGCACCAGCCAGATCAGCATCTCCGTGCTGAGTGACAGTGCCAAACTTCTTAACAACATCTGGGTCTGAGGTAAAGATTGTTCTGAATTTGTTACTTCTTCATGTCAGGCCAAGCCACCACATTTTCTCTACCTTCCTCACTTCTTTTTAGATGACCACTTACCCATCTTATTTTTATGTGTCTTTCTTTAGCTCTTCAGCTACCTCAGTGCCCTCTGAACTATGAGGAGCTGCTGTAATTAAAATAAAGCTGGATTTCTTGATGTTTTCATTTTAATATAGCTGCCAAACATTTTAGAGTGGAACTTAATTAAAGTGTAAACAAAGCAGTACAGTCATCTAAGAGCTCAGACATAATTTCATTTATTTACACTCAACACAGAATTATTGCACCATTAAGGATCAAGTGATCCTTAATGTATTTATACTCTTACAAAAGAAGCACTGAGCCACCTAGGAGCACAATTACAATATACCAAACTGTGCCATAAATTTATCTTCCAAGTACTTCAGAATCTGGTATCTATTGATTCTTCCTTTTAGACTCTGATAGACAAGTTTCATGTTTAATTTTACACTCTTAGCAGTTAAAATAATCTTAACTTCTTGCTATAATGGTTTAAACTCTATAAATGAAGTGGATTTTCCAGTTGAATAACCTTGAACATTGCTGCTCAGAATTCACCATGAGATGCATGAAGCACAGCAGATGTTCATTAAATCTAATCAGTTGTATTTTAACACAGTTTATAAAATATTTTAAATAATCTAAACAATCTAATAGGCAGCCTGAGTAGTGTCCACAACTAATGGCTGTTAGATAAGCAAGTCAAAATGGAAATATGGCACGAACAAATCATTAAGGTACTGCCATGACTGCAAGTTCTTAACATTTTCATATGTTTAAGATTTTAATCAGTATCCCTCTCTAAGGCAGCAATGGTTGGAAGTAATAGTGTATTTTGAGAATGTTAAAATATGGCAGCTATAAATATCACTTAACGAGAAAATAAAAATTGAATGGAACATATAAACCAACACCTTGCTAGAAATAAACAGTTTCCTAAACCCCAAATTTGTCACAACTGAAGCTTTTAAATTCCTGTTATGATGAAGAGATGTTAAGTTACCTCAAAAGGTTAAACTTTCCAAACAGATTGCAAATAACCACCCAAAGAAGTCACTTTTTCAGTTTCTACTGGGGAAGAGCTGGGGAGGATCAAACCAACAAAATCATGTGTTACATTTATAGGTGAACTGAAAAAAGCATTGGAAATTTTAAAGAATTTTGCTGTATGAACCCATTCCCCAACTCAGTTACCACAGCTCGATGTGCTTTTCCCCACTACTAATAAAGACAGATATTGCTGGTTTTGAATTCCCTTATATGTGAGCCCACAGGTTCTATTTAAAGGGCTGACATTTAACTGTTTTACATCATCCTCTTCTGCAGCAGCAGTGTCCTAAGAAGCATGTAATAAGTGAAACACTCCTGTTTTAACTTTAAATGACTTTGCTTTAAGAACTTTCCTTGCCCACAAAGTGACCTTGGCCTAATAAAGTAATTACCTCTCTCATTGAAAGAAATCTTAATAGCCATATAAAGTGTCCCTCTCCCTAAAATATAGGGGATCACAAATGCTGAAATGAATTTATTTAATGCTATAATGCTTTATCAATATGTTCATTACAGTGATGCTGGTGAAGGCTATAGATTCTGTGAAGCACTGCTCAGAGATGTTCAGTTCCACATCAGCAGCGCTTAACAACTTTAAATCATCTCAAAAGCAGCTGATTTATGGGGCCAGCAGAGTTGCCATCTTTTCCCTTTCATGCTACAGCTGAGCTATTTTACACTACACTAATCCCCAAACATTAGGGAACATGAAGATAGGGGAGAGAAAACCCAAAGTGGGAGGAAACCCTTGTTCAGCCATAACCTAACTTTATTATTTCAGATCAGGGGAAAGGATTTTAGGTAAAATTTCGCCTTTTTTATACTTGGAAGTCAGAATGTATGAAGGAACATTTTTAAAAGGTATATGCAAAGTCTGCTTCAGGCAGGTCCAATTTTATTGCAAGCGTTCAAAACAGCTTAGTAAGTTTTTGGACACAATCCCCTTCACTGAGGGAAACGCATTCATGAAGTCACATTCCAACTATCCCACGAAAAAAGATCTGAATAATGCTGAATTAAATATTCACACAGTTTTTAAAAAAATGCTGTCGCAATGAGCTGAACAATTCACTACGTCAGGAAGCTCAAAGTCATTTTCTTACCTGCAGCAAACGCAGAGCACATGACAAAGAACATTCCAACTGCAATCCTCTTCAGCGAGGATGGGAGCAAGCCATTCCTCTTCAAAATGGGGTCCACCAGTTTATCTTTTAAAGGTATTAGGATCAGGATAAGCACTGCATCAAACATGGTCAGCCAGGCTGCTGGAAACTGAAAGGGGAGATGACTCAAGTTAGCAATTTCATGTTTAGAAGTTGATTTTTACTATTATTTTACAAAAAAAGATTTTGACTGAACACTATGATCTAAAATAAACAAAGTACACTGACAGACATTGTGAAAAGTCAAATAAGAGTGTTTAAAAGCTGAGGAAAATATTCAGCTGTTCAGGTTTTCATTGAAGCTGGCTGCTCATAGATCCGTTAGCTCAGTTTCTACTCTGACAGAATTGAACTTTTTACCTACTTCAGTCATGAAAAGTATATAATAGGCAATGTCTGTATATTTTCTGTTAGGCTTAGAACTATCAGAAATATGCCACGGAACAGTAGAAACAGAGTCTTACTAATGTAAATGCAAAATTCAATTAAAATCAAGTTACACTTGTCAAATGAACAGAGAGGGTGGTGTAACACAGGGATCCTGTCTCACCTGCAAGAGTCACTAATTCACAGTAAGATTCATGTCAGTGTGAACGAGACAATTTCTGCCAAGCTTAATAATATTTAGCAGCTGTTCTGAGCTAACAAACTAAACCAGTACAGGTAGATTTATAAAAGTGTTCTGGTTTGGGTGGATTTTTAAAACTGCCTATAGAACACTGTGGTACTGTGCATCACACTGACTCTTTGACCCAAAATACAAGCACTGCTTCTGAGCACGTGTTTCTGAGGCAGATTCAGGTTCTGATACTGAAGTGCTTGTGTGTGTGGCAGCTCCAGGGTAGAGCAGCTGAACGCATTTTAGAGATTTCAAGCTGTGGACTAGTGCTCAAGGCCAGGCTGGATGGGGCTCTGAGCAACCTGGGCTAGTGAATTGTCCCTGCCCATGGCAGGGGGCTGGAACTGGATAATCTCTAATGTCCCTTCTGACCCAGACCTGTGATTCTGAGAATATCCAGGATGACCAAGGGGCCTGTGGCAATCTAAAGCTGTGGCAGAGTAACAGAGAGAATCAAGCAGATTCCCTAAAAGCTCCAAACCTCAACCACTATGAGTATCTCAGAAACCCAAGCCCTCAGCCTCTGCCACAGTGTGGGCACACAGCTCTCACTGCAGACAAGAACTCCATTTCACTGATTCAAAAATGGAATCACAATCTAGTTCAGCTGCATTAAAATATCCAGCAGTTTGATACATAAGGTTATGTACACTATTTAGCAGTCATCACACACTTTGAAAAGTGCACAGTGAAATCTGCTGAGTTCATCAAATTCTTGCTTCTTTGGAAACTTTGCAACACTCTAGCTGTCAATTTTCCTGCCTCTCCCTTTCACCTTTTCCTGTGCTTCAAATATCATACCAGCAGTAACCCGTGTCACAGTTTGTACAAAGAGTCATTTGTGTAGAGTCAAGGAAGTAAGAATTTTTTGTCATTGCTGAATCTCAGGGCATGGAGACTGAAAAGTTTTCTTCAAAGGTCAGACTTTGGCCACTGAAGGATAAAGAAATTCTTGATGAAAGCAGTGGGAGTTACCTGAGTGCATCCAGAACAGGCTGGTGTGAACCCCAGGTAATTGCTGGTATGACAGAATCTGGGATGTGCATCAGCACCTAAATGCCCAAAGGCTGAGGTCACTGATCCCCAGAGGCACCACCTGAACTGCCCGGAATTTCTGTACAATACTGATCTAATTTGCATTTCAATGAAAGAAAGGTACTTCTCACTTGTTTTGCTCTGCTTACCGTGTGGATAGAGTTGGTGTCATTCGATATCTCAGGAATTTTCAGATGGAGACTTTGTAATACATATGTTGTCTGCATCTAGCATTAGGAAAGAGGAGTTGAGGTCACTTGGACAAGGAGTGCTGAGAGCAAGATATTTTTCATTTTGTAACAATTAACAAAGATTATACCAGAGGTGAAGTGCTAACACAGCAAACTGAAAAGAATTATGGTTAGCATATTACAGGAATTTTTTAACCTTATAGTTATTTTTACTAAAACTGAATCATTCGTGTGTCTTTGAAAACAATTCCTGCACAGTTTTTTTGCCCAAAATGTATTTGATATCCCAAATCATCTCAGTAAGACAGAACATGAAAACGTGAGGTCTAGATCAGTTACCCTAACCTATGTGAAACAACTGCGAGGTGAAACACAGCGCAGTATTTAAGATATGGGATTTTGTGCAACTGTGGGTCTTAACTACAATTGTAATGATTTTATTTTTTTTCTATTATTAAGTCAAAATATTATTTGAGAGTATTCTTAATAGTTATTTTTCATCTCTCAACTTCAAGGTAAGTTTCATATTTATGAGAGACCCCCCCCCCAAATATGTTAAATTAGAAGTTATGTAAAATATAACTGTAACCATTTGGAACTACTCACTTGAAAATACACTGTCCAGTAAGGTATTAAAGCCAGAAAGACGGGGATAATCTTGACAAGAGCTTTTACATCTTCTACTTTATCTTCTCTGAAGGGGCCCCCCCGAGACAGCTTGGCCATCTCAAAGAGGCTTTGCCTGCGAGGCTGGTGCAGCACTCCCTGGACCTCACTTTGGAAAAGAATTTGAAATGTTTAGTTAAACATAACTGGCAATCTTGTCTTCCTTATAAAAAGCTAATGCATTTCCAAACTAAGTCTTTCATGTAAGTTACAGCAACGCAACTGGGCCAGAATGGATCCCCAGCAGGTGGAAACACGAGAGGAAACTTTCTGCTATGAAGTTTCCTTATTTCCCATCCTCCCCACACACCCAGCCCTAAATAACTGGAAGAACTTAGATAATCTGTATTTTGTGATATTGCTTGTGAAGTCATTGAATTGTCTGGCAATCTGAACACATGAAGCCCTCCTGCAGAGGAGGCAGCTGACATCTCTTACCAGTGATTAAATTCAACCACCAGTGTTGCATGGGCAACTCTTAAGAGTGGAAAAATTTTGGCTCCCCATCAAGCTACTTACAGCATTAAATGCAGATGACAGTGCTTTTCAAATCAGAAGGCATCCACAAACATATCTAACAGAGAAGAAAGTTAACTAATGCTTAGAAGCAGCACAGTCAGGTTACATTACACTTTCAGAAACTCTGAACTGGCAGGACACAGAGCCCAGCTGACACCACGATCTGGCTGCAGGGAGATCCAGTGATCTCAAAGTGTGCCTCTCTTCCATCCCTCAACTGCCAGAAAATATCTCCAGGACTCCAGTTTTGCAGTTCTCACGGCAAACCTGCACATTCTCCTGCAGTCTCTGGAGTGAGTTACTGCCAGCCAGTCTGAACTCTGAATTGAGGCCGTACGGAAGAGCTCATCACAAACCTGTTTGCTGAATGTTCCCCTTGGGTCTTCTTGGAGCAACAGGAATAGGTGAGAATTTTGAACATGTCTGTGAAGGCACTACCATCAGGAGGTTTGGTGATGAAGAAGCTCTGCCCACATAAGAAAACCATGAATGAAATCCCAATGCAAACTGTTGGGATGCTGTATCCGATCACAAAGCTCACGTTCTGCTGAATGTATGCAATGCCTCCCAGAGAGAGGATAGCTCCCAAGTTAATGCTCCAGTAAAACCAATTAAAAAATCTTCTTGTGGCTTCTGGACCCCGGTCTTTCACCTGGAAAAGATTAAAAGCAAGTCATTCAGTTTCTGAAGAAAATAAGGCTAAAGAGAATTAGAATCTTTGAATTAGAATTCAAACAATGCACTGAAGAGTTCAGGTTTCATTTAGAGTCACACTGAAATGATTTAAGGGTTTTGGGCTTCACAAGGTATTTGATGCAATGACACCTCAGTGAGCTGCACCATTATGTGAGTAACCTTCTGGAAGCTCAGCACAGGGACACAAAAAGCCACTCACTACTGAGACACAGCTTCCCCAGAGAGGCCATTAGTATTTCCACTGCACTGACTCTCATTGGGTCATTTCCCCACACAAAGCTCCCTCAGATTAACATCCCATAGTTCACAGGAGTTTAAGTAACTATTTTTTAGTAACAGAAAGTTAAGCTACCCAAAAATTCACGTATTGCCACAATTGCTTCTTCTAACTGTATCTCCATAACGGTTAACTCTATTCCATTTTCTAAGCCTCAAATGAATACTTGGTAATTAAACAACAAATTTAAATTTTAACACAGTCCTAATGCCTCTCATCAGAACACAAATTGAGGACTTGTCATTCTGACCTTTTAAAAAAATATTTAATTAAATTTGGGTTGCCTGAGGATCACAAGGACCCAGTAAGTATTTATCCCTCTAAGTCAGTGCTGTTCATAGTGTTATTTTTCTGCTTGAAGCTCTCAGTGTCTCTCCAGTGAAAATAAAGACATCCCTGGTTTATAGAACTATCCTGTACAGTTTTCACCATCACTCTTTATTACTGCCTATTGTAAGTTACCTCATGTTTTGCAATGAAGTCCCAGGAACCCAGCATCACTCATAAGAGGTGATGTAAGAGAAATTATGCAAATTAAAATTTGAAATACATTAAAAAGATTAAGTAGTCTGTAGAAGAATCCATAATACTTTATTTGTCAGTGGCTGATGACTGAAAGGCCATCAACAACTAGCAAGTCAGTGCCATGCACCAGCCTTGCTGAGTCAGTTATTTTTCATTTGTAATTGCAAATTTCCCCTCCTCATTTGCCAGCTCTTCAAAAGATCCATGTTTAGTTTGCAATACGAAAAGCAAGTCGTGTCTTGAAATGAGTTTTTAACACTGTCAGTTCTGATTAACAGCTTCAGGTTTCCCAGTGGTGCACAAACCCATCTGTATCATTTAGCCCAGCCCAACAAAGGAAATATTACAGTACCTATTCCTGGGCATAGCTAATAGCATTGTGAGGCATTCAGGTAGGCCTGTTAGAATGTCACGTACAATCCTGGAGACTAAACCCAAGAAATTCTCCCTCTCCAGCTTCAGCTTGGTACTCATTTCCTAACTTTCATCAACTGCAGCGGTGTATCAATCTAGGAATTGTTCTAAACCCAATGAGCAGCAGGATATTAGCAAACAATTACATGGACACAGTGCTCCAGCTTGTGTAAAGTGTTAGCAATCTGTTTGATGAACTTTCCATTTCTTCATCACAAAGTCTCAGTTCTCTTATTTCTGCAAGGAGGATGACTTCTCATCCTCCCTCTTACACATGACCTTGCTGACATCTCCACAAAGGAAAGCTGGGAGAAGAAAGCAAGCTTTGATCCAGGCAAGAACAGGGAAGCACAGCATGAGGCTTCTATCAAGCATTATCCCAGCCTCCGATCATTAGCTCCTGAGAAACTTCCTGAACCAAGGATGGCTTCTCTTTACTTAATCAATGCAGCAGCTCTCCTCTCCACAAACTTGTGTAACCTGCCTCTGAACCCAGGTCAGCGTTTAGAATCCATAATATCCCGTGGCAAAGAGCTCCACAGGTAATTACACAGTGGGAAGAACTACCTCCACTTGTCTGCTTTGAACCTGCCCTGTCCGAGCCTCACTCCTTTTACCTTGTTCCAGGAAACAAAAGAGACAGCTGAGCTCCATCCCATTCCTGCCTCTCTCCCCTGACCACTGTTGGCACAAACCACTGTCACATCTTCCTTTTTGTTGCCTTTTCAGAGGTAGGAAATTTAGACTGATTCATGATTCCTCACCTGGAAACTACTGACCATGTCTGTGGCCCTTCCCAGAAACTTCCTTCACCATCTCCAGTGTCCTTTTTGTAACAGAGTGACCAAAAGGAAGGCAGTGCTCAAGGGACAGACACACAACAGACTTGCAATGCAAAGAATCCATTTTCTCCTTCTTTATCAAAGCATGTATTTGCACTAAAAATCACACCACAGCCACGTCTGAAATGCCACTATGGCATTTAACTGACAAACATTAATAACTGAATAAAAATCCCACTGAACTACCTGGTGGAATATCTTCTCAAAGAACTATGAAGATGTCTTGTCAAAACCAGGAAACGCAGTGGAGTTAAAAGGCAATTCTTGTAGTTCTTTTCAAACATCTCGTTGGCTGCCCAGAAGATCAGCAATATTACATTTACAGCAGGTCACTAAAAAGTCTCCCCTCCTGGCTGTTACCTGAGCTGTGTGACAGCACAAAACATCTTCATAAGTAAACACTACATTTTAATAAGGAACTAAGAAGAAAAACATGCCATAATTTTATTATTTTACTTTTATCAAGCACAAGTTTTTTCCACATAACTGCAGGAGCTCTCCTTTCCCCCTTATGCTTGCATTATTTTCCATCACCCAAGCAGAGAGAAAAAAATCTATCACTCCCTCTGCTCAATTTCATCTGTGCTCAAGCATAGCAGCACTCTCCTCACTCTCCTTGTGCTGCCAGCACCACCAGCTTTATTATATTCCTAAAATCCCACCACCAACTGCAGCAGGAAAAGGATGCACCTCAGTGGCACAGGTGCAGTGCAGCCACTCTCAGCAGAGGACACACCAGCCGTGTCACCGCACTGCAATCCTCTAAACTCAGGATCCAAGGTTCCCATCTTGCAATCAGAAAAGGATTTTATGCACAACTAAAACGAAGAATGGGAGGAAGAGTTACTGGATCGTTATTTACAACCCCTGATGCAAACACCTTACAAATATGTGACAGACAGCAGCTTCCACAGCACAGCTGTCCTAAGGCTCACACTCCGACCTCCGTCTGACTTAGAAGAAAGGCGATCACTTGCTCAACTATCCCTCCCCTGGATTTTTCAACATTACTGTCTTTCTTAGGAGATGGTCCAAGTGCTAGCCAAAGCAGTTTGTACAGCTTGAGAACAACAATATTATACAGCATAAATACTAAGATTCTATTAGATTCTTTTGATTTTTATGTAAAGAGTCAGGAATCTAAACAAACATCGTTGCTTTTCCACAGTTCCTGTGTTTAGATGCTTTGCTTTGTCACAAGGTAATTTCCTACTCTCACAGGTTGGTCTATCCACAAGATCTGCCATTTTTGCTGCAGCTCGTGTCTGTCTGGTGCCCACCATTCCACTGCAACATGTCATTTCTGTCATCACTTGCTAATGATCTCAAGTATGCCCTAAACCCCAGCATTTCAGAGTTCCAGTATGTGTCTCACATCACGACCGATCCAAAGCTGGGACCTTCCACGTGACTCCCATGAAAGGAACAAGATCATTCAAAAGTGCCTGGCAGTAGCAGTTTTCATTTGTTCCTGCAATCAACTGACAGTCACAAGCAACAAATGTAACAAACGCCCCCAAACTCATCCCAGTCAGCTCTGAGAGCAGCCACACAACAGAGCGAGGATGAAACACAGAACCCTGTCCTTGTCCTTAACCTACAACAGAAGGTACAACAATGACAGGAGTTCTGCGCAGCCAGGTTTACAGAATCCTGATTAATCCGTCACTGCAGACAGCACTCATTCTTTGAGATCATCTGAGAGAGCTCGGTAGCGGAGCTACACGGTATTACCAGCTGCTACATAATTTCAAATTGTTATACTAAAATTCGGCAAGTCCACATACAAAATCTGTTTCCTCTCCCATCTGTTTTTACTGGCCTTGTGAAAGCCACAACTTGTTTCAAACTGTTCTCTGCAGAGCCTTCGAGGTCCACAAGCTCATAAGAAGTTCGCCAGCAGCAACAACAAAATAAGTTGCAGTTAGGGACCTTCAAACCTGCATACGTGGTTCCCCATCCTTATCCAGAGGCTGGAAAATCTAAGCTCTACAAATAAATAAAGGCTGAAAATCACTCTAAAGCCATCTTTACAGCAGCAATTTCCAACAGCAACTGTAAAAGAACAATTTCAGCAGAGTTAGAAGATCCCTGGCAGTTTTGGCCCGATAGATTTATTGGCTATGAGGGCAGTTCAGAGGGAAGCCACAGTGTGGGTGAAACCTGGCACCTCTAATTGCTGTAACCCTGAAAGACATCCAGCTATAATTAGAACAATGATTATGGCTGATACTAGATTAGGAGTCTGCCACTATTCTGGCTTCAGTGTTGGAGCTGAGCCAGCTTTCACAATAATGACCAACAGTCCTATTGTTTCCTAACTACAGAAAGTCACAAACTGCTCCATGGAACGGGAAGTGACAGCAAAATACTCGCACTTGAAAGAGGAACTGGAAAGTGCCAGGTTATAGGATCACATGATTAGAAACACTATTCCGAGAACCATCAGCTCAGATTTAGAGCAGCAGGATGGATCAGTCTGCAACTTCTAGAAAAACAGCTCATCTATAAACACAGTTGGGAAAAGCTGGTCTGTCCCTACTTAGCAGGAACTTTTTTTGCTCAGCTGACTGGAGGAAGTTATTCGATGCTAACTCTACTGGGTCCTTGTAACAGCACTTCTAAAAGCAGGCTTTTAACAGAAAGTTAGAAACCACATCTTTCAAATTCAGAGAAGAATAAGTATTGCAATTCAGTTTCCGATTTTCCACAAAGTGATTCTGCTAAATAAAAAAAACCTCTCATTATATTAGAGCTCTCCACCCAAATTCTATACACACATTAAAGCTGGAAAACTCACACGGTAATTTTTAAGAGATCTGCAATGAAATGTAATTAACATCCTGAAAGGTGATTGTGCCAACTAAAGTACACGATATACGATTCATCCTTTCCTTTGTTTGGTACGTAGGGGAAAGAGGACAAATCTTATCAGCACACATCCAGCCAAAACATGTTTGCATTGTGCTCTGGCCTCCCAAGAATGTGGCTCTGGGAGACAGACTTTATTCTCAGATATACACACATCTCCCCAGCAGTCTTCTACATTCCTGCGCAGGGAGAAGGCACCCAAGAGGGCCCCAAACTGCACACCAGGGTAGGTGGCATGTTGTAATATATTTAGCAAGAGAGAAGCCAGAAAAAGAGAGAAGGGGAAAAATTCAGTCCTCGGCAGAGCTCCACTGATTATTATGGCCCAGAAAGGAGTATTTCTTTTGCTTCACCCTACATAAATCACTGTGAATTATCTGCAAACCCAGCCAAAAACTGCTTTCCTTGAAATCCTGGGGGAAAAGCCTTTACAAAATCCAGCTACGACAGCTACACTTCCATTGGCAATGGCTCTTCTTTTGCTCTGTTCCTGCCATTATTTATCTCTCATATTTAACTTTCATAAAGCATTCCGGGGATAAGCAGTCAGTTTTGAAAAACACCTTACAAGATAAAGTCATATTAAAGCTATTTCACTTGATGGGCTCAGGCTGGCTTAAACAGAATTAATGCACTGGGGACACACAATCCTGGGCTATAATAATGTTTTACATTTATATACTGCCTTTCACCCAGAACTCCAGAGTTTAGAATACATGAAATGCCGAAGAATGACAAATACAAACTGCACAACAGAGAACAGAGGTATGTTTGGCAATGATACTGTGGTAGATCTTCCCTCTCACAAAGAATTCATGGCATTTCTGATACCTGCTCTAACCAGAACTCAGTAAACAGACATGCAACTGGATTTTCAGTTTAGTTAGAAAAGCTGCTCAGTACCTGAACATACTGAAATTCTCCATTTGTAAAGCAGAAATTACATTTCAACATCCACAGCCAGCACACCACCTTAGCATAGGACTGTAAAAAAAGTACACGCAACAGAGCATTCCAGTTGCTACTGAACTCTAAGTTGCCTCTCAGATGTTTTCTGTGAAGCCAATCGGTTCTGCAGTGATGACCCAATGAATGATATCACTGCAGCGGATCTGGATAAGGTCATTTGACAGGACATGTCCTTATGGGAACAGCCCAGGTGATGTTTACCACGTTGAGAGCTGCTTCCACCCATCATGTGATGCAGCATTAGCCTGCACAAAAATGTCACTCAAGGGCAATGCAGTGCTCAAATACCTAAAACATAAAAACTGTTTGTTCTGTAGCCTTTGTTTATCACAGGATGGTGAAGGCCTCTGACACCGCCTTAGAAAGCCCATGTCATCCTTGTCAAAGCTAAAAATGTGTATCCTGTACTTCATCTGATGAGCTCTGAGGTCAAATTTACTGGGTACAAGTTCAAAAGGGAGGATAATTAACAGTCCACTTAAGTATTCAACCCAAGTCCTCAAGAAGGTGATGGCTTAGCCAACTCAGATTCCACAGCGAAGGCAGGGTAACCAGGAAACCAAAGGTCACAAGGGATCTGACACCCCACACAAAATTTTGTCCAGGAGGGCACAACTTAACAACTTGCATTACACAGGGAACAGAGCTGGATGATCTGATACCCTCCAAGGCCGAACAGCTACAGAGAGATCAGTCAGTCGGGCACTGTCCACCCCACCAAGGCAAGCCCCTCTGCCACCCCTGGGGCACCCACGAGCGCTTCAGCAGCTGCCAGACAATACTTGACCTGGTCTGCCCCGAACGGGGTGATGTTGGCCTTGACCGAGCCGACGCCCAGCCCCACGAGGACCAGTCCCACGAAGGTGGCGGTGGCACAGTAGCGGGTGGCTCCCAGCGGGGAGCAGGGCGCCAGGGTGGCGTTGGCCGCCGGCGAGGAGCAGTTCTCCACGGGGAACAGGGGGATGTCCCCGCAGAGGCCCTGGCGGGTGTGCGGCGCGGCGATGACGGGGAAGGCCAGCATGCCCAGCAGGTACAGCGCCATGCTGAGCAGGATGGTGCCGAACTTGCCCAGCAGGGCGTCGGCCAACCAGCCCCCGAACGGCGACACCAGGTAGGTGATGCCCATGAAGAGCAGCAGCGCCTGGCTGGCCTGGGCGCCCTCCCAGCCATAGGGCGGCCCGTTGAGGAACAGCACCAGGTTGGAGGTGATGCCGTAGAAGGCCACCCGCTCCAGCAGCTCGGCCAGCAGCACGGC
>VZTI01000078.1:1881417-1903118 GCA_013397865.1 Struthidea cinerea
GGCGGCCGAGCCAGCCGGCAGGTCCGGGGACAGCGCGGGGACCGCCCCCGCCGCGGCGGTGCTCCCCAAAGCGCTGCGTTCGGGGCGCTTGGCTGGCCGCTCCCGCGGGGTGCCCCGGGTCCCTCGCCAGCCGCCCCGCGCAGCCTGGCACGGCCCGTGGCGGTCAGCGGTTTCCCGAGGCTGCTGCCCTGGGAAACGGCCAGGATGGGACAGGCGGCAGGGGGAAGGGCAGGAGGCAGCTCCCAGAGCAGGGTCTGCGCCGGAGCCATCCCGCAGCAGCAGCTGTGGAAGAGCCGCTCCAGTGGCTGCCCTTGCTGGGGGGTTTAACATGCGGCTCTCGTGGGGATGACGGACACGGGTCTGCAGTGCTGGGAAATTGCAGGGGCTAACAGAACGGCAAAAATATTCCTAATGTCCTCATTTAACTTTTTCTGTGACGTGGGAAAAAGACGTGGCTGGCAGCATTGCTGAGGGCTTCACTGTGCATGAGATATATATTAAAAAAAAAGTCACTATGAAAATGAAACAATTTCCCAATGGCTTTGTCGTCTTGAGGCCCAAAATATCGGTTTGGTTTCATCTTACCTGAAAGTCATCCACAGTTTGTTTTCCTTAGGATGAATCTCCGGGGATAGCCTTCTGCTATTACCAGTTTTCCCTGTGCTTGATCTGTGTATTATCTCATGTGTAATGTTACGCATAGAAACATCCACAGACATTAGGTTTTCACACTGCTTGTGTCATACCAAGTGCAGCCTTAGACTTCTGCAGGGCTACTCTATTGTACAAGGTACTGGTAGAACGTGTTTGTTGATCCTGTCATGTTACCCAGGCACTGAAGATACAAAGCAAGGGGAGTATAAAGACTAGAGAAAGCTGAAGGTTTTGGTATTTTAAAACAATAATTGTTACTAAAATATTGAGACAAAACAAGTAAATTCTTATACATATGCATATTTTTATGCTTGTACATATCAGCAGAGTTCCTGTGTGGTGGTTTCTGTGGCATTCTGCATTTCCTTTCATATCTCACTCTTTGCTCTCACTGGATAATACAAAACTAGTTACTCTTGGAGACATCACTGCTCCTTTTTCCTCAATAAGGTTTTTTACTCTGCCTTTACAAATTAAATATTTACTTACCTCCTTTTTCCAATTCCACTTTGAGGAAAGTCAGACAAGCATTTAGACTGTGGAGCTGTTCAGAGCTGATCTAGTGGAAAGCAGATTTTGCATTGTTTCTAGTTAAAATGAGTCTGAATAAGCCAGAAAAACAAACCTTCGCGTATTCTATCAAACTGTCTTTTAATTGCCCTGAGATTGATAGTGCTGTGTGAGCACACTGCCCTGAGGTACAGTCCTTAGCAAGGTGCCTTTACTGAGTCATGGCAAGCAGCAGGTTTGGTGGCTCCAGCTGTGACACGTGATGGTGGCCTAAAATAACGAGTTTTAGGATGAAAGGGCAATAGACTTGGTGAGATACAGCAGCTCAGCTGACAGATGGTTTAACATATAACCACGTTAATGCAGTCATTTGCAGCTGTGTGCACACATCTCCAGTGACCTGTGCAGAGCTCAGCAACCCACTGCAGCATCCTGTTGCTGCCCAGGAGCACCGGACACAAAGTGTGGGAATTCCTTACACAAAGTGGATGCTGCCTTCTCATCCTTCAAACAGAAGGAAAATAGCAAGTGAAAGATAAACTTAATTCACGTTCACGATAAAGCTGGGTAAAGGATTCTAACAGAAATAGTGTTTGAGAGTTAGTAGCTTATGTTCCTGTCTTATCACCTGCTGTAAATGTTGAGATAATATAAATGAACCTGTTCAGGGAAAGAAAACAATTCTGATCAGGGAAAAAGCAAAGAGTGTTAGCTAGCAATTAAGTCCATCTTCCTGCCTAAAAGGCTAGTCAGATCATCACTAAAACCATCCTGTGCAGATATTTCTATCCAGTTTTGGTTTTCTTAAGACTTTATGCCATTAAAAAACCCCAGAAACCTGTATGTATGACCAAAGGCTTGGGCAAGTTACTTTTAACACTAATCTGCCACACCTGAGGTTATGTGCACATGGTGAATTTTGTATCATGTATGTTAATACACATAAAATACATATTCCAGTTAATATTTGGTTACAGTTGTATCTGCATATGAGCTTAGGAATTTATTTGTTCAATTTTTTATTTTAATATTGAACTTTTGGTTAAATATAAATGAAACAATGACATTGTCTCTGGGTTGAACACTTGCCAGCATAGATTAATTTTATGGCTTAATATCACAGTGTATACTCTGTTTATGATATTACAACTTTTCCAATAACTGCTCCATCTTTTCATAAATAAGATATTAATTTCCTGAGTTTAAAGTAAGTGGTGACAAAGGTACCAGAATCTAATTTGGCTAGAAATCAACTTGCCAAAACAAGTGCTATAGTGAATGTGCTGTGGGCTTTATTCCTTTTGGTGTGCATAATCTTTAATCGCCTTAAAAAATATGAGCAATGAATAAAGAATACAACACTAAGCAAAAGTCCTTGCTTAGGCTGCCATTGTTCAGCCTCAGAAATGAGATCAAAGAGGGTGTCAAGAAAGAAAAGAAATTAATCTTCCCTGCCCCTTGAAATGTTTTGTTCATCTTTTATTACTTGGTAGTAAGGAGGAATAGAAATCTGGAATTAATAGGTTAATTAGAAAGATTTAGATTAAGTATTTTGCCAATATGTAAACGTTTTCTGGAGAGGGAGAAATTGTTTTGGCTCTCATTAACTGGCCAGTTGAGACGGCCATTCTGTAAATCTCCAGGTAATCAGCTGCAAGAGAATTAAAAACACAAATTCAGCGATGCTTATCATTCCTCTTGACAATTGTTTTTTTGGCTTAGACATTTATTGGAGTAATTCTGAGCCCAAGCATTTCGTCTTGCCCTGTGTGCCGGTGTTAGAGTGGCAGGGCAGGGAATGCTCCTCTCCTCACGCTCAGGTGCTGGGGCTGCCCGCTGGCGCTGCCCGGCTGTTCCCCAGCAGGAACCTGCGGGGCCGCTGCTCCTCTGCTCCTCTGCTCCTCTGCAGGAGCTGGCAGCATCCCCAGGGCCTGCCCTCGGGGCTGCTGCTCCCAGAACAGCCGGCACTGCAAGAACTGTTTAGAGCACGGGTTTAGGCTCTGCGGGGCTCTGTGCTCCTTCCAAAGCTCGGTTGCTGACTTCGGAACACAGAGAGAGGAGTTGGTCACTTTCTTTGCTCATAATTTTAATTTCTGTGATTCTCAGTGAATTTTATTCATACTTCATTCATTAATACAACACAATTAATTAATGCAATACAATTTGTCTGTGTTGTCTCAAGGGAAGTTTGAGAGAGAGATAAAATGAAGGACACGTTGTTTTAACGAGTATGATAAAATAAGATCATTTACAAGGAAAACAGAAGATCAAGCAGGATTTCAACTCTTGTAATTTGATGAGCTTCAGTGGGAACTGTGGGTGTTCAGGTCTGGCCAAGTTTATAAGAGGCAGGGGAATGACTCTGCTCACTCAACAAGCTCTGAATTGTGCCATATACATTTAACAGTCGCTGGTGCACAGCTGCTGTGCAGAACAGACAGCTGAAGGAAAGAGATAATTAATATTTTTGGATGAAGCCTATTTTGTGCCATTCAAAAAGTGTCAGTGTATCCACCTACCAGGAACTTTTTGGAAATCAAACATTCTTTGTCTGCAAGTAATTCCATTAAATCAGTATCAGCTGAAATTTAGAATGTAAATGTTTCTGAGAGGAAGACATCACAGAAAAGAGAGCGAGTTTCACAACCATAATACCTTAGAAGTAAGCATGCTTTTAGCTCCTGTGCCTTCTCATCAGCCAGTCTGTGTTTGGAACTCTAAAACTGTTTCCTTATATGAAAACTTGTGAATTGCAGATTGGTGTTGAGGGAGGGAAGACTGCTAGCCAGGAAAAGTGAGAAGTAGTGATCAACAATGTAGGGAATAAAAAATTAAACACTGTAAAACGTCGCTTGATATTTCATAGATGTGTTAGAGAAAAATGTTTTTTCTATAGAGATCTCAAAGTGGAAATGTGTCAGAAAAGGGTTGTACCTTTTAGCAGGATCTCTCTGCACACTGAGCAGATCCAGAGAACACACTAAGAAGTTTCACTTATAAGCTTTGTGATTTCCAAAGAGTATAAAAAATATACCAAACAAAAGATAAATTCATTTCCTGAATGCTAAGATGAGTAGGACTGGAAAATACTTTGTCCAATATTCAAGTGTGTATAAATATCACAGTGTAAGCAGTGACCAGTGTAATGTACTGTGATAAATGCTCTTTCACATTCATTGAATGGCTAAAGTTTTCCCTGATGCTTTCTGCCTAGGAAAACACCCAAAATCTGGGATCTGACAGCTCAACTCCATTTTAGGAACAATATTCTCCCCAAGTCGTGGTATTGGCTTCCATGGGAGTTTCAGTAGAAGGGAAAAATATGGCAAATTCTAGATCCACGCAATAATCACAATTTGTTAAGACACTTGGAAATTTATCTTCTATATTAAGAACTGTGATAGAGAGAAAATGTAGCCTTTAGATTTAGCATTTTCAGTGTTGTCTTTGATTCCCAGGCAGCAGGAGCTGTATTAATTTTTATTTTTCATTCAGAAAGTATTTGTTTATGAAATGGCAAAATAATGTGAGTACACAGTTGCCAGGAGGAGAAAAGATATGGATAGTGTGTCTCTTCTGTCTTGGCTTCATTCAGGGACATCTGTGACTTCACAGACAGATCAGTCTTCAAAAAAAATCTCCTGCAGTAACCCTCTGATCATGTTCCTTGGTAACAGCATATGTGTGAGAATCATAGTCTGCTTTTTTTTGGTTATAAAGATGAAAAGTCATTTAGAAAATATGAAAATACCACTGTAACAGTACTTAAATACTACCCAATAACTCTGCTTCTACACACATGTATTTCCATGTATGCATAATTTGAAGGCTGTGACTAATGATATCGAGCTCAATGGAATGTTTAGGGGATTAAGGCCTCTTTACATATGGGAATTTGACTTATTCTGGGAATATTTGTTAATTTTTCCTTCTAAATTTTTTACGTGCTCCTGAGTAGAATAAAAATCTGTAAAAAAAAAAATTGAAGTAGTAGAGGTAATCCACAATTTCTGAGCCTTGGAACACTTGAGGGAGTCCCTCTCTATTTACTGCAGAAACAGCTGGCACTCCCCAGTGAGATTTGGAGCTGTGGAAACTGTGGAGGAAAAGTAGTCATCCCTAGTACATTTAAAAAAGAAGGCACTTTTGATTGGAATTCCTGGCTGAGTTTCTTGATTCCTGATGTCCTCAGAGAGTTATTTTCAAATTAATTGTAATATGCAAACATATTGCTTGTACATGATAGTGATTTATGGTAATTGGAACACTGATGGGAAAAAGTCCTTTTAGACTATTTAATGAGCACCTGTGAAATTATGGAATGCACGCACGAGCATCCCAAGTATTTGCCCGAGAGATTTTTCTTTCCACAGCTGGGAGATTTGGGCATCATTATTTAGATATAAATTGAGAACCTCTTTCAAGAGGAAGGCAGGTGCTTGGAACGAGTTCATGGGGCAATTGGTGTTAATAATTGCTCAACAGTGTAAATAAGGAGCTTAAAATGTGGCTGTATTTTATTATTTATTAGTATTTATTATAATTTATTGGTCTTGTTTTGAACAGCGAAATTAAAAGGAGTTGCTTTTTAGGATGAGGAAGAAATCCAGCACCATATGTTGTGCCAATGGAGCTCTCTCTGATATAGTGCTCATACATTCCTTCCAAGGCCTCCAGACATTTTACAGCACTTTTAGCACCAATTTCTGCAGTAATGACTAACTTCTGCAGGACAGAAAATTACATTTCTTGGGAAGCTATGAAATAATCAGGAAATTAAAGCGATGTTATCCGGGAAGCCGATGAGTTAGCAGGGCTTTAATGCCAGAACAATTAATACACGATGAGAAATAAATCAGCTGGAACAATATGGAATAAGCAGAACGCATTCTTGGGGTGTTTTTATGATACTGAAAATGTAAACACTTCGTGTCGGCAGACACAGTGTGCTCATTTCTATCCAAACACAGATTCTCCCCTGTATGTGTTTTGGCTGATGTTCTCGGGAACATTGATAACTGATTCTGGCTTCATTGAGAGGAGTAAAGCTGTCTGTAATCAATCAGTTTCTTGACTTTGGCAGTCTTTGCACCAACGTTTTAATATGAGGAACCATTGCATATAAAGATGAATGGGTAAGCTGACACTAAGGGGGGTTTGCTGTTGGGTTTGGGGTTTTTTGTTTGTTTTTGGCAACTGAGATTTTTAAAACAGGCTGTGAAGGTATTTGTGTAATTACTCCTGTGTGGTTTTTTGCTTATACTTCAATTATCCTTTGCCTGGTTTATAAATGGGTGAGCTAAGACAAGAAGCAATTAAGCCCACAATCAAACAGAAAGGGAACACAATTCAACTCTCTTTTCCTTGATGCATTAATTTTTGATGTTGTGTATTTTTAGTAGCATTGACCAGCTGGATGTATTTGTGCTTTCTTCACTTGGTGTCCTTGCTCCAGAGCAAGGGTGTGAGAAGCTGCAAGAGCAAGGTCTGACACACTCACTTCCAAAGGAGGGTTTCAGCATAATTAAGTAGAAGCTCAGTCAGGGGGTCCTGGTCATCCTTCATTTCTGCTGATTGTCAGAAGTGATGTTGATAAGGCTTGGGCCATGGGGTGTTACATTCCCTGGAAGCGTGCCTGTGGCTTCACAATGGTGCAGGTAACAAATACCTCCCAGGAAAAACCCAGCCTTGGAAATAGCTCCTGGTTGCTGGAACAAAAACAGCATAAAGTTGAGTATCAGAGCAAAGTTTGTTAAGGAAAAACGTTTTGATTAAGCTTACTTAATATACTGCTGTGCCTATAACATTAATAGGGACTTCTTTATTCTTTTTCTATTTGTTCCAATAATGAAGGAATCATCTGCATGCTGCAGGTCATATCTGTGTTCTTAAAGATGCTTTCATGTACGGAAGTCCAGCTGAAATAGCAAATCTGACCTCCACAGACAAGTTTGATGCAGCCCTGGCCATTCACCTTTATAAAGGAGGCAGACTTCTGCAAGGTAATCCTCTTTCTACTGTGCAATAAAAATACCTCTTAAAAAAGTACTGCAAGGGAAGAGAATGAATCCTAACTGCTACAAATGGCTATAAATGTATAAACCCACACAGAATACCCTTATTCTGTTTATCCACTTCAGCAAACGTTCCCAAATGCTACAAATCTTTCTCCGTGGGAGATCTGGTACAGAGAGGAGAGAACTAAGTAAATGTACTTTTAAACCATATAGTGCTTTTCGTAATTAAGTACTTTAACTGGATCAAGATAAGAGCATTATATTAACATTAGGATCCTTTCAGTGAATGTGCTCTTCCAGAGGACAATGGCCTGGCTAAGTAGAGCTGGGGTCAAATGGAAGGAAGCAGAGAGACTAATTTGATTTTTCTGCTCAAAAATGAGTCAGGGTTTTTCGACGTGAAATAACATTCCTGTCGTTCCTGTCAGCTAAACTATAGGAGACAGGATGTTATCAGACAAATAATAAGATTTTCTATTCTCTCTAGCCACGTAGAACAAAATTTTAGCCTGCCATTAATGATACACTAGAAGCACTGGCTTTCAAAATTACAGGCACTGTCACCTACTGAAATTGCAAGTGTGCATCTGTTTTTGAGACCACCTTTGTATTGTATAAATCTATTCGCTGGAATAAAGGCACTTAATTTCATACTTCCATCAGATCTCAGGGCGAGTTCTGTTGTTAGTTTGGAGGCTTCAGGAGTGCCCCCCCAGTTTGTTCTGGTGGGTTTGCAGAAAGCCTGAATTACGATGTCTGATGTGCCTGGGTTCCTTTTGTTCCAAAGGAGCTCTGATTTCAGTAGGGACCTAAAACACAAATACAAAATAAGTCTGTAAAGTGAGCTCTGCTAACACATGAGTTAAGACTTACTGGAATATAGAGATGGTTGGTTTTTTGACAAGACCTTGAATTGTTTTGGAAGAGGCTTCTGGGAAGTCTGAGAACCATCTTGTTTTTGTTTTTTGTTTGTTTTTTTTTGTTTTTTTTTTTTAATGAGGAACAAAAGATAAAGTTGAATTTGAACTGTTTATTGGAGTAAAATTTTATTGGCGTTCAACTTGCATGGCAATGCCCAAATGCTGTTGCTATAAGCTTTTCAAAATCCCAAGCGACCTGAAAAGCCTGATACTTTACAAAAGCTCAGTAATTTAAATAAACCAGTTACACTGTTCTAAAAAGCATCTGCAGTAACTGAAAGAGAAAACCAAAAATCTGTGAAAGGCAAGACAGTAATAATAAGATTGATGAGATGATCACAGTCGAAGTGTACAAGTTATTGCAGGCTTCTTGGAGGAAAGAAGTGATTCAGAGGGCATTCCTGACTCCTGTAACATTTAGGACTTCAGTGATTACACTCATCCTACCATTGCTGCCATAATACCCATCTGCTGGGCCTCGTCCTGGAAATTTACGTGATCAACACACGTAATAGATGGCATAGTAATTATTTACTTTTTAAATTTATTGAAGAGGTGATACATACTTTATATGGTATTACAGACAGTCTGTCTCTTGAAGATTAGAGACAGTGGTGCTTTGATGGTGCACATTAATTCTCTTCACCTGCAAACATTAGAGTATAATATCAACAAATGCCAAGGAAATTCTCCAAGTAGCCAGAATGGTTAATTAGTCTTTCATTCTTTTTGCTTGCTCTCTCATTTAGTAATGAGGAAATTAGCAATGCTAATAAATCCTGATCTTACAGCTCGCTTAACTTTCAAAGATAAATGTGAAATATATAGTACATTTTCAGTCTTTATCAACATACCTTTCCCATTTGGTTTGATGCCCTGTGAAAGTGCATAGTTTTTGTGGGTGGGGTTCCAGTGCCAAAAACATAAAAATTCAAGTTTCTCCAGGTTTCCTTTTCACAGATCTTTGCTCAGATGTGTGGTTCAGTATTATCAATGTACTTTTTCACTCCTAGTCATTAGCTTGACATGTTGGCCAACTTCTCATTGCAGTCACTGCTTTGCAGGTAGCAGAATCCCTTTTGGAATCATCTTTGGTGGGACAGATGTAAATGAAGATATCAAATGCAAAGAGAAACGCCAGGTAATGGGAGCAGTGCTGGAGGAAGCCAGGTAAGAGCATGTGTGGAAGATTTATGGCAGATCTTTTAGGGAGTAATGACAAGGGAGTATTTTCAGGGTGTCTTAAAGTCTGGAAAAGTTCTAGTGACGTGTCAGTGTAGGCATCAAATGTAGTTCAAGAACTGATCATAAACCAGAGGAAACTACTAGAAACCAAAAAGACTTTTGAGCATTTTTCATCGTTTCAACATCCCCAGAAATGAGGTTTTCTCCTGAGTGATCCAAAGGTTTGTTGACTTCAGCAGTGTTTGATCATGGCCATGGTGGGGGAGGAAGCTTTTTTCTGGTTGGAGACAGCAGCTCAGAGCAGGATGGATTTTGGGTCAGGCAGAATCTGCAGCAGGCTTCCCTCTCCTGGGTTTATCTTTGCTGATACCACTCCATGTTCCAGCTATTATTGGCTCACTTAACACTGGCAGAGATGTGCTGCTCTGTCTGTAATCCCCTATAAAACGTGGTAAGTAAACAGATTTTAAAGACAGCGCTTAATCACACTCATTGAAAAATCATTAGGGCATGTTCTTACGTCTCAGTGTGACTTGGAGGTGAAAGCAACTTAAGGTCCCACTCGAGAAAAAATTTATATACTTGTTTACTTTTGTTATCAAATAATCAGAAGTTATTCTTTAAACAGGTCTGAAGGAAAAGAAAACGAAATCTAACGTGTCACATAAATTTCAGCACTGTGCAAAATGAAAAATACATAAAATCGGAATCCCTGAGTGTGTCCATTTGATCCATCTCTGTTTAAAATATCAATATAGCTGTCACAAGCACAGCTGATACAGCTAACACAAAACCCGTGCTTTACTGAATGTTTTTTAATGATATTAAGTTGGGAACCTGAAGTATACCTTAATAGCTTGAATTATCTACGATACTTCAAAATACATTACTGCATCCTTATGCAGTTTACAGTATTTTCTCTGCCACAGGAAAAGTAACTCAGTTTTCTAGAAGTCATTCTGAACTCTTCTCCAGTAGCATCACTGGTGTTATTCATTGCAGAGTTATTAAAAGAAACATTGATTTTTTTTTTTTTTTTTTTACTTTATTGATTGCGGGGTTCTAAGCAGAAAGCATCATGAATTGTAGATTACTTGTCCAGTACAATATACCACCACATTCCATAAAACAAAGTATTGAACACTGTCTAGCCTTATGAGTGTTTCATTTTTAATCAAATTCCTCTAAATGGTGCTTGTACTCCTCTAGGGTATTTTTTTTTTTCTATTGAACAGTATTTTGTAGACTTAGAAGCAACATCTTTTTATGCTTGTTAATGTGATGTATTGAGAGTATAATTGCAAAATCTGGGAAGGGAGCATGTGCAACTTGACAAAACAAGCATTTGCAAAGGCTTTCATAACCTTAAAGCTGTCAAGTTGTGTGTGTGAAATTCATTGCAGTACCATAAAGCACATCCTACAAAACAAATGTAAGGGAATAAGGTTTGTTTCAACAAACAAAAGTAGGAGTCGTAATTCAGCATTTATGGGAATTCTAATGAATGGTTGTGATTTCATGTCCTCAAATTATGACACAACATCTCCACCGTGCCCACTACAGTGACAGCCCACTACCTACATTTCTCAGAGACACCCAAGTTTGTTACTCCCTGCCTGCTTTGACTGCTTAGAAACGCGGTGAGAACACTGGGGAAAGGTTTAAAATCCCTCTCCATTTGAATTGAACTCGGCTGCAAACAGTGGGGCTGGGCATTTTCAAAGCACAGTATGAACTGAGGCGCAGTTCAGCTCCCTCCTTACGTCTGTTCTGGTTGTGAAAAGGGCTCCTGCAACCTGCAGTGAGGCAGCAGCAGGCAATGCCAGATTCCTACTGCAGCTGTGTGCATTGATCTGGGTCAGCTGTTCCCAGTATCTGGGGTTCCTCTTACTTTGAGAAATCCTCACTTCACCTTCCCAAGGGCTCTGAGTTGTAAAGCATGAGGAGCTGCCATTGGTTTAGCCACGATTTTCTGCTGAAACAAGTGGAAAGCCTGCTTTGTCTTTCATCTGGGATCAGTTTTATAAGCCTCTGATCTTAGTTCTTATCAAGATTTTTTCTGAAGTACTTCTTTTTTAATGTTTAAACGCTTTAAGCAGATTGCAAAGCGATGTATTTTTGTCTGTTTAACCAGGTTTGCAGTGGCTTTCACAGTGAAGATGAAGGAGCTGGCAGCAGCAGAGTGGGTATGTTTATGTGATGGTGGTAATGCCTACAGTATTAGCAGCTCTGCGTCCTCCTAAAATGTTTTCTAGATAATGCTAGAGAATTGCAATAATCTTCATTGTTCCTAGTCCTGCTTTTCCTTTCAGAGAAGGCATTTCATGTTTATGTACTTCAACAGGTCAAATAGATCTGGCATTAAAAGCTGTTTGGTATTAGAAGAGAGCGTAGAACAGTTTAGGAAGTGCTTCTCTGTAACATTTTAAACAAATCATTTGTTGTAACAATCTCTCCTGATGCCAAATTGTTTCTTTTTGCATCATTTACTAAACTATATGTTGACAAAATTCCTCTAGACAGCGTTAGTTATAATAAAGAATTTGGAAGTGTAATTTGAAAATACTTGTTTTGTCAACCCTGGAAATAGAATGAGGTTCTGAAGGTGAACTGCAGAGGTAAATTAGATTTGCTGTGCTGAACCACGAAGAAGTGCCACGAGCACCAGATCCAGTGAGGGGCGAGCAGGAACCATTTGGGATAAAAACAGCAAGGCTCTTGCAGTGAGGTGTTGGCTCCACTCACCTCACCTGGGGAAACATCAGCTGAAGCTGAGCAATAAATGCAAGAAGTTGAAAGTGCTTGGTATCTCTTCAGTTCTAATTTGCATCATAATATGATCATTAATGCGCTCTTGCCTAAAAAATCATCCCTGGGAGTGGAGCTTGCACAACACAGCAGTACAATACACAATTCCTTATTTCGGTATTAACTGATTTTTAAAATCTATTTGCATTAAAGGGGTGCATGAGCAGACGTGGGATTTGGTGTTTTATTTTACTAACGTAATTTGATTTTAATAGTTACTACAATGAACTTTGTGATGGGTAAATGTGAAAGGGCACAGCTTCTGTCATAGATCTTAAGCAAGAAAAGGACAAAAGTAACAGAGTGTAAGGAGAAGAAACAAAACTGAACTTTGAAATCATTTCAAAATTAGCACCTCAAATGCTTTTAAGTACCAGACTTTGATTTTACTTAAACACTTCTGTACTCCAGGCCTGTGAGACTAATTCAGTGTTTTGGAGGTCTGTGGCAGACAGGGAATTGGAGGCAAATCTGTCAAGTCCTAAACTGAACTCCCACCTGCTGACCTGTGCCTTAAATGCTGAGGTTTTGAGTTCCTGTTCTGCTGGGCCTTTGTGTAAAGGCTGAGACCAAACGCCACAAATTTGCTTTCAAGCAGTGAAGAACATGAACACGTCCTTCCATACACAGGTCATGGGAAATTACTGCATTTTACATATTAATTCACACTACTATGAACTGCCTTATTCCTCTGATGTGGGCTTTAGTAGTTAAGATAGTCCATTAAGAATTTAAATTACAAACATGTAAGCAATTGCACTGCACTCAAAGGCTGTATCTCCCTACAAGTTCTTTCCTATTACCCTTAATTATGAAGTATGTAACCCAGCACTTGTAATAATCTGTATTCCAGGTGAGTTTGAAATACTGTAAAAATCTTGTGCTTACGGTCAGTGTTTTATTTCAGTAGCATAAAACTGGTGCAGAAGAATTACCTAAGCCAGTTTTACTAGCATTCAATTTCATTTTCCATTCTCCTCAAGCCCATTTAAAATAAAGAACATAAGAGAAAATTGATCTATAAAGTGTGAACACGTCTCTATGCCCTGCCCCACAGTATTCCTGCTATTTTCTTCTCGATGATCCAAGCCCTGCCAGGATTATATTTACTCACCGTGAGCCATTCGAGGGCCAGCAGGGCATGAAAGAAGATGCTCAACTTAAACTTCTTTTTGAAACTTGGTGGTTTTAGGGAGCTGAGGGCCTGTCTCAGCCAGCAGAGGCGGAGGCAGACCTGGGCAGGTGCCCCCTGGGAGGGCAGGGCTGGGGTCTGCTGCCCCTCTCTGCTTTTCCCACTTCTGTTTTCCTGTGTTTCTCTGCCTTGCTCGGTCTCAGCTCTCCCACTTGTACTGCAAAGTCAAAGTCTGAAGTTGGCCTCCAGCTCTCAGTGCTGTCCCCATCGTTTGCAAGGGGTTTTTTTATCATTGGCAGATCCTGTATAATTCAAAATGTCAAAGAAGGTCCAGTAACAAAAGTGATTTAAGTAACAGAATAATGTAATGATGTATTAAACTATTTTTATTTTTAAATCCTCTGAACACAAAAGCTCGTGTAGGTTCTGGAAGACAAAGTCCATGCAATATCCTCAGGCTTCCACTGTAGCACAGAGTTGTTTATCCCCCCTTCATTCCCACGTGGATTTGCCGCTTTTTTGTGTAGTTTTTGTGACATTGTTCACTCTGATTCTCAGAAACCACCTCCTTCCCATCTGTGAGCTGCCTGTAGATGACTTTTTAAGTGACCTCTTTCCTTTCAGTTTGTTTTCCCAGTTCATTTTTAGTAACTGCAGTGCCTGGGCAGGGGACTGAGGGGCAGCCACACAGGAGTAATAGGGAAAACCAAGATATCTGCAATTTAAAAAAAATTACTTCTGTGGCTTCCTATTTTCTGAGCTGACTGGTTCAAGAATTGGTTGCTTAGAAGTTTGCTTCTGAATTAATTCTCTTTTCATTAAAGAAATATGTATTCCACAAATCCACAGCTGGAGTTATAGAAAGATACTGCAATAGGAAATTGCTTCTTTAATCATCTAAATTAAATAACTAGCAGAGTAGCACTTCAGAAGTGATTTTGGAGGTGTAGTAATTACCTCTTTTACTACAGCTATTTTAAAATAATTTATTTTGCAATTTTTATTTGTGAATGTTCTGCAATAACTACCAGGCACCACTTTTCCTGTACAGGCAAGTATATATATTTGACAGCAGTTTCTGAACTGATATGTTTGTAAATTTTATTATGGATAAATGTAAACTGGATTTTCAAAACCAGTCTTTTAAGACCAACAGGTTTTTTGGGAACTAGAGTCGATTTTCAGCTATACAGTTAAAATTTGTTTTATTCCAGGAAAATAGGATAACGATCATAAGAAGGGATACAGAGACAAACTAAAAAATATGTTTGTACTAACGTGGTAATTGTGTTAATTGCAGAATAGATTCATTGATACTGTAAATGGTCACAGTAAATGTCAATTGCATTGCTGATTGTTGGCCTCTGGTGTTACTTAATGTATCTTTCTGATAGTTTGTTTTGATTTGTAATAGTTAAAAGAAAAGCACACTGACATGAGTTTTGTTACTCTTTAGTTGTCAGTTTTTGTAAGACTGAACGGATATTTTACTGTTGAACTATGAAAGTTATTTTTCTTCTCCTTCTCTTTAAAGCCAGATGCTAGGAAGAAAATATATGTCCAAACTCAAGGTGAGAGCTTTGACATACTGATTAAGACATCCAGTTTCTTTGATTCATGTGTTTGGTACCTGTTTGTTTGTGTATCTGCCTCCTTTGCCCCGGACATACTTTGCTGAAATGGGCTGGGGTTTGCAGTCCTGCTCCACTGGCGTTGGGTGTTTTGCCACTGACATTAACTGAGGCAGTATTTCAGTCTCTCAGCCAAAATTTTCCACTCATTTGGTGCTTTTGTAGAAGTTTTCCCAGCTGCCTTACAGCAGGAATCAGAAAGGTTGGGTAGCACTGAAGGCAACACTGAGATTTCTCCAAAGGCTGCAGAAGTTTTCATGCTGAATAATTGTTTTCTGAAACTCCAGATTCCTTTAAATGCTGTAAGCTGAATTTCCAACCTAGTGACAGGCAACAAGTACCTCACCCGAGGTGCATCACTTAGTGAGTAGTCCAAGGAACACAACTCAGTATTTTAGGTGTGATGACTTAATTTCCTAATTTTATTTATTTAAAAATAACTGTCTATGGGTTCCAAAGCTCATTCCATTTTGTGTATTTCACTTTCAAAGAAAATAACATTCTTTTCCAAACTGTGCTGTTGAAATAACTCACTGTGGAGTCTGTTTAGCCCATGTTTAGTTTATATTTAAGTCTCTTGTGAGGTAACAGTTAACTAAGAGATTAAATGAATTAATAAAATAGTTTCATTATTAAAATAATTAATCTTTAACGTAAGGCAAAACAAATACATTAATATTCAGGATAAATTAATATTTAATTTGTATATAATTTTCTTCCCTTTCTGTTAAGGGCTGTGGGTCCCAGCTTGCCCTGTATCTGTTTTGGAGTAATGTGCTCCCTCAGATAACGTTATCTCATGTGGAGTTTTCAAAGGCCAAATTTAGTGGGGTTGTGTTGCTGAAGAAGTTCCAGCATTGGGTGATTGTGCAAGATTTTCCATTGAATTTCAGTCTGCTGTGTGTGGAAGGGTTGCACAGGCAGCCTGACTTTGCTGGGATGAGGAAAGCTGGAGATGGGAATTCAGTGTGCTTGGCAGAAATCTGCTCTCCCAGGCTTCAAAAAGCCTTCACGAACCACAGCTCAGCCATCCAGGGTACATTAAACATGGGATTCTCTTGTTTCAACACAGGAATTAAGACTACACCCAGTGAAACATTTGACTGGTACAGATTTCTACAAAATGCAGGTAAAACTCACTTTTTTCCTAGTGTTTACTGTGTTTATTCTTAATAGGTGTCAAGGCTGAAAGAAACTTAGAATCAGAGTTTAATTACGTAATTAAATGTAATTTATTAAATTACATAATATTATTATTATTAAAATTACACACATTATTAAATTACATAAATAATAAAGTGCCTTAATTACATGAAAAATGGCAGAATGGCAATCAGATTAGCCTGGTTTGTAAAGTACCCAGACTGCCTCCAAATTTCTGGTGTGGCCAGGGCTGAACTGCACCAGAAGTGGTCTCAGCCTGTGGGTCAGTGTCCTTAAAGGTTAATGTGGACCACAGCACCAGTTCCTGAGCACTCGGCTTTATCGTGTGACAAACCGGGGCTGCCTTCGTCAGCGAGAGCTGCTGAAGAGGAGAAATATGTGCTGATGTTTTATTATTTGGTCTTGAGCGAGAGCCTGTCTCTGCTCTCACCAGAGCAAGTAAGGCAGGTGACCTAATTCCCAGTCACCTGATGCTGGCAATGCTTTAATCGCTTCATTTTTCCCCAAAAGAATGATTTATAGGCATTTTACCCTGGTAAAAATGTTTCAATATAATATTCATCAGCCTGATCTCTGATAGTACAGCTGTTCCCTCTGTTACTAATGAATCCTCACCAGTCAATGGCATTATCACATCAGGAAATGTGTGCCATTAGTCAAAGCCAGTGCCAATTTTAAATTGAGCATTGTGAGGTTATTTTGTTCTCAGTAAATCACAGCACACAAGCACACTGCCACTAAGATTAATAATTTTCTGAAGTGAAATGATTTGTCACTTGCTGGCACAGCCTTAGTGTTGATTTGATCTCTTGTCCAACCATTTTGTGATTAAATGAGAAGACAACAGATTGAGGAGGGGGAATTTCCCCCTCAAGTGAATTTCTATTCTATTAGAGGCAGTTTTTTGCCTAATGTGTACTAATGCAAAAGTGCAAAATAATTCATAATGTACATGAAAAGCAAACTAAAATGTGACTCTAACATCTGTAACTTGTTAAATAATAACTTGAAAACTGGCATCAGATTATTCAGTATTGTTTTTATGACTGTTTAATCTCATTTATCTTCTCTGCCTTGTGCCTATGTCCATCTCTGGTGGCAGCCTACAGTTTCCACTGCTTTTAATATTGCACATGGAGTCAGGCTTTTTGGCTGTACCTTTGTGCTTTCCAGGGACTAATTAGGAGCTCCTACAGAATTGCTTTTCTGGGCATTTGCAGTTTCAAAGTGCTTAAAATTCTACTAAACCTGGAGCAAGCGGTAGAAAACTATCAAAAATAGGAGGCAGTTTTGCTCAGAAGGATGTGATTTTGGCAGCGTGGGCTTGCACAATGAAGTGCACTTGAGAAGAGCCTGAGCTTTAATGCAGATAAAGCTGTCCAGTCTCCTTCAGCTCGTGGTGTTTGTGATTTTTTTTCAAGACTTTTTTAGTGAAGTTCTATGCTACATCTGAAGGCGTTTAATGATTTTTTTGGGGGGGAAATATTTCTCCAGATAACTCTTGCTTGTATCTTTAGCAGTACCCTTGAACATTTGTCAAATCCAGGGTTCCCAGGACAGAATGGAAAGAAACAGCACACGCCCTACAGTGCAGATTTTAATGCATTTGAGGCATCACTGTTAAACACCCTTGGTGTTCAGGGTGTCAGATTATTTTTTAAAATGAAATAGGCTCTTCAGAATACTTTTAGGCTTTTTTCCACAGAACAGACTTCTTATGAATGTTCTTTGCACTGATTTTTTTTTTCAGTCCGGGGAAACATTTGCTTGTGTTAAATATGACACCAATGCATAAACGGCCTCTTTAAATCAGTGCAATGGCTTAAAAAATAATTTTGTGGTAGCTTTAAGTGAGTGGCAGAATGCATCAAATGCATTTTATGGTGGGAGACTTCCAGCCCCCAAATTTGAATGGTGTTAAACCAAACTCTGAGGAAAGGCAGCTTTTTGTGCGCTCCGTTTGGTAGTTTGGGTGCTAATGTAAATAGCAATTGCCTAACACAAATGGGAGCAGGGCTGTGAAAGGTTTTTGTTGTTGTTATTACAGGTGCACTACAATCTCAGTACAAAAATCATGGAATTAGTATTTTTTCATGGTTTTAGCAGCAGACTTGAGAGTTGCAGAGGTGATGGTGCAATGTTGTTGCTGTCTTCTAGCTGCAGTATTTCCAGGGGCTGGCTAGTCAACATTGACTGGCTAAATCTACAAGAAAAAAAGGGCGTTTTTAAAGTTAATTTGCATTCTGGTTAACAGTCAGCTTCAGTTTGTCTTCTGGGGATGCGAGACTGTGAGCAGCAGTAGTCAGACCAGAGCGCTGAACCGAGTGCAGATTTCAGCTCAGACTTCAGGAACATGACGTTTTCAGCCTGTTTGGTAACTCAGCCTATTTAGGGAAGTTTTGCTGCCTGTGTCAGTCTGGAGATCAGACCAGATGATCAAAATGTTTCTCCCTGACCTCACATTGCAGGGATCTATATACAGCACAATCAGTTTGGTTAGCAATTTTAGAAGCCCTATCTATAGACTTGAGAGAGTCAGTGGAAGTTCAGGCTTTTGCTGTAAATTGACTGACAGAAAATGACAAGACAGTTTAAGGAAATGAGAAACCTGAGACTGATCTTCTTTAGCAGCTCAAGGCTGGGGCAGAGCTGCTTCAGATCACAGACAGGCTTGATGTCATCATTCCATGATGAAAAGCTCCTTCTGATTTCAGTGGAATGGGGCTGAAGCTTGTGAGACACAGACCCCAATAAACACCAGGGCATCATGTGATTAGGAGATGTAGATAACTAACAAAGTCTGCACTAATAAACTGAGACATCTTTGTTTACCCAACAGCTAGGACTTAAAGCTGCTTTCATGGGAGGTGGCATGGAACCGTAGGGTCACATGCTCACTGCACTAGCAAATAAAATATGCAGTTTGCTTTTGCAGTTTGATTTTTCTACTCTCACGTAATTTCTGCTTCATAGCACGGCTATTTTCCGAGCTTGAGAAGTTTCCATAACCTGTCATGACACAGCCAGGGTTTTACAGAGGCGTTAGGTTTTCCTGAAGCTGTGCTGGAAAGAGAGACCCACAAAAGGAAAACTAAGCAGTAAAAGTTTGTGCACTTATACAGCTGCCCATAGTAACAATTATATGATAGCAGCAATAAACTGAGCTCCCAAACTGGTCTGAAACCACAGAGCTTTTTTGTTGTCTGACCTGTTAGAAATAATGAGAAACAGGGGGAAAAAGGATTGATTGAGAATTTTGCAGTCTAATTTTTCTGGATTAGTGGCCTGTCCCTGGAAGTTTACAGGTTCATTTAACTTCTCTGTCTTCACAAACATATCAGCAACCCCAGCCATTACTCACTGGTGGATGTGAGTAGCAGTACAAACACTTTGGATAAAGTTGTCGCCTGCGCTTCTAAGAAGCAAACGGCTTTGTAAAGTAAAATGCACAGCAGTAAGTGTTTGGGTCTGCAGGTGGCAGAGTGTAGGACTGAAGTAAGGGTTGATTGGGCTCGTGATTGTCACACTTCTGTGTCACCAATTCCATTGAGAGCCAGGATAAGGCCAGAGAAGGTGTTGGTGCTGCAGCAGGACACCAGTACCTCACACAGCTGGAACCTTGGCTCTGAGCACCTTGGGTTCTACAGCTGATGCAGGAAAGAGACACAAACCCAAACTCAAGGTGCCAAGAGACTACAAGAGCTAATGGATGGTATTTCTTCAGTGTATAGAGAGAGAAACTTAAGCTAGGAATTGAAAGATTTAGAGTACCAAACATTTGTGCCAGAGTTGGACAAATTTATCTGTGTTTCATACTCGAGAAAATAAAATCACCATCTTGGAGACTGAAATCTCAGTGATAAACCATGGATTTCCTGTTCTAGGAGAGCAGTCAATACTTTCAGATGCTCAGGAGATGGATAAATGAAATATTTTCAAGATGAATAAAAGACCTGCTGTGGTTCAAAGTGACCAGAAAAGAAAATAAGGTTATTTCCCCTCACCATCTCATCATGGCTGAGATTTTGTTTCTGAACAAAACCAAAAATGGATGAATAAACCCAAATAATGGGGACTTGGTGTTGTTCTCTAAAGGTCTGTAGAACACAACAGTGAACTTGAAATCAGGGGTTGGAAAATTAATTTTAAAATCTTCTTTACCTCTGAGCAAGCTAATGCTTGGTATTACTCGCTTTGAGGCCTGCAGCTTTCAGTAAGACGAAAGATTTGCAGTAATACATTTATTTTTATTGTGCATCTATGTCTGTGGCATTTTTTTTCTTGATAGGACCTAGAGGGATGGCGTTAAATGAATCTACACTTTCAAAATCTCTTTAGATAACACTTATTCCTGTCTTTCTTAGAAAAACAATGTCCTTACTGGAGCTTCAGAAATCATTTAGGCTTTGTGTTTGCTGTCTGTGTTGATGTTCTGCTGTGATGGCATCGAAGTGCAGGTGTTTATAGTGGCCCAAGTGTGAACTGCCACAGTGTGGAATAATCCCGTTCTCCCCGTAACCGGCAATAGGGCACGAGGAAATGGCCTCGAGTTGTGCCAGGGGAGGATTCGATTGGAGATTGGGAAAAACTTCTTCACCAAAAGGGGTGCCAAGCACTGGCTCAGCTGCCCAGGACAGGGGTGGTGTGAAGTTCCTGGAGGGATTTAAGAGATGTGTGGATGTGGCCTCGGCGGTGCTGGTTTTATGGTTGGCCTTGGTGAACTTTGAGGGCTTTTCCTCCCTGAATGAATCCATGATTTTGGGTTTCTATGCTAACAGTAAAATAGTTGATGTGATGAGCAGTTGCACTATGAAAATGCCCTCCTGTTTTCCACTTTAATATTCTCCATCCTCTCATTCTGCCTTGCACCTGAAGGCCTCAGAGCAGTGTACCAAAGGTTAAACCCAGCCCACTGCTTCACGTCAAGCAGTTACTAAACCCACTTGCAGGTGAACGGGAGAGTCTGGGTGGAAAAGCCAAGGTTTGGCAACTTTCTCTAGGCCGTGCCGTGACTCAGAATCAGCCAGCAGGAGAGCACGAATCCTCAGCATTAATCACATTTCACCCACCAGCCAACACATTTTGTGCCAGCTTCCAGTGCTACCAGCGCACCCGCTGGCACAGCAGTGGGGTGCCCTTCTGACCGTGCGGTTCCACTCCGAAATTTTGGTTTTTTAGAGCGTAACACCAGCTCTGCTCCTCACTGAGCAGAGCTGGTGTCATGCTGTGGACGTGCATGGCTGTGGCTGTGGCTCCCTGCAGCTCATTTGTGACCATCGCCTGCTCCTGGGTGACACCCTGGGACAGCAGAGGAGAGGAATGACATTTCACACTCCTCTTCATCCCTGTTCTTGCCTTGACCTCCCACATCTTGCTGAACAGGGGACCTGCTGAGCAGGCTGGAGACCTGCTGTGACCAGCGTGCAGCTGGTTTTTATAGATAAAGCCAATGGAACAACACAGACCACAGCCACAGACAAATCCTGACAACACTTGTTTAGAGCAGCACCTCTGACTGACTTGAAACCATTATTTGTGACACTGACAGAGATGTTAATTACAGTGGCAGAGCTTTTCCTGCATTTAGTGTAGAGTGATTCTTGAAGGATGGCTGGAAAACATGTACCATGCAGCCTTTTTTTTTTTTTTTTTTTTTTTTTCTGGGGTTTTAGGCACATCT
>VZTI01000078.1:1903126-1981146 GCA_013397865.1 Struthidea cinerea
TTCTCTCTTTTTTTTTTTTTTTTTTTTTTAATTGCCAGGGTTTATGGACACATCTTTCCATTCTGTGTTTCTTTGTCAAGCAAACAGGAAGATACATGAGGGAAGAGATAATGAAGCACAGCGTGCTGTTGGAAATCTTTGCTTTTGTATCACTAACAGAAATGGGGGGAAAGAGACTCAAGCATTTTTTTGTTATTTGGGTGTTTGCCTTTCATTCAAACAAGATAGTGGCACAGGGAATGTACTAAAAGAGAAAATCACTTGGTCGTGCCATATTGATGAGTTTCCATTTCAGAACCACACGAGGTGGTAGTATCTTACTACATCTGCAAAAGGCAGGATGATAGCAAAAATTCACATGCTGAAAGTCTTGTTTAAGCCGAAGGAAACAGGAAAAATGCTTTCTTTCAAAGGGCAGTGGCTGTTCATGCATTCTCCTCAGCATTCAGAGAGGACAGAGCGTGCTGGAATGATTGCTTTCATGGACACGGGGCTGTTGGTGGGTTGGGTTTTCCCCAGCAGGGCTGCCAGCAAGGCTGGAGAAAGCAACAGGTGGGAAATCACTGCTGCAGGCGGCTCCATGTGCGAATTCCAGCATTTCAGTGGATGGGCAGGAAGTGAACAAGTCACACAAGTGCTGCTGAAGTTTGATCTCAAGTAGGCAGAGAATGAGTAAACTCCCGGCACTATAAAGAGTGGCCCTGCAATCTCAGAGGAATGGTTTATGTGCCTCTAAGTGGATTGAGTGGGGAAAGTCTGCCTGTAAAAATGAATTAGGTGATGGCTGAGATCTACAGGAGACAACGAAATAAAACTACAGCAGATTCTCAGTTCATTACTCTGAACGGCAGAGGCACATCCTTTTTGAGTGGCCCTTTATGGCAAGGTTTAGCAAGGCCGTGTAGGATGCAGTCTGTAGCCCTGTCCCCATAGCTGCTATTTCAGAGAAAAGTGCATGAAACACCCTGATGGACAAGCAGGGCTTCGTAAATTGGCATGAGGGGGGAGTCTGCTGGGAGAGATGGGAATGGCTTTTCAAAATGAGAGGTCAGTTGAGTGAGCTATTTTCACTAATAAATATTATTTTAGGTCATTTCACTGGTGAAACAATTGGAGTGTAATTGATGAGATTCTTGGGACAAGTACCTTTGAGTGGCACAGGAGCTGAATGGAAAAGCCTGAGTGCCTGTGGGGCCAGTTTCCTCTTTCTCTTTCGGGTTCAGGTGTTTATACAGGGAGCAGAATGGCAGTCAGGACAGCACAGAACTGGTCCATTAGGGCTTTAAACTCCTATCTAATAAAATTAAAAGACTGCAAGCTGTAAGATAGAAACAAAAAGTTGGGAAGACATAAAAAAGAGCAGTTATTTCAAGAGTGCAATAGTTCTGTAGTCTCCATGTGAGAACAGGAAAACCTGGTTTCTCACTCCTGTGTGACTGAGCTGCCAGCACTAACTCCAAGGTTTGTTTCCAAATAGCCAGAGCTCAACATCAGTGAGTGGAGTCCACAATTTAAAATGGGTATTTGTGCCTTGTAGATAGCTACAGGGCAGTCTGAATTTTGGTAACACTTTTTAGTAGCTTGTTTTGTGTGAGTTTGTCATAAACTGGAACCACTGCTGCATGTCTGAGAGCAAACAGTATTAATGGCCTGCTGCACCAGAAGAATGGCTTTTCCAATCCAAATGTTTGTGTACTATAAACTACAAATTATTTCTTGGTCCAATAACCAGTAAAATGTTATTTACCATGTCTGCTGCAGCCACTTCTGACAACTCAAGTTGTTTTAAGTGGAATGAAGCAGACTCAGTAATGAACCCTGTGACAGGGAGAATTTAAATGCTCCTGAACTGGATTTAAATTTTAAAAGCAATAGATTTGTGACCTTGCAAACAGAGCCTTGCTGTGGGACCCGTGATGTCCCTGATGTCCCTCAAGCAGAGCTGCCTGGTGTTAAGGAATCCCTGTCATCCACGAGCTCCATAAAGGGGCTGAACTGAAGGACACCAAACTGATCTATTCTGTACAGAAAATCAAATATGAACGCTTCAAGCCCTCTAGTGTTTATTAAATTACATTATCTGTGTTCATTCAGCAATTTTTGACTCGTGTTGTTTTATCCTAAACACGTTTTAGTGAAGTTCATCACATGGTGACCCCGTCCAGAGTGTTCTGAATCAATTGTCCTGCCACAGACCCAATGGAAACTGCAAAATCCTACATCAGATCTTTTCCTGATAAAACCTACACAATTACTCTCATGAGTTGTTGCTGTGTATCTGCAAGAGATTTTCCATGTTAAAAGCTCCCACGTTGAGGTTTTTTCCCCCAAGTTATTTTTCATCCACGTTGTAGCAATAAGTGTGAAACAAATGCTTTGCAATAATTTAATTTCTAGTTAACTGTCCTGTAGCAGTGCTGGCATACAGGGATGGAGAACCATGGGGCGTTTTCTGATCTTGAACTACAAAAAGTGTCAGATCAAGAGCTCTAAGACCTACACTGATTAACCAAATCTCACATCTGGAAATAGGTGGTGAGTTGTTATATGGATGCAAAGTAATTCTTTTTAGGGGTAATAACATTGAGAACCACCCAGAGCTGTTCAGCTGCCAGGGCAATCAGAGCTGGGTTCTGCTGTCCAAGAACACCACCAGCCACCAGATTTTCCTCCAAGTCCTGCACATTCACTGCCTCTGGAAATAAACTCCTGTGCCCTATAAAATGATGTAAGTCCTCGATCTGAGGATTGATGCAAGAGCAGAAAACAGAGGGAATAATGACAATTTTTCATAATCCACCTTTTTACTGCTTTAACCACTGTATGTGCTCATTCACGGAACAATTTGGAGTGCTCAGCTTTTTCATGTGCATTAATTATTTTTACATTATTTGTTACAGCCATTCCTGCAGACACAGACCGCTTACGTCTGTTTCTTTTGATATGCGGGCTTCGAAGAGTCAAAGACCCTCTGTATCTCCTAGAAGCTTTCTCAGGTAAGTAGCGGCTATTTGAATATTCTTGTTTTGTCACTCAATGCATTCTAATTTTGTTTATAGGTTTGGCATGAGCTGTTTTATTCATTGCAGGAAACGTCCTCATATATTTACATTTGAAAAAAGAAGTTCTTATGTAACCATTGATCTGTTCAACACATTATTTCTGTGCCATGTCTTTGCCATCCTGCTGGGAATAACAGAGCATTAAACTCAGAGCACTATTTGATGGTTTTCCTTGCTGAGAAAACTGTTTTGCTGTTACATGCAATATTGATGGAAGACAAAAGAAAAGATCCCCTACTTCAAAATCACTTTCTTATCTTGCTGTCCCATGGCTGCTACATTGATTTGCATGTGTGCTAATTAATGCCATTGAAGTTGCAAACAAATTTTACCACCCATTGTTCTGGCTCAGTGCTCAGACTAGGCTGAAGTTTCCTCATAGTCACAAAAGGGAATATTTTGTCAGGTTCTGTTTGTGTCTGTGAAAGGTTCAAGCTGGAAATTCTGAGCTGGAAATTTAGCCTGCGCTATTCAACTCACTTTGTAACTCTTTAAACCTTGTGATGCTGAGTAGCAAATGCAGTTTGCAGTGAACTACGTTGTTATATTCTGGTATCCACAGAGCAGCAGATTTCTCTTGTGCACATAACTGAGTGATCATTGTAATGGCTGCAGTTACTTCCACACGTTCCTTTACACGGAAGATGTTCAAGTAATTTTGGCTTAGTGGCCAGAGTCACTGCATTACACAGAGCATTGTTCTCTGGAGTGATTCAAAATTAATATCTGCGCTCAGTTAAATAGCCCCTGAGTCATAAGAGATTGCATGAGGCAGAAAGGCTAAATACTAACTTTCAGATATGCTAATATTTGAATTCTGAGGAGTAATGTGAGGGCTGAGCACGGAATCTGGTGCACATTCAGTCTTTTAAGTAGCAATACAATATTTGTCTAATTCTTCAGTCGTGGAGCTATTTACATTGATTAAAAGATTAATAATTTTGATTAATAAAAAAGTCGTTCCTCTTCTGTTTCAGATTGGCACAGAAAGGACCCCAGTGTCCACCTGGGCATTATCGGACCTGCAGTAAGTTGCTGTTGTAATTTTTATTCCTAAATACTTCCATTTCCCTGCATCTGAGACACCACAGACCTATTCCAGACTGAACCTAGGTCAGAGGGTTTCTGTTAAGGAGATAAGAAGGTGCAAACCTAGAAGTCGTAAAGGCTGTTCCCAACGGGTCTAAACCGTGGAAGTGATTCCAGTGCCCAGAATTCCAAAGTTCAGAGCTGTGCTGTTGACAGAAGGGCTCCTGCACTGCAGAGGGAAACAGCTCAGGGGGTTTTCCAGGTGGAGACACCCTGAGGCAGCCCAGCTCTGTTCACTTACTGCTTCATTTGATTACAGAAAAGTTCTGAAGAGAAAAACTATCAAAATACTTGGATTCTACTCTTGGCTACTGTTGTTACTGTTTTAGACACTCACAAACTACTAAAAATGTGTGCTTTTGCAAATAAAATATTAGAAATGCCTATTTCAACATGAATGACTTAGAAATGAGCCTATCAAATATTGTGAAGGGCAGCAGTTGCCATCTAGGAGAATTTTTTTCCACAGGCATTGCTAATGAGGATTTTTAATGCTGTGAAGGTGATTCAGAGGCTCGTTATCCCTGTTCTTACATCTTTTGTTCACATGGAGCATTGGGTCTCTGCTCCATTCCATCTGGACTTTGATGCCATTTCTGCGAGTCTCGATTCGTGCACAATTAACAGTTGTCAGCAGGTGCAAAACGATGTTCAGGCTCTGTCTGACACCCGGCAGCAAGGACAGAGCTTGAGCTGACAAAGAAAACCAGTCAATTTCCTTGTACATTTAGAATCTCAGTGCACTAAAGCCTGGGATAAACTGAGGTTTTTTTATATGTCCCCGTTTCAGAATAATCTTAAAGGTGGTACCTCTGTCCTGATTCTTCTGCTGCCTGTGTAATGCTGAAGTTACAAAACTCATTGCAGGGCTTTTGAGAAAGAAGTCAGTGTTCTTCATGTAGATCCTGCAGCAGAGGGCTTGAAAAGGCAGCCTGAAGCCTTGGTTTAACCAGTGGAAAAGGTCTGGGGAGGCAGCTGTGTCTTGTGAAACAAACTCTCCCTGATGCTTGAAGGGGACTAAAAGCTTCCCTGTTTCATCTGGGTAATGTGTTCCCTCTGTATCAGTCTCATCTCTGATTCATCTCCACATGAGCCTGAAGACTTGCAGGCAATTTGCTTTATTAAAAAAACAAACAGACTCTCAATAGGCAAATAAGAACAATTTTTCTATTTTCTCATTCAGTTTTATTCTTTGCAAAATTTGGGACACAGGATTTTATTGTTAAAAGCTGTTTTCACATTTTTATTTTATCTGGGTTTTTTTCCACGCTAATACACAAAATGATTTGGAAGTGAACTGGTGTGGAAGGCAAATCTAGAACAGGTGTAATGAAGCTGTGCTTTAGAATCAAAAGATGCACTTGCTGCCTCCAGTGAGGATTTTAAACATTTTAGTCGTCTTTTTAAATTTGCTTCACTTTTTCACAAGCTAATGTCTTTACAGACCAGAAATAACCCTGTGGCAGTGCAGAGGCTGGATCAAGGGCTGAACCTCCTTAAAACATTTTAGAGCATATTTCTCTCACAGAACTAAAATATTGCTAAAGGAAAAAAAATACATCTCAGCTCTATTGGTATTTAGCTGTACTTTTCTTATTCACGTTGCTTCTCAAACCACAAAAATCTTAAGAAAATCAGTGCCACCGTCTATGAAGCATGTAATTTTTATTGTGAATATTAAAAGCCCATACAGTAAGATTATATTAATTAAGAAGAGAAAGAACAAAGGCCCACACTCTATTTTCTGCTTTACTTCCATAAAATGATATATTTGCTGCCATAAGATTATATATAATTCCCTGCATTTTCTGTGCAGGATTGTCTCCAACGGTGCAATCGAGGTAATGTTGCAGGATTGAGGCCTGTGTTATGTAAAATTTTCAGCATTTGTCTCCACTTCCAGTTTCCCTTTTGTTCATTTCTGTAATGAAATTTGGAACAGCAGCTAATTTTCAGCAGCTCCATATTCTAAGAATAGGAGCTTATGAAACTTTAAAAAAAAGTTAAGGCCACGAAACTTGTGTTCAGCTCCTGGGTAACCTCTCAGGGCTCATTTTGTGTTTTTAACCATTCTTGTTGGCAGTACAGAACATTGCTCCATCAGATAAACACACTGGAGCCTGGGGTCACCTGCTGCTGGAGTAAAGGGGATTCCTTTCACAGTGGTGCTGCCAAAACCTCAGAAACGGAGCAAATTCACCCTCTCCACATTGAGTATCTTTGCAGATTCCTCAAGCTCTTCACTTGTAGTACTCTGGTGATATTCTGACAGAATTTTAAATGTACTGAGACCTGTTTTCCCCTACAAAGTCTAAAGTCTTAGCACTGTAAAAGAGATGTTCCTGGACCGTTATTTCAGTCGGAGTTAGTATTTATATGGCAGCATTTGAATATTGTGTGTTTATAGAAGATTTGCTAGGTTTTGATCATGGTAGGCTCTGTGCTTAGCAGGCCCCTTCATCTCTGTGCAGCATTTGATCCGTGACTTCCTGCACTGTCAAACACGTCTTGGATGTTTCTTTTCCTGTCAGCAAACGTCCTTAATGGCACATCTGGACCTGTCTGGTGGGTGCCCACGCCCCTTTCCTCGTCTCATCTTCTCCTGTGATAGGAACTGTTCAACTCGAGCTGCTTTCCTCTGATCTCTGCCAGACTGATAAATCTGCAGCCCTGTGAAGGCTGTGCCCCGGGTGGAGGATGCTTTAACAAATGCCAGGGAACTGATGAGTGCATTTGCCTCTGTGCTGAGAAGCAGCAACATCAGGTGTGGCAGCAAACGCTGCCTGTGCAAGAACTGGCTGTGGAGATGCTCTGGGTGGAAGCAGCATTGCTTGCAGGATGGTTTTGGGTGCCTGTGCTCAGTTCTCGGCCCCCTGCCAGAGCCAGCTGGCTTTGGAAGCACTCACATGGTCCGAGTGCATGCCCAGCTCAGCGAGCAGCTCCTGCTGGGTCCCGTTCCTGTTGGATCGAGCCTGGGGCGAGGCAGCTGTGCCCCCCCAGTTCCTAAATGCAGCTCAGGGGCATCGCTCCTCTAAGTCACTGCCATGCCCACCCTGGCAGCAGTATTGTAACTGAGTTCTCACGTTCAGGCCAGGATTCTTGGAATATTTACCAGCAGAAGGATACAGCTCAAAGGCTGGTTCTGTCTGTGAGGCAGATGGTGACTGCTTGGCTGGCACTGAAGTAGAGGGGACAGGGATTAACATCTCACAAATTTTATGAGTCACAGGCTGGAGTTTTTCTGATCCTTCTAAAGGGAGAAAAACACAAGACCTTATCCCACTGCTCGTTAAATCACTTGCAAGAGCTCCATCGATTTTAATGGAAACAGAGGGTAGTTCCTCATGAGAGGAACTCAGCATCAAAATAGGACTTTGGGGAAAAAGCTGAAAATATATTTATATAGAAATAGCAATTGGGGCGTTCAGTAGGAAATATCAAAAATACTTTTTTAAGTGGTCAAACTTTTATTTTTTGTATTCAGTAGGAATTCATTCCTTAGTGCAAGAGTGATTCGCTTGAATCTTTAAATTTATGAAGCCCAGTTTTCGTAAAATAATCAATTTTGTGTTCAAAGCATACAATCATAGTTATAAAATAAATCCTGACTTTTTACCAAAAGGGTTTTCTAAAACACTTTGTGAGTGTTCTCTGTCTCAAAATCTAAAACAAAAACCCAACAACCAAACCCAAAATATTAACATACATTAAAAAGTCATGTTATTCCCAGTCTTACAATGCTGCAAGCTATCATGTATCAATCTAACATAGTCAGTCAGCCTTAATAAAAAAGTTGAGTTCTGTTCTTCATGTCTAGTTAAGGATTTTCAAGTTCTGTTTTACTTCTTTTAATCGTGTTAAATGAAAACAGCAGACAGAGTTAAGCTTTGTAAATAAACCTACTGGAGTTAATCACCCAGCTTAGACAACACTTTAATGCCTTCATGTTTTACTGGGGTTTAGAATTTTGAGTTTATTAGTTTTCAAACAACTGTTTCTGTCAGAGCACCTGTGTGACTGTCTCAGTTTACGTCCAGAATCTTCCTGAGGTCACTAAAGCACATTTTTATCCGTGCATAAAGGGACAGTCCCTTGGCACATCAGTGCCCTGCCCCTCTCTCAGACAGGAGTTGTCACACCAGGCCTTTGAGACAATCACCGAGTTACAGATCTGTGGTAAGATTTTAAAGCTCAGCATTAAAATATTTTAGTTTAAAAATGTGCTAAACTTTGTTTTTCTTCTCTGGGTATTTCAAGCAGAAGCTGCAGTGCTGAAGTGGTGCCGCTGACCTCTGTGTGTGCTCCTTTCTAGGTTGATCCACTTTTTACCAGTGAAGTTAAGGAGAAAGTTAAAAGGTAAGAAGTTAACGTTAAGCCTTCTATCTGCTGAATGAAAGCAGTTGGCTGCCCCTTTTTAAATCATGTGCCTGCAAATGAATGTCCATGCCCAGCTCTGTGTGAGTAACAAATCTGTCAGGATTACTCAGCACGGAACGGTCTCAGACTAGGTACTCCAAACATTGTAGGTTTTAGAATAACCAGTGTGCTCAAGTTTTGTGTTGCATCACATCTGATTTACTCTGATTTAGATTTATTGCTCATGGAATCATGGGATGGTTTGGGTTGGCTGAAGGATCATCCAGCTCAGCCGTGGGCAGGGACAGCTCCAAGCCCCGTCCAACCTGGCTGTGAACGTTGCCAGGGATGGAACACCCACAGCATCTCTGGGCAGCCCGTTCCAGTGCCTCACCCCCCTCACAGGGAAGAACTTCATCAATTCTTTTGGGTCTTTTCATTATTTCTTTCCTGCTGGCTGAGGAGGTCCCCTCTTGGTTTCCAGGGCCCCCGGGGTACATCTGTTACCGGAGCTGCCTCAGGGGGAGCTCCACGCCGCTGTGAGGAGGAGCTTTGCCGTGGTGAACAGCTCCATCTCAGAGGGCATGTCTGCTGCCATCCTGGAGGTAATTCCATCTTCGTGCTGAGGTTATTCAGGGAGGTTACAGAGAATCTGAAATCACCTTTTACCACTGGAAATGTGTGTCAACATCTGGTGTCCATATTTCAAAGCTAGGGAAGACAAAACTAAAATGTTTCTTTCCGCAAGTGTTAGCAATTAAGGTTTTCTTCCCTTGAACTGACCGTTTTTTATGCTTTGTCTATTTATTTTTAAAGGATAGAATGTAATTTTATCAATCCTGCTAAATTAACAATACAGACCTGAGATGTAGAAATCATTCTGATTTACTGGGGTTGTCACTAGGCTTGATTCAACACCCACTTCCTTATAATCTTGCTAGAATGGACTTTCATTTATTTTAACATCCTTTCAAAAAGCAATCTAAGAGCTGTATTTCGTTATTTAATTCTGAAATGATTAATGAATGAATGACACGCTCAGTTAATTCTTTTGCCATCAGTATTGAAAATTAATAACCAGTTTTATTTCATACCTGTCAAAGTAGGGCACTGCTTAGTATCAAATGCTTTCTCAGAAAAAAGTTAAGTGTACTTATAGTGGAAGTTCTTTGGGCAAATGCCTTTCATTACTCCATTTATTTTGGTGGGTGCTGAATGTTGGCTCACCATGATCTCAGAAGATCACAGAAACTATTGCATCATTTGTGTTGATGAACCGCCCATTTCTGCTTCTAATGAGTTGCACTTCCAGCATTTCCACACATCTGAAAGTCCTCATGAGTAAGAACTAAGTGAGCATTAGAGGAATTAGGAAGGGCAGATGATGGTGAGACAGCAAATGTGTATTTCCACCCCAAAATGCCAATGCTCAGAGGTGGAGGCAGCTCTGCTCCAGCAATTACTGACTGTGACATTTCCAAACTTGGTGCTGTGTCAGGCCAGGCAAACTCTGTGTGGCTGGGGTGGAGTGTACAGAGCCCCGACTCAGAGAAGTGGGAGTTAAGTTTCTGTCACCTCCTCCTCACCAGTTCCATGTTCCCCTCAGGGCTACTCATAGAACAGCTCACCAAAAATCAACCTGATTTATTTCTCCAGAGTGTCAGGGAGTGAGAAACAGGAGCAAAGGAAACCAGAAAGGCTCTGAGGAGACACAGCATCTGCAACAGCTGTGCTGTTGGTCTGGTACAAATCGTTGTGCAGCTCAGGACTGATGGGACAGTTGGTGTAGATTCCCCTCCAAAGGGTTTGGGATTTGTGTCTGTTTGCTGGTCACCTGGACAGTGGGATTTGAGGACATGCTAATAGAATACCCTGCTGTGAACATCCCTCTCTCAGGAAGTGCCAGTCTAACACAGTGAAGTTCTTTCCTGGGGTGGCCAGCAGCAGGAAGGGCCATCTGCTGAGACCTGGTTAAATAATAAGGCACAAAACTGCATAAAAACCTTCTGCTCCCCGGCTGGGGGTAACAGGCTTGAGTTTGGAAATGCAACTCTCGTTGTCTTCGAAGTTCAACATTCAACAAGGTCATGAATCTGTAAACAGTATTTTAGAGTGAGATAAATATATAATAGATAAATGAGATAAATAGATAATCACATCTAGAGCAAGCTGCCTCAAGGTATGAAGCAGCTAGGAGCCATCACTAATTACTCTGTCAGCTGGTTCTGGTATCTCCCAGATTTGACCATAACTGATCTGTTTTCTGTTTGGCATTTGAAGAAGAGAAAACAAACATTATAGCACACATTAAAAATGCACCTCCTGCTCTGAGAGCTCGGGAGTTCTGCACGTTCCTGGGCACGTGATGGTAGCAAAGGCACCACTGCAGGAAAGGTTTGTGTCTTCCCTACGCTCCTGCTAAAACAAGGTTTGGACTCCAGCACCATTTCACTGGAGCACTTTTTCTATGCTCTCAGGAATATTCCAACTGTTGTAAAAATCATTAGACTGTTATGCTTTTACCAAAAAGAAGCCAATTTAAAAAAAAAATTGTAGAAAAGGAAGTTGGGCAGACTCTATTGTGCTATAAGGCAAAATCCAATCTTGGCCAACGTGTGAAGCACAGGCCTAGCAGTTTGGACTAAAAGCCACAGCAAATGATTAAAAAAATAAAGATGAAGGGATGTTGTAAAGCAGTAAAATTGGAGAGCCAACAAAAAGATGCATAGGCTAGAAGGAGGAAAATGAGGGACAGTGCAGAAGACAAAGTAGTAAATAAACCCTCTATTTGCTCTATCAGCCTTGCATTGCTGGGCAGAGATGCTTATTGGGTAACGCTCCCACAGCTTCAATTTACACCCTGCATCCTTCTGCAAGAGCAGTAAAACACATTTGCAGTCAAAATAATGTAACAAAACAGATGGCCAATGGACTAAAATGTTGTTTTATGCTATTATTCCTGGAACCTACGTCAGTAAATTACACGTATTTTCAACAATGCAAATGATTCTTTTTACTGCTTAAAAATAGGGTAAGTATCTAAATTAAATTCGAAGCCACTTCGTGCAGTAATTATTTACAGCTCAATCCATTTGTTTAAGGCCAGTGGTATAAAGGCAGCCCTGCATCTAAAGTGTGTGGCCATCTGTTCTTTCAGTAGCTGTAATTCACCGGTACCTGTGCGTTCGGGGACCTGAAGATTTTCTTGTGTAGCAGTTACTGCCCTCCAAGTCTGAGACAGAACAAATGTCTTTCCCTTTAGAGTTTGGAAATTACATAAAATTAAATATAAACTTGGTGCTCGACTTCAATCAATCATCAGCTCTGTAGCTTTCAAAACCAGAAGCGAGGGAATGTATCTCAAAACGAGTTTTAGCTGTGCTGCAGCCCAGTGTAACCTGCCCCAGGCCACTCACACTCCTGTTCCACGGTCACTGTCCAGGTGCTCCTTCCCTTCAGTGGACAGTTGCCCGCTTGGGAAGGAGCCAGACCTGAAATTCTTCCACGTTTTTGGTTTTTAAAAGGAGAAATGCAGCGAGGGCAGGGGAGGGCCTCAGGCAGGTGACAGCAGATGCTGCCACACTTCACTGCCACCACCCAGCTCTGGATTTGCAGCTGAGACCTTCAGGTAAAATATCTTCATTCCTTATTCACTGAAGGTGTTGCGTGAGGCCAGCAGCCTGAACACGAGGGTGTGTAAGGCTGTCAGAAAGAGCTGAATCAGAAATTCTGTCGCTCCTGGGGGTGCTGGTGCTCCAGGGGTCCCGGTGTTGGGGCTGTACCGGGGTAAGTGGAGCCAAGAGCAGCTCCCTGGAGCTGCAGATTCCCAGCCTGCCAGGCAGAGTGGGGCCCTGACCTCTTTCATTTCCTGGGCGAAGCTCAGTGAACATCTGTACAGACTGCCACCGAATGCTTCTGGAACTCTTCCTTTGGAAAACAGATTTGTTTAAGAGTGAAGTCAGAGCAAATGACACAATGATTTGTGGGTGACCAAAGACTGTGTTTTCTTTCACCAAAATGACTTCTTAAAAACTTTTTTTTAAAAAAAAAGCTGTGTCTCAACAACTTTACTCACTTAGATAAATGCAGAAGTCTAGTCTGTAGTTTTTGTATTTCTAATTTATTCTGGCTTGTGTTCACTTCATTGATCTGTCTGAATTACCCCAGATAACCCGGCAGTTTCTGACACAAAGCGTAGAACAGGTTATATCATTAAGGTTGTTACTGTTCCTAGCACTAACTGCTGCAAAGCAGATGTTTGTGCCAGGACTATAGAATTGCTATGGTCAGACTAATACATCTGCAGTGCTGATTTAAACAGTGCTTCTCTTGGATATTTTAAGTTATTAAAATGCGTTGCAAAGTGCCAGCAGTCCCTTCCTGTACATCAGCCAGGGTATTTGTCTCTTCAGTTTTGTCCAAACTATAAAAAAATCATGGTTTTTCTCCTTGGAATTTTGTCTCCTTGCGGTGTGGACTGAAGCAAAATTGCTCCTCATGCAGGATTGTAATGACAGCAATTAAAAATGCATTGACTCTGGAGTGACAGGGAATCAGTATGAAACAGCTTGAAGATTTCAGGGAGTGAATTTCTTTCTCATTTGACACTGTGATAATTGCACAATATGAATATTTCTGGTTTCACAGTCAGTGCGTCTCCAGACTTCCCAATTCATCAATAGTAATTAAAGCTTCAGATCAGGACATGCAGGAGCAGCAGAGCCGAGTGCCCAGGGTTTGCACGCTCAGAGCTGAAGCTGTGTTTTCTGAAGTGGCTTGGCAGTGGTCTCTGGGGATGCTTTGCTGGCCTGGAGTGGAAGCTGATTCTGCAGCAGCCTGGAACGGTGTGTGCTGAGAGCCCACAGCTCCCCTCCTTTTTAATGTATTTCCATGAGCACACACCAATACCTCCTTCAGCTGTGTTCCCTGCTCTCTGAGGAGTCCCACGGGCTGTGCAGATCGTCTGTTTTGGAAGCACAGTGTGTTCTGAGAGCAGAACTTTCCTGTGCTCTCCTGGCAGAGCTCGGTCGCTGCTGTCACTGCCCCTTCCTGCGGCCCCTGCTCGCTCAGAGTCCCAGGAAGGCCATGCCCACAGATCATCTCAAAACAAAAGCTTTTCCCAGAGCTTTCTGTGACCCACAGGAATCAGAACCGAGCAGAAAGCGCCAAGGGACTTCCAAGGTCCCCTCAGTGTTGTTGAACTGCCCACAGGTCTCGAGTTCTGCATGTTATAGAAAATCTGGGGGAAATGTGTTTGAACAGAACTAGGAAACAGATATTTCCCTGGCTTTGGGTGCTCTGAACTCATCTTCTCATGCACAGGAAGGGAACGGTAACAACCTTTGAGCTGAACTTTAATTTTATCCTCTTCAAGCCTGGTGCTGGGAGCTTCCAGGGGGAAACAAAGTGCACACTTCGAGGTGGGAAAGAATAAAGGATGGAGCAGCTATCCATTGACTTTCTGCACTCATTGCTTCTGATAATGTGCTCAAAGTTACAAGAATAACAGAAATATCAGCAAATAGTTCAAAGAAGTTCCACATAGGAGAACACCTTACACGTGGTATTTTTCAGTTAAAAAAACTGGAGAGGTGGGAAAGAAGTTTGGTTTGTTGTTTCTACTTTTTTAAATTAAAATTATCATCATTAGCATCTTCAAATCCAGGAATCCTTATAAACTGTTGTTTCCTTTTTTTATATTCCTCTAGGCAATGGATTTAGAAATTCCAGTGCTGGCAAGGAACATTCCTGGGAATGCAGCAATAATAAAACACAAGGAAACAGGACTGCTGTTTTCAAATCCCCAGGTAAGAAAACCACGGGTCCTTAGGTTCGTTTTCTATACAGGCTTGTGTCTCTCTGGACATTTGGCTTTTCCTCTCGGCAGTTTTCCCCAGGTTCTCCTTTCTGGAGCTGTGCTGCTGCCTCCCCTGCATTTGCAGTTCAGGGAGCTCGTACTAGGTGTCAGCCTTGCTGAATGTTTGTCTGAGCTGCTCAGAGCCACTTGTTGCACTGGGGTTTGAAGGTTCCATAACTGAATCCTGCAGGAGATGCTCTGGATGTGTCAGATTTCCCTTCAAGTGATAACTGAAATAGGAACTTGTATTAGACAAGCTGTAGCTCACCAAAAGAGAATGAGCCTCATGTTTCAGATGACACATTTTCTATAGTTTCTAGTCAGTGTTAATGTAAAGTATTTTTAAGTGCAAGATATTGCTCAGTCAGAGAAATTAATGACTAAAATTAAGTGTTAGGATGAAGTCCCAGTGAAGTTAAATAAGAGTGGGGAGAGAGGGGCCACTACCCATATTTAAATGCTGGAAATTTTCATTTCAGCATATTTTCCTGCATTAGGGCTTTGCTGTTACATATTCATGTATGCTGTGGAAGGTGACTCTCAGAAAAAGATTCCCTCAGAGTTTTATCCAACTCAAGATTAAAAAAGCATACTAGAATAGACCATTTGATAATTTTGCAAAGTAGAAAACGTATCTTATTTATTTACTTTGTGGAGTGTGTGATTAATGCATTCTATTAGGTTGTGTTTCTGGAAGGTGAATCCTCTTTGGAGGAGTTTTTTAATAGAAAAACTCTTGCAATTCAAGTATGGTTTTGTTTGTTTGTTTCTGGAATATTCAATTTTTCCAGTGGTTTCTACAAAACCCAAAATATTTCTTTGGTGACTTCTGTACATGTATTCCCTGAAAAAAGCCCACTGACTTCCATATGCTGCTCCAAAACTTCCAGGACACACAATCCTATTGAAGCAGGGACTGAGAGCTCTCCTGGTATTAATGCTGGTACGTTCTGTTGTTTCCCTCAGCGCTCTGGCTGCATTTGGCTTGGAGTTCAGATTCATTATTCATACCAGCCCCAATGAGCTGCGTCATCCATCCCTGCAAGGAGCCCCTTCCGTGATCTCCAAGTGTCCCACATTCCACGTGTTTATTTGGGATTGGAGATCAATTAAAAATCTGCTGCACGTTTCACCCAGGGGTCCCAGTGGCACCAGTGACTCTGTACAAACGGCTGAGGACTGGAGGGCTGTCTCTAATATCAGAACTAGAGTCACAGGCTGTAAATCTGTCTAGAACTGGATCCAGGTGCTTGGGAAAGTCTGTCTCTGGCTCCAAGAATCTGGACCACCAAAGATTAGAAAAGAAATATTCCTTGCTAAGTTTGGTGGACTAGAAAAGGAATTTCCCTTGCTAAGTTTGGTGGATCCTATCTGGTTGTGAAGATACAGGCTGGCTCATAGCCCAGGAGTAGAAAGCATTGCTTGTTTTCAGTTGTTTCTGGTCTGAGGAGGGAAAGCTTTGTGGCACAGGTACCTTAGATAGGAGCCTGCTGTCTTTTGAAAGCCAAATTAGAGGGATATTAATTAACCATTATGCAATGAGAATTGTTTTAAATTGTGAGTGCTGTTGGCTTTCTTCTTTCGTTCTTGCTGGAAGTGAGCTTTTGTGGCTTACAGGAAAGGAGGAAATGTTGTGTCTAATTGTAGCCATCCTTAACCATTTGCATTTGGCTGGAAATAGCAAAAGCCCTGCCAGTCACTGGAGCCAGCACTCAGATGGAAATAGTTAATCTGACAGCGAAAGCCATGGAACGTTTTGTTCCTGACACTCCATCCTTTGTGCACATTACTGTGCACATTACTTTTAAATCATGGTTTGATCCTGCTGCTGGTTGAATTTGCAAGTTTATGGAATATTTGACACTGAGTTAATGGGACCTGAAATAAAAAAAGTAAGAGGTGAGAATGGGGCAATAAATAATGCAAAACTGTGTTAAAAGGGAAGACAAATAACAAAGAGTTATTCAGCCGGCTAAGTTTCAAAATTATATGTTCAATGTCTGTAGAAGCTCATGGAAGGACCTAAATAAAGAGGAGGTGGTAAATAAACTTCAAAGCAGTAAGAGAGGGACCAAGCATGGACAGAGGCTGAGGGAGTGTGACCTGGCCAGTCCCTGAGAGCAGAGGGGTGGGAGGGATGGATGCCCAGCCCGGCCGGGAGCAGCAGCACGGCTCTGGCATCCATCCAGTGGTTCCCTCTGCCACGCACGGTCAGGGCTTCTCCACCAGGGCTCCAGGCCAGGAGCAGCCCAGGCGTTCAGGCTGCGAGCCCGCACACGGAGCAGAGCAGTCTGGAGCCTGGCAGTGCCAGCACTCCCTGCTCAGGCTCCCCAGGAGCGCTGGCCCTCGGCTCCTGCTGCCTCCAGGTGCATCTGTCACTGCTCTGCAGTCACACCTGGCCTCTGCCTTCCTGGGCTCATTTCTGTTGTTTCAGAATCACGTCCTTCTGTCTGCTGAAGCTGCTGTGAAATGGTTTAATTGCAGACTTACTTTCGTTATATAAATAATATATTAACCATGCATCTTATTTTCATGATGTGTGAGCTGTGGCACCGGTGCAGCTCTCGTGGTAATTGAAGAATTATTCATTCTTTTTACTCGGTGCACTCATTTTCCAGCTTTATCTCCTGGATACCTGGGTTCCTGTGTCTCTGCAAAATATTATACAGGATTTATTTTAGGTACCATATAGAGGAGTTGACATTTTCTTTAAGGCTGATTGGTCAATTTACCAGGAGAAAACTGTATTGTTGATGTTGCTGTTGAAAAATGCCTGTGTTTGTGGTGGAGTACTGCCCCTGGAAAGGGCAGATGTGAGAGTGCTTCTGGACGTAGAGGAGATGATTTTCTCCCCTTTTTCTGGGTTGTGACTGACTGCTGAGGCTCAACTTTTACACTGTGTTTTGCTGCCACCTGTAAATTAATTATACCCGCTCCCATACCCGCTCCTGTGTGGGAGTAAAGGTTTATCAGAAATATGGATAGCCCCAAGTAGTAAGCTAGCATGAATATCACCTCCTTCATCTGGGCTGCTGGGGTTCATACCCTCAGGTTTGATAGTTGAAAGGCAATTTGTGAATTTGACCCCTCTTTCACTAAAACTGAAGCTTACTTCCCATCTACAACAAAATATGGGTGTGCATAAATATTTGTGCAAATGTCACTGGCACAAATACAGCACAACAGCTCCTGGAGACGTGTTACCTCCCTGTAATTACTTTATCTATCCCCGGCTTCTGGAAAAGCAGAATGCAATGCTGGATTTTCCCAAAGAGCTCAGAGTTCTGACTGTCTGCATGCTGCAAGGCCAGGCCTCAGACTTGCCACAAAACCACAACTGAAACGCCAGTCACTTGCAGTTAGGGGAGACACCTGAAAAATGAAGTTATTGCTATCTAAAGCTGAGCATCCAAACCTGGAAACAAGCTAAGCCAGCTGCTCCAAGGGTACGAGGCAAAACCCAGATAAGTCACAGTGAATCTTCCCACTGGCTTCCAGTCAGATTGCAAGTGACTTGTGGGTGGTCGCATTGGATTAGGAGAAGAGGTAGGGATAAGGCTGAGAAGTCCTTGCTCTCCATCTCCTGCTATTTTTCCATTTGTTTTTTCTCTCTCCTGCATTTTCTCAAATTTTATGCTTTGGACTTAGTTTGGCATTTTTTCCTGCGATTATGCTCAACCTTAAGTATTGTAACCATGAATAAGGATCTCATTTCTTCTATTATTTGCATGTTTCCAAGTTTTTATCCTCCATATCCACATTTTAAAAGAAAGTTAATAGGACTACCTGTCAAGAAATGTTACATTGCTGCTTCTGTTCTTAGGTAATTTACACAAACTATTTTTAAACATTACTTTAAATAAAATCCTCCACAGGAGCATAAAATTAAAGCTGGAATGTAGTTCAGTGTGAACAGTATTTATTACTGTGATTATCCAGGCAATTGGATGAAGCCAGCATAAGTCAGGTGAGACTGTCCCACCTTGCCTGTTGTGTCTGGGGGAGGAGAGGAAGGCGTCTGTGGAGCTGGGGTCGGGTCTGCCAGACGCTGCCTTGGTGCTCCCACACCAGCTCTGGGGACACGGCACAAGGAAGGGACTGAAAGCCCAGTTAAATCAGCACAAGGCAGCTGCGGCTGGGCAGCAGGCTGGACACAGAGCGTGTGGCTCTCCTGGCTCGGCCAGAGCACGGATTGCCAGCAGCACTGGTTCGTGGAGAGGAAGGGGTTGTTGCTCACGTGTGTGTATGAAAACCTGCTCGTTCTCTTAGCCGGTTACGAAGCTTTGCACAGAGGTTTCACTTGCCGGCAGGGATGCACACGCTGCCTGTCCTGTCAGTGGGAGCCAGAGCAGCGCTGAGCCCGTGCTCACCGTGATTTCCCCCAGCAGCGTGTCCCGGCGTCACGCTACACGATGTATTCTGCAGAGCCAGCACTGGCACCGCAAAGGCAGCGTTCATTCTGTGCTAGCCAAGAGTCTGTAGCTGAGGAGCTGTTTAGACACTCTGTGTTCTTAGATTTTCAGGTATAGTTTTCTCCTTAAGCCGATGCTGAGATGAGCTCTGGTGTTACCTGTGATATCTCCTGTCACAGCTGACAGGCTCTGTAAATAATGTATCTCCTTCTCCCATCCTCTTTGTCCCCCATGCACTGATCTTCACTACCAATTGTGTAGTAATACATTATCTTAATTTTCCACTGACACAAGAGCTGTCTGCTTTCCTGAGCTGAACCAAGGCACTACTTTGCACAGATCTGAGTGCATTTGTAATCAAGCTGAAGCATTGGAAGTTGTCTCTTGATAGAAAATTAGACCAGCTGCTCAGAATAGATTAGTTCAGACATCAAATCTCCTTTCACATGTTTGAAGTTCAGCATTTCTCCTGCCCAGAAGTAAATGAGAGAGTCAGAGGAGCAGGCAGAGGAACAGTTGTGATCTTTGAGCTCTGGTATTTTGCCCAGTGAAGTTAAAGGGAATATATGGCTTTTTTTGGTGTTTGTTGAGCTAACCCTGCTGTATCTGTATCTGCCCAGGTGCAGCCCCTCCAGAAGAGCTTGCTGCTGCATACCTGCTCTTATCTTGACACTGTGTTTATGTTGTGACTTTTTTAGTCCTACCATAACATTCACTGAAGATGTCACAGTAGCAATGAGATAAAAGTTTAGCTGAGCTGAGATCAAACATCTGATTGTTGTCCTCCATGCAGACCAGGCAATTCATTTATAACCAGCCTGGCTTTCCAACCATTGGGTAGGCAGACAATTTTTGTGTCATTAAATTTGTTGCTCATTTGTCTTAACACTCTGGGAATTGTATTTGATTTTTAATGTCTTAGTTGGTGGGCTGGATAAAATAATAACATTATTATTTACTGATCACTCTTTATAAATAAGTTATGGTATTGACCTTGAAAAATGACTTAGGACAGCTTCATATATTGGCTCACAGTTGGACAGGTACCAGCTATTTCAGTATCATTAGGACTTTTTCAAAGAAATTTTAATTGATTAATTTTTTTATCTTTTTTAGGAGTTTGTTGTGCTGTCCAAGAGTTTGATGAATGACCCCACTATGGAAAAAGAAATTATAACAAGGGCCAAAGATTACGTGAAGAAACATCATTCCTGGGAAGGTGAAAGGAAAACCTACCAGAACCTTGTGCTGAGACTCCAGTGACTTGCAAGACTCCAGCTGAGAGCCAGTAGCACTTTAATGATGGAAATGTGATTAGGTGTGGGTTTCTCTTGGGTTCTCTTTAGGAAAACAGTCAGACGTGCGTTGCTGCTCTGTTCAAACATACCAAGGTCACGGCTGCTTCACACTCTCCCTGTGCCCAGCCCAGCTCCCTGTGTGCCAGTTCACCCCGGAGCAGAGCCCCGCTGTTTGCTGTGAGGAGCCTCAGAGGCTGGAGGATTCTGTGCTCACAGGGGAGCTCTCACCACACCGAGCTTACGGGACATGTTCTGCCCGTGGTGCATCCCAGCCCCCTGCAGCAGCAGCTTCCTTTCCACTTCCACCCATCTGCAGCGACTCCGGTATCCCCACACGGCTGCTGACAAAGCCCAGGCCACACACACGGAGGGTTCAGGTCTTAACAGGGCAGCTTCCTCCAGACCAGCACAGCGCTCACAAAAAGCAAAGGGAATGCTTGGGGAAAGGGAGGAGTACAGTGTTCTGTGTCCCTGCAGCCCTTCCAGAGCAGCTGCTATGGCCCAGCAGTCCTGTGCCTACATTTTTTTCCCTGGGACCAGAGCAGGAGGTGGCCCAGTCCTGGCTCAGGTGCCAGAGCTGTGCAGGACCCTGGAGCAGTGGCTTCTCCCAGACAGAGATGCTCTGTTACATAAACTACCTCTGAGTTCGCCAGTTCCTTTGGTACCTCTGTGATTTACTTATTTATTAAAAGATTTATGAGACCTATAAAAAGGGATGGGGGGGGTATTTTCAATTTACTGTGTGTTTTGGTACTGTTTGTTCTTATTTGTGGCTCTGCAGGATGTATTGCAATATAATGCAGCAGGCTGTCTTACAGTGAGACTGATCTCTGCTTAAAGTCCACTCTAATCATCCCTGTCAGCCCAGGGCTTATGGACATATCTTTGAGTCTGCAATTGGTCATCAAAGGACTTGCATCTAGAGGGAAAAAAAAAAAAAATATATCAAGGGTCATATTTCTAACTAGTTGTTATTAGGAAACTGTTTGCTTTGTATAGTCTCGCTCCTGCCCCAAGGAGAGCCTGTGAAATGTTTTCTGTTGACTTCAGTGGCTGTTGTGTCAGACCTTTCTTTGTAACAATGAAGTTCACTGTATATTTTAAGCTTTCCTCTCTATTTGTTATGTTTTGCAAGAGTCTGGTACAGTAAACAAGAAAGCAGTTTGAATGTTGTAGATTGATTTCTCCCAGATTTCCCTCCTTGTTTTGTGCTGGGGCTGCTCAGCTCTGCCTTCAGTAACACAATCCCCAAGGGCAAAACCGGCCTGATTTAAAACCCAAGCACCGCTGCACTCCCTTTTGAGCACATTTTTCCTAAATATTCCTGGTGTGTCCTTTGCCATGCTGGGGTGCAAGTGCAGCTCTGCTACTCCTCAGCTCAAAAGCCAGCCCTGAACAGACTCTGCAGCTGAATCCTCTGGCTGGGGAGCAGTATTTCCCTGGACCTCTCCTCCTCCAGTGAGCAGTGATCCCTCCCAGGGCACTGCTGTGTCTCCTTCGGACACTGCAGACCAGACACTGAAGGGGGAACTCCTACAACGTGGATTTTCAGCATAACGTGGCTGGGGACATTCAGTAGCAATAAAAAACAAAAAGGACTTTTCCAAATAACTGAGCCAGCTTCAGGGAGTCCTGCTCCTCTCAAAACCTCTCAGAGATCTCCTCTGCCAGCTTCTTTCTGATAACCTGCTTGATTGGCTTTGATCCTTAGCCTTCTGCCCACTCCCCTTCCAATAGTAGTGGTTGTCTTTTGAGAAAAACAGGTTTTTAGAAGCAAATAAACAAATACAGAATGTGGGATAGAAGCCTAGGCACTGAGCTAATGGTAAGTGATTAGTAATAGTAATGATTAGAAAGCTTTTTCTGCAGCCTGATATATTTATTACCAGGCTTCAAGCAACTATAAATACATTGATCTGGAATTTGTGCTATTCCCAGCAAAACAAAATATGTTCAAGTGAGAAATTCTGCTACACCCTCAGAATGTAATTAACATATGATTTTTCAGGCTGTATTTAATCTATAAATATGAAATCTGCATCTGGGAAACAGCATGCTCATTTGCATGTGATAACCAAAGCAGAAGCACAAACAGCCCTTCTGCAAGAGATGCATGAAGGAAGAAGAGGGAAAACAACCCAAAGCGTGGTGAGCTGAGCCCTCAGGACTGTGTGCAGCCGTCAGAGGAGGCAGCACTCATCAATCAAGGGCAGCCAGCTCTGGGATCATTTATCACAGGGGCTCCTGCTCTGCCACAGGGAGCCTGGCCATGAAGGCTAAAAGGTTGGGGCAACAACTGCAGGGAATTTCATCATCATAAATTGCGACGGGATTTATGTTTTAAATTTCATCGAGTCTTATGTTCCAGGCCTATAAATATTCAATGAGTCTTGATAAGTCCTTGTAAGGAAAATATGAGACCCATGCAAGCAGTTTTGTGTATAATTATCTTTCCAGCAACTTCACTCAAATGATTTTATAGGTAAGAATAATCCTTTTGTTGTCCTGCAGCCCTAATTATAGTATTTATCTTCCCCTTCAAAGCCCCACTCCTACCCAAGCAGCTTTTTAAGCAAAGCACACCTCGATGAGATGCAGATACAGCTCCAAAAATAGCACTTGTTCTGTTTGCAGGAAAAAAACCTACATTGTGCATTTACCCCACGGCTACTTCTGTATTTCAGGACCTTGAAATGTACTGTTAATTAATCCAATTACATGCATTTTATTTTGCAATTAACTCTGCCATTGAATCCATGGGAACTGAATGGGAGCAGTGGACCTGTGCAGTGGGTACCACGATGCTGTTCCTTTTCTTGGCACTATCACCCCAGAACTGGAGACAATTTGGTGGCGTGTGACAAAACCCAGCCATGTGCAATGGGAGCTTTCTCAGTTAGGATTTCATTTTAATTAGCCCTAAAGCACACATATCCCAGTTTTCAGAGTTACTTTCTACATTCTCCTTCAGACCTAACCAGTGTCTGCCCTAAGAACACTGATGCTGGGTAAGTTTTCCCATTTTTGGGGGTGCTGGCCATTGGGGTTTCCATTTCCAGAAGCCCAGAGCTCCAGCCTGGCAACAGGCAGTTGCTTTAGTGTTGATGGTTTGCTATAACCATATCAGGACTTAAAATTGTAGAAGAAAAATGTTAAAATGTGTATTGGAAGATTTAAAAGTATTTGTGCCTCTCCTGCAAATCATTTCCCATCAATTTGGGCTGAGTGTTAACCAACCCAAACACCTGCAGATGCTACCTTTAGGTTTAGTGAATGCACAAGCACTTCAGTCTTCTTTCCCAACATATATATCCTCCTGTCTGTGGGCTCACAACTGGTTCTGTCCCTCTCTCCCCTCAGTCTTTTTAATCTGTAGGTCAGGAATCATTCCCCATGAAAATAAAGAAACAGTTTTGTCAAAGGCTTGTCACAGGAGATGGGTGCTTCCATGTGGAATTCAGTCATTTAATGCCTCAGTGCCATCTGAGCATTTTTTTTTCATTAAGTTGTCCAAAGTAATTTCATCACTCCAGAATTTATTTCACTTCCACCCTCCTCTGTCTGGTCGGTCCCAGCCCAGTTCCTTTAATGTCTGAAACTTAAACCTCATGTAAGAGCAGGTCCCTACAGCCTTGTACCTGCCCCAGTGCTCCTCGGTGCCTTTAATTCTGCCTGACACAGACAAAGGAAAACCTTGATCTTCCAGGGCCTTAATTGCATTGGGAATTTTAGAGGAAAGCAGCTACTTATTAAAATGAAAGGTCTCACAGTCACTAACAGAAGAGCAAACCCTTGTAAGAACCAGGACTCCTAATTTTTTAAGAAACAATCTACATTTTTTAAAGGGGTGGATAATCATGTGCAATTTAATTCTCTCTAAATGAAGCACATCTCCATCAAGTTAATTATTCTGTGTCATTCCTATGACATCTATTTTAGGTATCGAATATTGAGGGCACTTGAAGTCTCACATCCTTTCCAAAAAATGTAGGCCAGCATTTGTTTTGTCCAGTGCCTAAAAACATGACTCTAGAAATTCATTTCCCCCAGAGCATTGCCATTCAGCTAATTTAAAACATTTGTTTGAAATTAAACAATACATTTTAATTAGACCAGCAGAGAACATCTGGCTACTGAGAAATCAGAGCTGTGGACACCCGACCTGAAAGAGCATTAACCCTGCAGCACCCTTTAACCCCTCCTGCTCCAGAACAAGTGCTGGCACCCCTTTTATGATATTTTAATGTGCTTCCTACATGCAATTCCCATTCCTCTGTACTTCACATCTGCTTAAGACACAAGTCCAGCCACAAGTATAACCTTGCCAGATAGAGGTCACTTATTTCATTTGCCTGATTCAATCAAGTTTCATCATCCATTGAAACTAAATACCCCTCTACTGCTTCAAAAATTAATCCCTGCCACTGAAAAGCCACACTGTTATTTTAGTGGTTATTTTAGAGAGGTGAACTGAGTTACCAAAGCTTTAATTTAACTTGAGCAATACATCAAAAGCTCATATCCCTGAGCGTGGCCTTTGCCATCCCTTACAGCTCCTAGCTTCTTCCCAGCTTTTTTTGCTTTTAATAGGTTTAGATAAGTAAGAATTCACCTGAGATCCCGTTAAAAAACTGCATAAATTCCTGCTTGCACAAGCGTTCACACCTTGCACTGCACACCTGACCCAGCTACCACTGCTGAGCTCCCAGTGCAGTGCTGCCCCCGTCCCAGACCTCCAGCACCTCACACTGTGTGAGGTGGTTTGAACCCAGGCTGTCCTGGCCCTGTGTTATTTCACGGGCTGCACCACCAGTCAGGCAACAGAGCTGCACCTTTCTCTCTGTGACAGCACAGCAGAGTAAGAGGCGATGGACAAATTTAATAACCATTTTCTGGAACAGGAGAACATCAGGATTACATGTTCTGAATATTCATCGTCTTTTAACACCACTTCACTCTCTTTTTCATCTCAGTATGACCCTGGAAATGATTCTGTTCTGAACAGGTTTAAAGCCTTTCTCAGAGCCCGTAGCTCAGTCTCCGGTTTGTGTTTAGTCTCTTACTGATTACATCTCTTACCCTGTAGCCTTGGGAGAGCTCCGAGGCGTCCCTGGAGCATTGTCTGGTTACCTGCTGCATCCCCAACCCTTTTTAGTCACTGTGCTGCAGCTGAACGAGAGAACCTCTCCGTCCCTTCCACACCTAAAACACTTGTTCCTGCACAGCCTCGGTGGGAATAAAACACCAGGATGTGCTCAGGTTCACAGAGGCAAGGCTCCCAGCCAGCAGGGCTCGGGTAACGCTGCCCCACACTGCAGCCACTCCTGCCCTCTCTCCTCCTGCTCCCAGGCTCGCGTTTTGCCAGGAGGGAGTGACCTGGCCCAGCCCAGCTCTGGGCTGCCCTTTGCAGGCTCAGGAGCACCCCTGGCTGTGCAGGGTGGGAGTCAGAACAGATTCAGTGCCACCTCCCTGAAGTGTCACTCGGGATCGCCTGGTGTGGAACCATCCCTGCTCCACGCAGCTGCCACACAAACGAACGGCGTGCATGCAAGGACTCGATATTGGAAGGTTTCTGGGAAGACAGAAATTTAATCATGGGAGGCAAAAAATAATGAAAGCCTGAAGACGAAGCTGGCACTTTTGTGATGCTCTTTCAGAAGCTGTCACATAAAATAGATGCTGTTCTCCCCCTCCTCGTGGTGCCTGTAATGCACGTCTCCCTCCTCCCATCTATTTTTGGTAAGGCCAAAAGTGCCCCAGAGCACCACAATTATCCCTGTCAGAAATGCCAGGAGAGGTCACGGCTGAGGTGGGCGTCTGCCCCAACAGGAGGATCGGGTGCACCCTCGTGTGTGGTGGGGAGGCTTTCAAAGCAAGTTGTGCACAGTTCCCAGGGGAAGGTGGGGGAATCTGGCTGTACCGGTGGGAGAGATGTGTGCAGCAGCTCTGCTTCAGAAAATTAGAGAAAATAAGTCAGATTATTCCTCAAGGCATTAACTTCGAGCTATTGAGGACTGAGCAAGAGAAACTTACTTTAAATAAAACCTCGTTGCTTCATCTCTTGGGAGGGAGGAAAATAGAGAGCCCCCTTAATATAAATGCAATAATGAGGATGTGCTGCTGATGCTTTCCCTGATTTTCCCTTTGTTTATTTTCAGTTTTCCCTGGAACACAGACCAGGGTTAGAACTGCTCTGCCCCCTAGTCAGAAATAAGTGAGGTCTTACTTAAAATGAGAAAAATCAAATGTTGCTATGGTAGTGTTAAAATTAAATGACAGTAAGGTTTATGTGTGACTAAGTATCCATATATACAAGAGGGGAAAACCACCTTTTCATGTGTGAACTGGCAGTATCTTGCCCAGAAATGCAAAGAAAAGCAAATGTTATTAAAATTAAAAAGCTTGCAAAGACATTTTGGAAGGACTCTAATGGCTCAGGCCTTGAGCTCAGAAGTGGGAAGCGCAGAGTGCCCGAGAGATGCCAGGCTACGAACAGCCCTCGTGTGGTCTGTTCCGAGGCACCAGGGCCCGATTTCCACTGGAACTCCCCTCTCCCGCTGCGTTTGTTAGGAATATTGGCTGTGCTGCACCTTGGAAATCAGACCTCTGTGCCCTAACACCGGGCACTCGACTCTCAGCACTGCGGAAAAACCGAGGACTGAAATGTTCCAGCTCTTCAGCTCCCCAGCATTTTTTGGGCCAAATTCAGAGAACTCCAGGTTTTGCAGGAGACAGTGACAAGTACGTTGTCATTTGTTCGTGACAACACTCAGCACGTGACCGCAGAGCACAAACCTCCACCCCGGCCTCGGAGGCACCGAGCTCCTCCACGGACTGGGGATAACTCTGGGCTGATTCCAAACCCGCAAGAGCCCTTCGCAGAGGAGGCAGGTTAACACCCCGAGCCACCAGATAATTTCCATCGTGTCTTCTATGCAACTGCACCAGCAAAATGTTTTGCTGCGTATTACGCTCCATTATTTTGGAACACAACAGTTCCCTTGGCATTAGCGCCAAATGAATGGCGAGTTCATTCTGTCTGAAAGACTAAACAAACACACGCTGACAATGAGGGTAAATCAGATTGCTGCAGCACTTGCAAGGAGCTGGTAGAAATAATATTTTAATCAAATAACTCAGCAGCAACTGCCATGAACTACTGGGAAGGTTAAGGCTGTGGCTCAGTATTCTACTGAGAAAATACAAAATTATTCCAAACACGCCGTTCCATCGCCTCTGCCTGACTCGGATTAAAAGCAGAGGATGCAAAGCAGAGTTTCCAGCCCTAACACCAAACTGAAGCCACCAAAAAACCCCCAAGGTTAAAGGAACAGCCTCAAAGACTCAAAGTCGTCCAGCAAGATAATACAACACGAGAGAAAAGCAACTGCTGCCAAACTGGCGTGGTTTAGTCCAAAATAAAGATTTGAGGAGGGGTATAATAATACTGATTGAAATACTGATTAAATACTGAAATAACAATACCGATTATGTTACATCAAATAAGATCCTGTGGGTTTTAATATATTTTTCTAGATTTGCTTAGATCTAAATTGCGTGCAATGCCTTGTTTATGCAACTCTGCTTTACAAACCACGAGGGCTGAGGACAAGCTTTCACACTGACACAGACGGGGGAATTGTGCAAACACCAAAGACAGGTTTTGATTAACCAAAAGGAGCAAGACTAAATTTGTAAGACTAACTTGCAAGACTAATTTATTCCAAAATGAGGAATAGAGCCACATGTATGCTTTGGGAACAGGGATGTGTGCCCCCAACACCGTCCTGTCCCTCCTCTGCGTCCCGGGAAGCCTCTGCAGGTGTTGCTCACCACGGCTCACGAGGCTCCAATGAACCCGGTACCTGCTACTGAGAAATGGTGTTCGTGCTGAAAATGTGACAAGAATGCCTCTGCCACGCGAATAATTAAAGCAATTGTCACCCAGGGAAAACCCCCGTGGAACATTACTCTGTGTTGACATTGATGGGAAGCTGTATTTCAGCAGGAGCAGACTTTTGTCACATAAACCTCTGCTTTCCAGTAAATGTTTCACTGACTCCTACATGAAGATCACGAATGACTCCAAACCTGCTTAGTGCTGCAGCCAGTGAAATGTTCTTTTTTCTCCTCCCCACCAAATATTTAAATGTCACTCTATTAACACAACAAACTGCCTTTGGAAGCTGGGAGCACAGGCTGTGTGCCATACTAGCCCCTTCCTAGGTAACCTAAATTGAAGTAAACTAACATATGGATTGTAAATTCTCTTACAAAAAAACCCCATAATATAATAGTTTTGATATTCCACCTCTATTATTTCCACCAGAAAAAGTTGATTTGAACAGCTGCAAATGAAGCCTTTTGAGTCCAGCTTTAAAGTTATTTAAAAAAAAAAAAAAAAACTCCCAAAGGGTTTAAACAGAATATTTATCATAATACATTCATAACAAAGCATTTTCTGCTTTACTGAATATTCATTTCTGTGAGGAAAAGCTTGAGAAAAACCAACAAACCAAGCACACAGCAAGTCGAGGCTTTAGGAGTGGAAAAGGGCAGCCCCACATCCTCCCTGCTCAGGAGTGACCACCCAGCACCACCAAGAAATCAAATCATTAACAATAACCTTCACAAGGAAGCTGCTGTTAACAACTCGTTTCCAAAGAGCTGCCCCAGCCTCCTGACTAATTGCAATCAATGAATCATCACACAAGGCTCAGGTATGAACGTGCTCTGTGCTGAGGGGCAAACACGGTCTAAACAGCCAAATAATCACACCACTCTCAATACACAGCCAAAAAATTCATGGTCACTGCAGTATTTCAGCAGAGGCACGTTTCGAAGGAGGGCCAGGCCAGGGAGCAATTAGGACAGAGAAGAGTTTTGGCTGCTTTGGTTCAGCAGCTCTGCTGTGTCACAGAAGGAGAGTTATGCTGCAGCAAAGGGCTGCATTAGGGGCTGGAGGAGTCCAAGCACCCCCAGCTCGTGGGTGCTGCAGTGGCCAGGAGCTTCTCTGCAGTCCCAAAAATACACACACGGCAATAACAAGCTTTTGTTAATGCTACTACCACAGAAAGTAATAAATAATCAAGTATTTACTATTCCCACCACCACGATTAGTTCTTTCTGTCTCGTACTTACAGCAGCTGTCCCAGAAGTCTGGAAGTACAGTTCCCTTTGCTCTGGGCCAAGGTTTCCTCACCTCTGTGGCTCCTGCTTGAGACCTCCTGGCTTAATTGCCACAAGAGTCCAGAGTCTGATTCCTCCACTGCAGTCTTTACCCAGGGATGGTCCCGCAAGACACGTTGTCCCACAAAGCAGTAAAATTACAGTTGATTGTTCCTAAATTGTTGAGCTCTAGAGTTATGTGCAGCTTACTCTTTGCCTTCCACCCCAAGTAAGTGCTGGCCTTCCCTCAGGTGTTTTGGCTTTGGCTGATGAAGGACAAGGGCGAACGCACAGGCGAACAGGTGAAACCCTGTACCTGATTGCACACAGGTACCGAGGGCTGGCTCCGCCACTCACCGAGCTGATGATGTGGTGACGGGAAGCACGTGTGGAGGCAGGGCAGGAGCCTCACCTGGAGACACAAACCCCTCCTGATTATGTCAGCCAAAGAAATGCTGGAGGCACCAGCACAGCCCCAGGAGAGTGGGGAGAGCCTGGAGGAGAGGAGATGTTGTAAAGCTGCTCAAATGCAGCCAAGGGGGGCGTGCAGGGGAGCCCTTCTGCCTTTGCACCCGAAGCACTGTGTGTGCTGTTGTTGTGAGGACGCAGGATGGAAATCCCACAAAAACCCCACCAGCCTGGGAGGAATTGCAGTGTGTCAATTCTCTGAACTCCCCTGCATAAAACTCTCTTCTTCAACACCCATGCTGCTCACTGGAGAGTCTGAACTGCTGAGCCAAAGTCTTCCTCTGGAGCAATTTGCAAGCCACACCTGCAGGAAAGCTCCCCAGATTCTGCAATGCCAGGAACGCAGCAGTCCCTGAGTCACTGGAGAGTCTCTGTTCCATCAGTCCCTCCTCAGATCACAGCATTTGGAACGTTAAAAACAAAACAAAAAACCAATTTGTGAGACTGATCTGTTGCATTTATGAGAACACGGAAAGGTGAGGGAGACAGTGGCTCCTTTCTCAGTGCTAGTAAAGAGGTGTTTATATATCCTGCCTTCTGCATTCCCCATGCTGGCTGTAAAGCTGGAGGCTTTTCTCTTTGCTCAAGACTTAATTGCCCTGAGTATTTACTGCCTGTATCTATTACCCAAAAATGATGTGTTTCAAACTACTTGGTTGGTTTTTTTTTTTTTTTTTGAGGAGAGAAGGGGAAGAGAGAGGGAATCTTCAGATCAGCAAGTCAAATAATTCACAGCTCTCCCCTTTTATAGAAAACAAATCCATTTCCCCACCTTCCCCACACCCGACACTGTTGCTGCTGCATTATCTGTATGAGCCAGGCATTGGCAAGGAGACGGGGGAAAAGTGACAGGACATTGTACGAGAATTTAATGAAGTGGCTCCAAATATTGTATCAAAATAAATGAAGTGAATAATGCAGGAGCTCATTCCAGGTCCCTTCTACGACAATAACTATTGTGTGAGCAGCACATCCGAGGAGATGGGATGGCTGGATGAATACAAAGGTGCCACTCCGGCACATTACAGAGCAGGGAACAATGGGCACCCTCAATTGCTATATTAAATTTCAGTAATTCGCTGAGACCAGACACTCGGGAAGAAAAGAGCAGGTGGTAAAAGGGGAGGAGGAGGAACAATCAGCCCTTCTGATCTCACTTAGCGCTTTGCTTCTGCTTAGGGTGGAGGAAAGGGGCTGGTCACAGCCCGGCATGGCGGTACTCCTGAGCCGCCCAGCGTGAGTGCCCGGTGCCAGCCGGGGAGGGACACACTGGCCTGGCACTGCCGCTCACCATTGCCCGCCTTTCCTCAGGAATATCCGCGGCAGCCCGTGTCCGCCCGGCCGAGGCTGTGCCTCCCGCTCGGGGCCGGGGGTGCCGCGGAGCGCTCGCACGGGAGCGGCACTGCCTTCCTGGGGACAGCGCTGACACTCGCAACACGCACGGTGCTGTCCCAGCTTCAGGCTTCCTTTGGCCCTGTTCCCAAAACGCGGGAGGGCTGCCAGCTGCCCTTGTTTGGGCGCAGGGACACCTTCTGCAGAGGCCACTGTCGCACACAGGAGCGCCGGCTGTGACAACCGGGAGCCGGGGCACAGCAGCAACGGCGACAACAGAAATCCAGGTGGGGAACCGGCAGCAAAAACCATCAGAGCTCTTGCCTTGCTCCATGTGCCTCTGCTCTAATTTTGTCTAATTCTCTGTTCCCCAGGTCTGGCAGGGAGAAAACAAATGGTAGGCACTTCCCCACCCCCTCCAGCTCTGCCACCCACGGCTCCAAGGCATCCTTCCCTCCTCGGAGACACATCCTGCACCCATCGTGCTGTCCATCGAGCCTCTCCTAACCCAACTGCAATTCCCTGACAGCTTTACTTGCAAATTCCCTCTCGGCACAGCTCATGCTAAGAACCTTAATATTCCTGCAGATTCAGAAAGGGGATTTCCAACAAGCATTAGGAAAATTAAACTTCTCAAGAGCTGTCTCAATCTGACAAGCTATTTCTGGCTCTTTAAAGTACAGTAAGTGAAAATATTAAAATGGGGGATGGGGAAGCTGTAGTAAGGAAGCGATGCATTAGAGCCAGAAGCGAGGACAGGCGACTCTGGATGTACCTCAGGCACCCATACATGTCTGTACATCCACAGAAACACATCAGTATTGTATTGCTTACGGCCTTCTGCTGCCTTGGAATAGAAAACCATAATCTGCCACCCCTTGCCTCCATCCAAAGCCACAGCAGCTGATGACACTAATGAGTGTGAGGGGCATTTCCCCTGGAGATTTGTGCTTTGCATTGCACCCGCAGCCCCCTTGGGCAGCAGCTTGGGAGCTCCTGGTTAATCCAGCAACTTCCCACCCCGGACACGGACTGTAGGGACGGGAGACAGGGAGGGCACAGCCCAGGCCCTCCCCAGGCTGGGCTGGGTGCATCTCACAAAGCCCCAGAGATTTGTGTGTCCTGCTGTTCCCTTCCCAACCGGGCAGGCTACAAAGTGTCCCCGAGTCCCAGCTTAGCCATCCCTGTCCCCTTGTGCTCCTTTCTCCCCCTCTCTGCTGCTTTCCCTTTTTTCATCCCCTTCAGAGCTCCCAAGCCTACACCCCAAAGGGAGGAGAGGCTGTTTATAGCCCAGGTCACTGCAGGGGAGGGTGAGAAGCTGAACCAGGCTTTCAAGATGTAAGGGTGTGACTCCGAAGGAGGAGATGATGTTATTTTCTTTAGGAGCATCAGAGTGGCAAAATTTAGCTGCTTGCAAATTTTTCAGTGCTCTGGCCTGACTCTTGCTCTAAAACCTGGAAACTTCCCCTGGTTTAAGGCCTGATTTGAGTAATGATGCTCAGCTTGTCTGTCTGTCCTCCCTCTCCACTCCTGCTTTGCAGCAATCATCCCCAGCAGCCTCACAAATCACGCTACAATTGGGTTAAAAGAGCACCCCCTGCAATTAAAGTCCTTCCTCACGGGTGCAGTGGGAGTGGGGGACACCAGCTCTCTAGAAGACATGGGGACAAAACAATTAGAAGAAATTATTAAAACCCTGTGGCTCTTCAGTGGCTGGGGTGATTGTGCAAGGGCTGTGCAGTGCAATGAAAAAAATCCTTCTGAGCTTGCACTTGCAGCCTGCCAAAAATGCCTCTCCAGCTGCATGAGCTGCTCTTGCAAAGACACATCACTGAGTGCTGTATTCAAGTCAAGGCTGTGTGGAGAGCTTGGTACAGAGCAAGCCCTGATCAATAGATGGGATTTTTCACCATTACAAACTATTTTGCAGGCTGATACCACCTATTTAAGGGAGAAACACAAGAGGGACTGCTTTGACCTTGGTATCCTAAGGGGCAGAACAGGAGGGAATGCCAAACGCTAAGAGCAGAGCTATTGATTAGGCCTGAGAGGGGACTGATGGGAGAAAGCTGTAAAAAGTTATTAATGGCCAAGAGGAGCACAGTGATTTAGGGGTTTGGCTTGATGACAACAGGGTAGAAAATGCGTGTCCGCAGTCATCAGACAAAGGATTTGCTGAAGAAATAGGGAGGCACGAGATGCAGCTGTACTGGTGGGTGAGTTCTTCAAGGATACAGATCATCCTGGGCTGGACACATCCAGCGTGTGCTGACCGAAGCAGTGCTCAGGGAGAGCGGAAGGACAGCCCCCTTTCTCCTGTCCTTACTTCTCCTCCTCTCCGCTCGTCTGCGCTTACTGAGCTCAGGAAAATGCTGAAAATGGGACTCGGTCATCTTTGCAGTCTCGTATCATCAGGGCTGAGTGGTGAAGCTCCTTGGATTGGTTTTCATGTCATTAGTGTATTAACTTGCTGTAGGAAACGCTAATTTAATTATGAGGAACACAGGCCTGAACACGAGTGAGCACAGTCCCAGTTACACTTCAAGGCTGCAGCGCTCCGGTGCTGCGGAGCTCTGGCACCCGGCCAGGGCCAGCTCAGCAGGGACCAGAGCCGCAGCGGGGTCCGCGGCTGCGGCAGGGAGCACGACAGGAGGCCTCACCTGCACCCACAGCAGCAAGGAGCCAGCGAGTTCGGGGCTGGTGCAAACCAACGTGACTCGGGGCACTCGTGTCCCTCCAGGCTCCCCGGGCTGCTCTGAGGAGATGCTGGCAGGAACCTGTCGTGTGTAATCCACCAGCCATCGTCGCAGTGTGATGGGGGTTTCCTAATGAGCGTTGGCAGTACATACAAACAGAGCGGCACTGCTGCTTCTCCTGCCATTAATATTACATTCGTGGGCTGCTTAATTTGCTGTTCCTCACGGAGCCGGAGCAGGGAGCCTGCATAATGAAGGATTTGTTGACAGAGGTCTTCATATCCCATCAGGAGAAAGGTAGAAAATGATCCTGTTTCAGGCACACTTGCTTGACTCGTGTGACCTTGGCCCTGCTGATGCTCCCGAGGATGGAACAGGACCAGGTGCTCTGCTCTCCTCAGGCCATTAGCGCTGCCCGTTCTGAACCTCACCTACTTAAAGCTTTCACCAAGAAGCCCAACAGCACATCACTGATTTCACAGGGAAGGAGCATTATTTATGCATGAGGAAGGTGATGGGCGTTGGAAGCCAAACACCCGTGCAGAAAGGTGCTTGAGCATATGGCTGGGGTAGGCGCACAAGCAGGGCCCACCTGGGAGTTTTCAAACAGAAATGAACTGGAAGCAGAACGCAAATTCTGTCTCCTCAGCACTTTGCAGGTGATATCCTAACTTGGTTTTGAGCTCTCTTGTCCTCAGGGGACAGCTCAAGCTGCAGCCAGACACAGCAGTGAGGAATGGTTCGTGCTGTGTGGGGAGCTCAGGCTGGCACCACGTACCTGTCCTGCAGGACACACCTCTCCTCCCCCTTACAGGTCCCTCACCCTGGGCACGTCTGATGGGGACGGCTGGCAGTAGGACAGCTGTGATTTTTGGTGGCAGGCAGTGCACTGCTGGCAGTAAGATGTGTGGCTGCACTGCTCCAAGGCTGTGCAGGGATGGGCTCTGGTACCACAATAAACACGTAGAAATATGTGACAGAGCTCCTGGGCTTTCACGACTAAATAAATTCATCTCTGGGAGGTTTTTTAAATGCTTGAGGCATTTTCTAAACGCACCACTTGGCAGTGATAGCTCCTTCCCCGAGCTAATTCCTCAGTGATGCTTGCTGGACTGTGATCAATACAAGCGTGAGTCCAGCCAGCACTCCCTCCTCAGTGACACGTGTGAAACGCTCTTCCAAGCTGTGGTACACGAGCCCTTTAGCTCTCACTAAGGAGCTTCCACAGCACAACAGCCCTCAGGCCACAGGAGACTGAGAACTGGCAGTCTTGGAGGAACTGAACCTACGCAGAGCTGAACTAAAGTGTCTCCAGTGTGCTCATTTCATTTACGTTCCATTCATTATGGAAACGAGGTGTGAAAGTAGTTTCTAGAGCTACTTGGTGCAGGCTGCACACACATTTAATACCTATTCTGGTTTTTCAAGTCACTTACCTCCAGAGAAGCCTTGTTTCAAACCAATTATTTAGCTGCATTGCTCAGACTTTGAACTCACTGGTGTATTAATGCAGCTGGGTCTAAACCACCATATATTTAAGACTGCTGAAGGGGAAGCTTTTAAAATGAAGGAAGAGAGTAAAGAACCAGCTTACCTGATTTATAGGACCATCAAGTTTCTACTCCTGATTGTATTCATGCATAAACTCTCTAAAAAGAACCAAACTGTATCAGATAAATTTTCTTTTTTTTTTTAACATGCCTCTATCACTCTACTCACAGGAAGAGAGACTCAAACATGAAAAAAAGAGGCAACTGCAAAGAAAAAAACAATAAGGTAATTAATAACTCCCACAGGAGACTGCTTGCTGTCAGCAGGGCTCTTTATCAGGTTCAAGAGATTGCCAACTGGAGCCACAGCTGGAAAACATTGTGTGTACGCAGCATCTGAACACCATCACTGCTTTAATGGGGAATAGAATTTAGGCCCCTCGATTGCCAGCTGGGATCTCAGCTGATTGCCTGAAACACAAACTTCATCCCCTGGGATGCTCCAAGGTGCAGAAGGTTTGGCTTGGAAGTGTCGGCCCACAAAGGGAATGTACACAAACAGCCCCTCCCAACAGACACATACATGCAGAAACCTCTACAGGAAGTTGATTTATTCTGCTATTAGCATATTATTAAGAGTGTTTGCTTGCATACAGGTGGCCACAATTCCCTCTCGGGATCCTGCACAGTGGGGTTTTGCCATAGATTTGCAGTGACTCTGGGCAAATCACTGCACCCTGGGGCTCCCCACGTCAGTAAGGAAGACACCCTGCTCAGAGCTTTGTGAGATCCATGGGAGCAGAGCACTCTGAACACCGTGCATTATTTATAGCACTGCCCTACGGATAACAGCAGGTTCCAGCTGCTGGAGACACAGGCACCCCTGAGCAAGCAGACAGGCACAGATCTGCGTGTCAGGATCCCCAGCGCTGGAGCTGGCGGCTGTGTGTCCTCAGGGAACACTGCTGTGGTTTGTGCTACCAGAGCAACTTGCTGTTAGCTCCTCCTGTTCCCCACAGGCAGCTGATGCAGGAATCTGGATCTTCCAGGGCAGCTCGTGGGCAGAGCAGTTGTGACAGGCTGCTCCCAGCGTGGCTTGGACCTGCTCCTCCCAAGGAGGGAGATGGGCCACGCAGTGCCGCGTTGGAAAGGCAACCTTGCATTCGCACCTCTGCTCTGCTGGGCTCCAGAGAGACCTGGACACTCTCAGCCCGACTGCCTCACTGCACACGCCATGTAGTGATGTGCAAAAAGCACCCGAAATAGCCCCAGAGCTGGGGGCAAGGCTGGGCTGGAGCATGGCTGGACCTGCGCGGAGGCTGCCACGCTTTGCTGCAGCACCAAGGCTGCTTCCCTCACCTGAGAGCTCACCCAGAGCTTGTCTGGACCCTGCACTGTCCTGTCCTCAGTGCTGCACCTCGTCCTGCACTGGGTCATCCAAGCCGTGAGCACAGGTGCTGAAAGAAAGCAAAGACCATCTGATCTCCAAAGTATTGGGCACATTTGCTCCATTTACTCACCTACTCTCCTAAAACTGCCTTAAAAGGTGTTTAGCCAAATGTGGATCTTCCCAAGAGGAGAAAACCAGAACCCAAACCCAGAAACTCACATTTTGGGCTTTCAGGCTAGAAATACAGCATGTGGATTTATCTGCAATTAGTTTCAGCTCTTGGGAGGGTGACTTGGTGCACAGACATTTGTAGCACAACACGTTGTTGGAGCTGCGTGTTCTGCCCCACCACCGCACAGTGTAAAACTCTGTGAGGGGACTGTGCCATGAGCCTTCCCGGATTCATCAAAGGACACAGCTCCGCATTGCTGCCAGGCTCTCGCGGGGTAAACGTTCTGACAGTGAAAGGAGAGAGGCGTTCAGAGTAGGAAAAAAGATGAAGCCACTAAAATGCAAATTTTATTCACAGTTGGCATGTTTATAAATATATATATTACATTCTTACAATCTACAGTACATTCTAAATATAGAGGGATTCAATCTAAGTGTTTGTGGGAGGGCGGGCGTGTATTAAACTGAGCAACCTAGATTCAAGGATGGAAGACTTAACAAAAAGGGGGCAAGGACTTACTCCAGAAAATAAAGGAAAACTTGAAGTATTTGTATGTATAAAATCCATTACCTGGATTTTAGTTAGTGCTTTGGCACTTTGTCATTGGCCACTGGAGACTGCTGCTGGACCTCACAGAAAATGTCATGGTTTGAGGGCTGGAGGGCACATCGGGTTGGAAGGGTAATCACTGAAATCCTACCATATGTACATCCTTATGAGAAGAAAACAAAAGATAATCATCACCCCAGGAGAAACCAATGTTATCTGCTGAGTTTGGCTGTGCAGGGTTCAATGCTGGATGTGCAGCTCTCCCCTGTGACGTCCCAGTGCCCTCTAAACGTGCTGGGCAGGGGGCTAAAGAGGGGGGAGCACAGGGAACTGAACAACCCCAGCGCCCCCAGGGGAGGGGATGGACAAAGAGGCAGCTGCTGGTGGTGTCCAGTTCAGCACAAGGGGCACCGAGCCCAGGGACAGTGGCCAGCTTTGGGAAAGGGCAGCCTGGACAGCCAGGACAGTGTGGTACCAGCAGGGCTGTGCTGGGCAGGAGCAGCCCTGGAGGAGTGAGTGTGCACGGGAGGGGAGGGAAGGAACAACAGCTCCCAAGGCTGACTGATCCTGGTGAGTGCCCTCAGGATACCAGATGGGGATCCAGGGAAATGGCTGGGAATACAAATTCAAAACAGGACAATCAAATAAAGTGGGCTTTTAAAAATAGCTCATTCTCTCAAACTTTCCAAAACAGACCTTCCTTAATATGAGTGATATTCTGAGTATAGATTATATCCTCTCCTATTTTACAAATTAAGAAATACCGAAAATTGGCTGGCAAAGTTTATTACCTTGGCATCTACTTAAAAAGAGTTTCAGTTTGAACTGTGTATGTGTATCCATTGTCAGTGCTTGGGAGGCAAACATGCTGGTTTGTAAACAGCCCGGTTATCCTCTGTCCCCTCCAGATTCTTTGGAAACCCATGACTCCTCAGCTCTGGGAGCTGCTTCGTTCACACTGTTGGTTTTTGTCAGCTTTAAATTAATGTTCCTGGAGGGATATTCTCTGCACGTGGCTCGAACGACATGCTCTTTTCATGGATCTATTTATTCTGAGACCAATCTTCTGCTTTTAACCAAAGCTTGCAATATTGAACAGTAGAGCTGTGTGAGCTTTGTAATATCCAAACTGCACTGGAGTTTGTTATATTTATTGATTTCCTGGGAAAGCTCAGAGAATGAGACCGTACTGTTTTTCTAAGTTCTTTTTTCATGTTACCGTGTATCAAAAAACCACACACATCTCTCACTTCCATCTCTGAGCACAGAGAAGACTTGAATTTTAAGAGCTGTCCAGGATCTCTGCTCTCCCAGCTGCTTTTGGGTGGCTTCTTGGGGCTCCACTGAGTTATTATCCACCAGCTGATTCTTGTTAGAATACAACATTTTGCCCCACTACCCAAAATTAAAGGCAGAAGGTGAGTGAAAAACAAACAAACGAACAAACCAAACAAAAAAAGTCTTTCGTGTCTCATTACGCATTTTCGTGTAATCTCTCCATATAGTTTTTAAGTTCTTTGCACTCCCCCAGGTCCATATCCTGGCAGACCCATTTAATGTCATCCTCATTACTCATCAAGATTGAGTTGACAGTTGGACACCCATCGTCAGAGGAGATGGTGGTGAAGGTGGTGAATTTAACCCGTTTCCTCTTAGAGGTAGGAGAGGTGGTTGGTTCACTCTTCTGTTCTTTCCCTTCAGTGAATGTGGACTCAGGAGACCTGAAAGATTGTCCATTGATATTTTTGGTGGCAGCTGTGCTGAGGAGGTATTTGCTCTCCTCATAGTCCACTCCTCTGTCGATAGCTGTGATACGTTCATCTTGCTGGGATGAGAAATTTATGTGATTCTCCAGGAGCTCTGTCCTGTTGCTCAGCCCCACCCAGTCGTGAGAGTGGCTCATGCCCTCCTGCTCTTCGAAGGGAACTTGTTTGTTTCTGTACTTCAAAGCAAAGGTGACGCAGTTGATCAGGAACACCAGGATGGCCAGGCAGAAGACCCCCAGCAGAGCATACATCCCGATCTCCAGGTCACTGAGGCCGCGGGGTGTCTGCACCAGGTCGTTCTCCTCCGAGTCCCCGCTGTCTCTCGGCAGATCCACCTGTGCAGGGAAGCTCGTGAAGTCTATGGGCAGGTTCTGGCTGTCGTCATCCAGGAGGCTCTCTCTGTCTTCTTTCCTGCTCAGAACAGACCTGTGAGTGGTGGTGCCCCTGCCCTGCTCGTGGCCCATGGAGGAGCTGTAGTACTGCCCATCCCCTCTTTCCTGCCAGGTGTTCTTCTGGCGCCGGTCACTGGCGTGGTTTTCCAGGTGGACACCAGCACCCCTGTGCTTGCTGTCGCTGATGTTCGGGTTGGCATCACTCTGCCCAAACTTCACTTTGATGCTGCCACTCCCAACAGCCAGGATGCTCTTCCTTTTGGATTTCTGGCACGATTCACTGATCACCATCTCCACCTTCACCAGGGTCCCCTGGCCCTCGGTCTCAGCAGCAATCACAGGCCACTTGAATTTGGGGTCATGGTGGATGGAGACCACCTTCTCATCCAGCGAGGTGGCTGACAAGGAGAAGTCTTTGGAGTCATAAATATCCAGGGGCATGACAGATCCATCACTGAACTGGATCCAACAGCTGATGGCTGCCTCCTGTAATATATAAAACAAATATGCACACACTCAGAACGATCACCGAGGGAAATGTGCTCCGTTCTGGTCTATTCCCTCCTCCTCACAAGATCCATGTACCATTAGTAATCGGAAAAGAAATAAATGGGGAGAGCAGTGAAATTAATATCTTGCCAAGATGTGAAGAGAAACACTAGCCTAAAACACTCGTTGATAATAACATTTGTTTTCACCAAGGTGCTTAAAGGAGCTGTATCCCCTGGGCTCTGCAGAATCCACTTCAGCACCACAATAAATTGCATGTCAGGAAGCATTACCAGTGACTGAGATCATTTACTGTTGTATATTTAAATAAAAAAACCCAATGTTATTTCTAAACTGCTTAAAAGACAAAGTCTCCTCTTATTACACAAAACACATGGTAAAAGACAGCTAATACAGCGAACAGGCCCATGCATGACTCCATACCTTCACTCCTTGATTTCTGTCTCTCAAATTAAATTAGCAGATTGTGTAAGCAGAGGAAACCAATCGGTTGCTTCTTTAGGAAACGGCCAGGGTAATTTTTACGCTTGTTAGCAATTAAAAGCAAGACAATAATAAAGTTTAATCTCGTGTCACAGCAATGCAGATTGTGTAGTCCAGTGCGTGGAGGCTTTCTCTGAATGCAAATGAATCCGACCTGGGTACTAATTCTGTAACAAATGTGCCTAATGGTGCAGCCTTCCTGGGATCCTTGACTTCTGGCTTCTAACTTGAAACGTTTTAAAGTATTTTTAAATTTCAGAAGAAAATGTGCTCACCCATTTCTGAAAATCAGGCCCTCCACAGACTCTCAAATGGCTACTGAAAATTGGTGTGCTATCTGAAAAAAATCTTTGTATTCCTACATTGATCATTTACAGACAAAATTCAGGTTGCTCTCCTGGAATCTCATTCCTGCTTCAGACGGTCTGACTCGCCCTGGTTTGGTTGGGATATCTGCATCTTTGTAGGCACTGGAGAATCCCCACCAGACAGACTCCTGGCTCCATCAGTGGATTCTCTGCTGTCTGAAATGAGCTTTTGTCTGGTCAGAGTTGGGATCTCTTGTGAAAACCGTGAATGTAAAAGTGCTGTTTCTTTAAACAAGCAGTTTTCCATACAGACAGTGTTTACATTCTAACTCCACAGATGTACAGAGAACAAATACATATGATTATCCTTTAAATTGTTCCCAGCACAAAGTCATTCACCTGTTCAGAGCGTGGAGAACAAGCTTCCAGTCTTTTGGGATTGTATCGTGCATAATCTACCGGCCTGATTCCAAAATCCTCAGAGCCACAAAGCTCCCCCTGCTTCAATGGGAGATTTGCCTCTGTCTCTATTTCAGGACAGAGCCCTAAGACTTTGCTGACACTGTCATAAATCCCGGCTTTGTGTTTATTAATCTTTGGATGTTTCTTGAAGGCTGCATAGAATTTGTGTCATCAGCTCTCATCCTCCCACTGTGTTGCTTAAAGCTGCATAATCATTTAATAATTTTGCATTGCTTTGCTTATAGGGGCTGTGCTCTGAAAATCACGTCCTGAGCAACGGAGGGACCCAGCTGCCTTCCAAAGCAGAGCCAGCCCTTCCAGAGAGGAGGGCACGCAACTTGCTCTCCGGTTTAGTGTGGGTCCAGCGCTGCCCTGACTGCAGCCCTGCATCCAGGGAAGGACCTGTCCAGACTCCATTTCTGGGAGCTGAAATGCCAGAGCTGGGCAGCGCAGTGGGACTGACTGCCATCAACCCCTGCCCCTGGGCTGGACTCGGGGCACCCTGTCTAACTCCCCATGTCAGCAGTGCATTAGCTCACTGGCCTTCCCTCAACCTGCCTGGCACTGATTTCTGGACTCCTGGAACACTATGGGAGCCTGATTTTTATCACCCCATAAAGACAGCAGCTCTGCATTATTTCTCATCCTGCATCCCAAGGATAAGACCCCGTGATGAATTAGAGCACCTCAACAGTTGGCCAGACTTCAAATGTGCATGCCATGATCATTTACCTTTAAAGCTCAGAACATGCTTAAGTGTTAAGAGCCCAGGGCATCCTTGACAGAAGTCCCAGACTGATGGATTTGGGTTGGAAAAAAAGTTTAAATTTCAAATGTATACAGAAGCACAAGGACAAATACCACGCAGGGACTGATGAGGACACGGCAAAGTCCAAAAGCCCTTGGTAACTGTTGGTGCTCTAATAAAGGAACTAAGAGTAATAAGGGGGAAAAAATGGTTTATGAAATCATGAATCAGGAAATGAGTCAGTGATGCTGATTCACATTCTAGTAATGAATCAGAATGAAAGGGATGCTCCCTGACTTCTTAAAGTGCTCACAGGAAGTAACTAAAGGAAGAAGACTTTGGCATAACACAAGTCACTTTCTCATGTAAAGATGGAATTAAAGGGTTGATTTGGATACCGGTGGTGAGAGGCTGAACATGGCAGGATGTCCTGGGATCTGGTAGGTGCTGGATTGGAGAGAAAAGGGGTGTGTGTGGGTGGGTGCGTGTATGTGCAAGGGGACTGCTGGTGCTCAATTCTGACACGTCACTGAGCTGCCTGTGTTATTTACGGGATCAGCCGTGACAGGAAGGGTGTTTGGTGCCTGGGGCTGTTAAAACACAGTGCCCTTTTTGGGAGATCTTTGTTTTTCTGTTTAGGGCCCTTGGTGGCCTTCGGGAAAGTCCCATAAGCAGAAGTTCCATCAGCACACTATTAGTGAAAATCTGCTCGATTGCAGCAGCTGGAAATGTCAGCTGCAGTGACTCAGAGCAGGGTCCTTCCCCCAGCCCCGCTGGGCACCAGTACCTGCTTTGGGGACTGCAGCAGCTCTTGTGCTACAGCTGTAGCAAAGATGGCCCTGTTGCTCCCCGGGCTGAGCTGCAGAGAGAGGGACAGTCCCGTCACCAGCTGCACTCCCAGGTCAGTTATTGTCACCTTCTCGTCCAGGACTGTCACTGTCTTCTCAGCCAGGATGGCATCTGAAAGGGGGGACAGTATCTGAGAAGAAAAACTGAAGTTAGCAACAGCCATTTTGTACAGCCCCACGTAAAATACCCCACAGAATGGCTCTAGCACAGACAAGGGATGTTTATGGTGATGAGAAGAATTTCTCACAGCAGACACTATTAAAATATGATTAAAAAGGGCTACTCACATTCTGCAACTCTTCTGCAATAATAGGGGCCTTGTAACACCTTTTACCTCTGCAACTGTAATCAGCTGTGCCACTCACCTCTGCAATGTGCCAACCACATCTGCTTCAGATGTAGTAACGAGCTGTGAATGTAATCTTCGTGTGGCATTTAAGTATTTTATTAATCCTCATGTTTTGAGGTAGCATAAATACAATGCAGTCTGTAGATTTATATAAAATCCATTGAATAAATGGTATTTATTTCTATCCTATGGAAAGAAAGGGTAATGTATTGCTACAATAACCTCTCATGGCACTGAATACAAAATTGACAGAGAAAATTTGTTTTGGTTAAGAAAATACACACAGAGGTCAGTGCAGTGATACATGACATCCAAAGATGCTCATTAGCAAGCGAGTTGAATTTAATGATCCATACAGGGTACAGAGCATTTTTGAAGCAGCTTATAAGAGGTATTCTTTAAATACAACTTGCTCTCAGCTTTTTACCCTTGGATTTTTCTTTGCACAGTTTTATGTGCATTGGTTGGAGCATTGTAAGTTCCAGAGCTTTAGACAGGCATTCAGAAAATCTTTACAGATTTTGCAGAAAGTCAGAAATCTCAAATCCCATTTCTCCAGCCTTGACAACCTCGTTATCGACAGGTGTGCTGGCTGTTTTCTGCTTTGACGGTTTGGGATGATAAGCATGTTTGGAGACAGAGATTTTTCTCCCTGTTCTAGTGTTTGTTAACATGTTTTCTACTTCAGTATCACTGAAACAATCTCTCTCTCCCCACCTGCCTTTTCTTTTAACTAGTATTTGGATTAATATTCCAGTCTCACTCCCTTAACCAGCTCTGGGTAATTTTCACTTTACCCTTTGCTCTGTCAGTGTAGGCTGGGAGAAGACTGAGCTGTTCCACCAGCTGCATGCCTTGTGATAACCCTTATCCTGGCTCCAGGTTCAAAAGCAGCCTTAGACAGAAATAATCAGAAAAAGCCTCCCAGTATACAGGTTGGATAACATTAAATAAAACTGCAATGTACTATACTTTGGGGCACAAGATAAGGAGAGAAAACCATCTCTTCCACGTCTTCTAGCTCTTGCTGCAGTTCTGTTCCATTCAAAACTTGACGGCTCCAGGTTTTGTTGCTAATGCTGGATCACCCCAGCCCCAGGGAGGTGAGTTAAGGGGGGAACAGAACACATCAGTGATTTCCTTACCTGAATTGTGGTCATTCCAAGCTCCAGCCCAACCAGAACCTGCCCGTCCTGCAGCCTGGCGATCCTCGGCTCCTCCACCTGCATGAAGTCCCTGACCAGGTCGGTGATGTCCAGCTGCCAGTCGGAGCCCAGCAGGTAGCTCAGCGGGGCCCCGGGCTCCGGGGCCTCGGCCACGAACTGCGTCAGCACCCTGACCATGGCGTGCTGGTACTGCAGGGTGCAGCCCCTGCCCCGGCGCTCGTCCTCGTCCTCGTCATCGCTGTCCCTGGCCGGCCTGCCGGGACAACAGCAGGGAGGAGTGAAACCGTGCTGGGAGAGCCTGGAACAGGAGAGCTACTGCTGACCTAAGTCTGCAGCCTGGTTGTGGGACCAAGCTGCTTCCTTCGGGTTCTCCCATTTTTATCCTGTTTCCCTTGTTCGTAACTCCAGGACAGCACTTGAGATCACCAACTGGCCTCCCAGCTTTGCTACCACACTGTCCTCCCCAAATATCTTCCATTATTTTCCATGTCACGTCCTTGCTTTCAGGACCTTCACACTTCTTTTCTTTCTGGATCTTCCCATGAACATCTTTGTGTTGCCATGGAAATCTCCTCTGCACCCACACTCACATCCCTCTCTGTACAGTACAGTTTGAAATCACATCTCCACCACAACGTCTTTGCTCTGATACTGACAGAAACCTGTAACAAATGCCTTCATTTGCAGGTGGGAATACCAAGTACCTACTCCATCAATCTGCTCCTCTTGTTCTTAATAACACTGACAACAGATGCAGACAGTTCTGACCTGCCTCATCCGTCCTCTGTCCCATGGGCACTGGCAGTGTCTGAAAGCTCTGTCCTGACTCTGGGACTCTGATCAGTGCCACGGGACCCTACAGGGATCTGAAATAGGTATGTGCTAATTGTGACCACTGACAATGGATCCATGAACTGCCAGGACCTGTGAACAGGCTGGAGACTGACCAGCCTTGCCAGAGCTGGTTCTTGCTGATGTCTCCTTGCTGCCTCGTGCCTGATCCTGCCTAACTTGACCAATTGGCTCTTCCCATCTTAGTCATTAGTGCTACAAAAGGAAATTGATTTCCAATATAGGTTCGTGCAGCCTGCAGTTTCCATTTCCCTTAGAAGTCCAGTGCAGGAGCCTATTGAATAAATGTCTGGTGACCTTCAAATTTACAGCGGAATTGCATTAAGGCCAAATGAGCATGTTCAGATCCACTGGCCCTGACAGGTCCCTGGCAAGTGCACAGCCCAGAATGAACATCCTCTAATGAAACCTACCTCTTATTAGAGATGATGGGGACTCTCCACCCCTTGATCTGATTTAGTTCTGTGTCAGAGACCTCTATCTGCAGCGGGAGACGAGGAATCCAGACTGTCATTTCTAAAGGGGCACTCAGATGCTGGTAAGTAAAATTAACTATGACATTCACTTTGCCTTTCATTTCCTTCCCATTGACAAAGACATAGTCACATCTGTCAGAAACCTGGAAATAAAAAGGAGAAGGAAAAAAATATTAATGAGTCTCTTCACAAATTATAAAGTTCACCACATGCTGGGTAAGTGAGTGGGAGGAAGAGAAAGGATCTAGGTTTAAACTAGCTCCAGGTTCAGAGGACAACCAGGACTAACGAGAAAGGTGCCTGGTGTGCCCTTCATAGCCTGTATAATTCAGCATCGTTTTAACAGGTTGGCTTTTCCTGCTATAAACAGTTCTAGAATAATCTAAGATAAGAGAACAGCTTTTTTTTGTCCTTAATTCCCACTCCAACTGTAGGACAGATCTGGTATAATGGCAGGGACAGAAGATTCCTCTCCTCTCCCCAGTCCTCCTGCTCTCCTGTGTGCAGCCCAAGGAACCCCACTGACCCGGGGCAGGAACAGGCAACTGCCTGCAGAAAGAACGGAGCAGGGGCTGTACAGACACCTCTCTAACCAACCCCAGAATGGGACAGAGTTCTTCACAAGTCCTGTCACAGGTACTGGAGAATGCATGGCCACAACCAAAATGAATCCCAGGGAAGAGCTCACTGATGCCCAGGGATGTCCACTGGGCCCAAACAGCTCCCTCCCTGCTGCCAGCCTGGCAGAGGCCGTACACAGCTCTGGAGCAGAGCTCAAGCCAGTCCTGATGTCACTTTATTTATTACCTGCAGCTCTGGACATCAATATTGCAGAGAGTTAGTAAATCTCACTTGAGCAATTTAGCAGTTACTGCAAGGATCTAGGTGAGCTGACAGGACCTGTTCATTACAGTTAGTTAAAATATATGAGTAAACGTGCACGTCAAATAATTTATTAACTACCACTTTACAGTGCTGATGATCTGAAGGAATGATCTATTAGAACCCTGAACTCTTTTCACAATCCATTACCAGCCAGCCCTCCTATTCCATTCCATCAATGTGTTTAATATTTCTCACTCTGGAATGTATAGTCTCATCCTCATCTGAATTTAATGCCATTTTCTACTTTTCTGTTTAAATGCTGAATGAATTTAAATCATATTTAAATATCACCAGCTTTTGTAGGATAATTTGCATTCCTAATATTATTATCTTTAAACAACAACAACCCCCTCCCAGACAGATCCACAGCGAATGCATTTCCATCCTGGCTTGTCTGAGCCTAGGTAACACACCAAGAAAAGGTTATCATGGCTTTTGCAATGTCTCCTTTCCAAGCAAAGCCTGCTTTAAGGTCAAACTCTCATAGTTGCTGTTGGTTTCAGCAGGAAAGTAAGGAGTTTGTTTACAGGCAGATTTATGGGCAAGCCTGTTTTACACCAGCTCCTCACAGCTCCTGACAGGATCCAATCTCAGTGTGTTGCACAGTAGGAAAACCCAGCTGCTGTCAAAAACCCCTCAAAACATGAGGGGAGGAGCTCAGAGCAGGCAGCTGAGCACAGACACGTCCCAGCCCCGCCGGGGCCTTGGGCACTGGTGTTACATCCACTCCCCACAACGCTGATCCCAGCGGGCCTGGGCTGAGGAAGATGAGACTTGGCAAAGCTCCAGAGAAGCTCGATGAGAGCCTGCAGGAATGGCTGCAGGGGAGGCTGGAAGCACAAGCACATCCCCTTGGGGCAGCAGCATGTCCGGGCAGCAGCATCAGAGCACACATTGCTGCTTCCTCGCAGGAGCCACGCCACTGCGAGTGGGGTATTTTCAGGGCAAGAACTGCATCGTGCTTGCCGCCTGCAATGTCTGATAGCCTGTCCGACAGGCAGCAGGCGAGAAGACCTCCAGGCAGTGCCTGGCACATCTGCTCCTTCTCCCACCTTGCTTCTCTCTAAGTGGAACTTGTCTGCTGCTTGCTGGCACCGTGCTTATCCCTGTTGCCTTTTTGTATTTTAAGTGCTGTTCTCGCACCAGACAAGTCTCCTATGTGCTAATGAGCTCTGTCTGCTGCTTTGTGCTTCCCCACTTCCCCTGAGACACCAGTGGGGAGAGAAACCGGGCAGAGCCTCCAAGTGCTGATTTCCACCGGCGAGGCAGCAGATGAAGCTGGAGACAGAGTGGCCCCGAGGTCACACCAGCCAGGGGCTGATGGCCCTGGGGCTCTGCACTCGCCCCTGTGCCCTGCAGGCTGGACCAGGGCACAAGGGAATGCTCTGAACACCAGGATTTTCCTGGGTAGTACCTGGCTAAGAGCTTTGTGTGACCTCCTCGACACCTCTGCTTCCAGCTACCAACACCTCACACTGGTCAATCTTAGCTAATTAACACATTAGGCAATTAAACGTGAGCATGTAAAGAGCAGCTCAGCACACAGGGGCTGGAACTCAACACAGACTCTCCCAGGCCACAGAGGTAACAGCTGAATTATGCTAGTTAGAGATGGGAATCAGACTCTCAGATTTTGAATCCATTAATACTCAAGAAATAACAAGAGAAAGAAAATCTGTCAGGCAAACAGACCTCGATTCCAACTTTATCAGGGTTTGCTGCACAAAGAGAGTTAAAAAAGAATCTATCCCTAAAAGACTACTATATGAATGATTAAATAAATACCATGACCTTGTGCCTTCAAGATTATGATTTATAAAACAAACTGATGGTCAGGAAAAAAATGACTACGCTTGGGATACCCGCCTGTGCCTGTTTCCCTGGCTGTAAGTGAAGTCGGCAACAGCTATGAGCTCATTCAGTTCCCAGCCAGCCCTTCAGTGTTGGGATGAATAAGCATCACTGTTCTGCTGCAGTTTGCATGCAGTCCTAACAGAGCAACATCAAAACATGGGGCAAAGTACAGTACATTTTCATAAATCAGGCCAGCACATTCAGAAACAGGTCATCAATAGGCAGGCAGATTAGCCATGCCCGTGTTCCTGCAGACACATCCGAACCATTCATCTTCCAGCACAGAGAAGGGCTAAAAAGATGTAGGGGGAGAAGAAAAATCGAGCTTCTCTGTCTCTTCTGAGATTGTGTTTTCGAAGCTGCTTATTGGGAAAGAGGGAGTACATTGTGCAGTGAGTTTGCTGGGCCTCAGCTGAGCCTCTGCAGGACAAACACGGGAGGAAGGGCCTGTCCCAGGCAGGGGCAGCTGGCACTCTGGGGACTGTCCCCACAGCTGGCACGGGCCCTGGGGCCTCTCGCACAGCTTCTGCAGGCGATGCTGATGGGGACAGCCCAGGGAAGCTTCGGCTGCCACGGCCCCTTCTGAGCCTGCGCTTCCCTTTCCAGCCTGCAATGGATTCCAGCTCCTCAGCCTGGCAAGCAGCTCCTTTCCTTTAGCATTAATTCACATAACCAGGCTTGGAGTGCCCCCAGCCCCTGCCCTGCACTGGCCTCACTGTGGCTGTGCTTCCAGAGCATCAAACCGGAGCACAAAGGCACCAGTGGAGCCCTGCACGTGTCTGGGATCTCTGCTGTGTGCCCCGGCAGCGTGGGGCCGCAACAGCCCGGGCACACAGCAGAGATCCCAGACAGCCAGCAAACACTTCCTAAAATGCAACAGCAGCTACAAAGGGACTGGAGCAAGGTGGGTGATTTGCAGGGAAAACCGATCTGTTTGCTTTCCAAAACCCAGGGACTCCCTCCCATCTCTCACTTCCCCCTCCTGCCTTTGAGTTTTGGTATCTCAGGGACGGCAACTCCAGTTTTCAGTAAAGGTGACAAGGGCTCAAGAGAGAAAGAGTAGATTTTCTTTTACTGCTAATGTACTGCTGGAATACATCTCTGTGTTGTGGCCACCGTAATTCAAGGACATTATAATGCCATTAAACCCTTCTGGTGCTGTGCTCCCTTCCTAAGGCTTTTCTAGGCTTTGTATCACTGGAGCTTTTCACACAACTACACTGAGCTGAGTTCCATTAATTAAGGGAGGCTGTACTTAGCGTTCACAAGATGCTCCAGAAATTCTCTCAGTACAGGGGGCTTTTATCTCTTGAGGGACTGAGGTTTGAATGGCTTTTTCCGGGCATGAACTTGGTAGGTTATAAAAGTGCTCTGGGTTTCTTTTGGCTCCTGCAGGTCCCCCTCTTTTTCTGACATCAGTGAACAGCTAAGACAGCTTCCTCTGAGTCACACACACACATCTAACCACTGAGTGCCGGGCACCGAGGGCAGAGGTCTGTCCCACACTGCCAGCACGGCACACAGGCAGGAATTACATTTCCAAGTGCCCCATGCCCATCCCAAACACGCAGCTTCTGGCAAGCCGGATGCCGAGTTCAATTGTCAGTGCTACAAAACGTGCAGAGTGGAACATCTCAGATGTGCTCAGCACTGCACTGAAAATTCAAAGCCCCAGTCCTACTGACAGCAAAGGGAAGAGAGGGAAGTCACTGCTGCCTCCTCCTGCAGATCCTCACTGCAAATCTGCAGTGCCCGGCCCCACGTGCAGCTCTGTACTTTGGGTACCCCCAAACTGAGCCCAAAGCTCAGCTGGCAGCCCTGCAGCTGTGCAGAGGGTGCTGCGGTGCCACTCCAACACAGAGCTCCTCCCTGGCAAACAAACACAAGGAGGGGCACTGCTGGTCCAAGGCACTTTTTTACATTACCTTTAAGAGGCTGTTTGTGCTGTTTGAAAGGGGTCATCTCTGTCCTCTAAAACTCCCCACCTCCTGTACGCTCCTGGGGTGGGATCACAAACCAGAGAAATTAAGTTTTTATTCATTTCTCTTCTTCTATTTCACTGTTTGCTACATTATCTGTGGAAGAACACACTAAGCTCTTGGAAGCAGAACTTCAGCCAGCCCGGGGAGAAGGTGGCAAGAAGCAATAAGGCCCCTCACAAATCCCACACGGTCCCTGTCACACCCACCTCCTGCATCCAGGTCTCCAGTGAGCATTGTTCCCATCCCTTCCCTAAAAGGATTCTACTGCTTTTCCCACTGCCCTGGTGTGCAGGCTGTCTGTGGGAGATCTGAATTTGTGGGTGACTATTCCCCTGGTCCCACAAACCCTGCGTTAGCTTTGGGCTGAAGAGAATCCAAAGGTCCAGTGGGAGGGAGGGAAGGGGAATGTACATCCTAACTCCCAGAAGAGGTACCCAGCATTTCACTGTCAGCTCTCAGGAATAACTGTAACAGTCTTTCCCCACCTCATTATCAACATTAAATTCCCATGGGAGAACAGTAAAGCCCTCACAGGAAACTGCTTTTCTGCTGCAGTAATTCTGCTGGAACTCTTAGGAAGTCCCAGCTAATAAGTCTGAAAATAAGATGTATCTTGAGCAGTTTAGGTCTCTACATTTCAAGGGTGGCCAGTTAGGAAGGTAAGCCTCTGATATTTCCACATAGAAATCTGTATTTGGGAATCACTCTGTGGCTCTGCCCCCATCCATGTTCCTGTAAATGATCCTTCCCCCACAGCAGCGCTCTCTGTATACAACACACACCTCAAACACAGCCCTGCCACCTTGGCAAGCTCATGGGATCCCTCCTGATTTAGCACTGCACACATTTTCCTTGGTCTACCAGCACAAATGGGATCTTTAGTAACGTAAGTTATGATAATGAGCCCTGCCTAAATCACTGCTGTCAGAAGAAGAATGGGGGAGTCTCTTCTAACCATTAAAAATGAATGAGGAGGGAAATAAATAAGCAAAAGCAGCTCATTTGAGCTATAAAAGACTTCAGAACACAAGCTGTGTACCAAGGTACAAAAGGATGAGGCCATTATTAGCTCTATAAGTCACTTATAGATGACTCGGGGGAGGCGGAGTCACTTTAACCACCCGCGCTCAACCCGAGCGAGATGGTTTGGAGACAGCTGGACAGCCTGAAACGCTGCCAGGCACCGATCAGTAGCTCTGCTGAGGCTGCAGCACAGGGTGGATCGGCGCTAAGCCCACCCAAGGTCTCGACAAGGGCCCTGTCCCTGTCCGGGGTTCCTGAGCAGTGTGAGGATAAGGCATCAGCAGACCCGACGGCAGCAGCAGAGCTGTGAAACCACCCCGGCTGCTGCTGGAATCAGGAACAACCCCTGAACAGCTGCTCTGGAGGCAGTTACAGCACCTCCTGTGCTGCAGGGAAAGATTTCCATTTCCTTCCCCAGAAAGAAACAATAAATGCAAATGGCACCGCACCAAGCTCAGGGATGCTCCTCCTGCTCCTCGGCTGCTCAGTGACTCCGCAGGTTCAGCGGGGCAAGCATCCCAGGCTGGGCTGCTCCACAGCCGCTGAGAGAAGGATGACCTGGCCCGAGCCCTGGTGACTGGATTCCAGACAGACTTTAACCTAGCATCACCTGGACCACAGCTTTCCCCATTTGGGGGGATTTACACTGAATAAGGTCTTAATTTTAAATATTTTGAATTTTAACTGTGAGGGTTGAAGTATCTGCCGAAATCTGAAAATACCCTTTCAAAGGTGATAAATGTTAGAACAAGGGGGAATGGTTTTAAACTCAAAGAGGGCTTGATTAAATTAGATATTAAGAAGAAATTCTTCCCTGTGAGGGTGGGGAGGCCCTGGCACAGGGTGCCCAGAGCAGCTGTGGCTGCCCCTGGATCCCTGGAGTGTCCAAGGCCAGGTTGGACGGGGCTTGGAGCAGCCTGGGACAGCGGAAAGGGGTTGAACCTGGATGATGTCCCTCCCTGCCCAACCCATTCTCTGATCCTATGAAATGATGAACCGTGCCCTCAACACTTCACAGCTCGTCATCCTTTGCAGCTGCTTCTCTGCTCTGTGCAGAAGGACCTTGCCTTTTTTAGAGGAGGCTCAAGTGACACATCCGAACTCTGCAGGTTCAGAAAAACCAGAGGGTGCTCTGAATGTGGAAAGTCCACACCTCCAAAGGGCCAACACCCTTCTGCAGCCGTTTTCCTACTGCAGCATGACACCAACCAATACCGCACCCGCAGCTGTATCTGCTTTTTCTAGCCAAACATCTCCATTTTTAAGGGTCTTGTTTCCTGCCAGGCTTCCCACAGTGTCCTGATGGAAGCCCACCTAGCGCTGCTATAAACAGATATTAGCACAGACCTGTGCACATGAAAAATGTTTTCTACTGCACTAATCCACCTGAAGCATCTCACAGAGCATATTGATTAAGAGAGCTCTGATACCAATTAATTTCTAAGAAATATTTTAGTTTGTTCTGCAGCTTTGTGGCAAACATCAATATATTCTCCTCAGCCAAATACACCCGAGTGAAATACGCAATGGGACATTTTAAAAGGCCTTACAATTCTGGGCAAACCTCCAACTGTAGCTGCAAGTGTAATAGTTCCTTTGTGATCCGACACAACGTCCGCAGTGTGTTGGTGTTACCAACTGAAAAATCCCCTCATTAACAGTCTCCCCTCAGGAATCACCTTGTGCTTTTTAAAATCAAGAGCTGGTGGATAAAACTTCAGTGGGTTTGTCCTTTCTGTGTTTCTTTTGCCCCCGTTTCCACCACTACAAACAGTCAACTTCTCTCTGTGCGGTGGATTTGCACAGATTTCATACATTTTTCGGGGTTGCAGGGAGAGGAGAGCAGCTCCTGCCCAGCCCTCTGTGAACACACCGTTAATCTCTGTGCACTCTGTCCTCACCCGTCATTTATTTCTTCCATGGGCTGCCTTTAAAGAGCTTGTCCCCACTGACCACCGAGCTCAGGCCAGCCAGGGGCACCTGATGTGTCCCTGGTGCAGCGTGTCCCCTCTGCCATGGGACTGGCAGTCGAGCTGCCTGGAGGATGAATGATGCATTTCAGCAGGGCTTTCAAGACACCTACATTTGCTTTCATTTTTAGGTCACGAAATTCAGTTTCATTTCAATTTCAAATGATTAAAATTATGTAAAAATACCGTAACATCAAGGGAAAAGTTATTTTAAAATGAAAAAATCAAAACATTTCATTTTGGAAATGTCAAAACAAGTTGTTTCCTTGACACAACAGGAACCTGGTAGCATCCTTTTCTTCTTTTATTTTCTGTCAGAAATGAAATTCCAAGGAAATTAGCATCATTTCACGAAGCTGCTTTACAGGACTACAAATTCTGACTGAATAAACTCTGCCAAATTTTCCCTAATAAGCCTTAATCAACTGGGCCCACAAATCAAAACAAAATCATCGTGATGAAACTCTGTTCCATTAAAACCCAATCACACAGAAGCCGTGGTACCTTTGGCACAATGAACAGTGCTACTCCCATGTGCAGCAGGGGAAGTAAAGGCACAGAACAACCTTACCAAAAGCCCGGGATCAATTCCCAGCTCCCTCACACGCTTACTAGATGGCTGTATGTAATTTATTGAGATCAATACTCCCAAGGATACTGAAGTGTTAATTCCCACTGAACTCCAGGGGAGTTTGGTGGTTAAACCTCCCTAAGAATCCGGCCTTTAATCTCCCTTTGACGGATCTGTAAAATAAGGATCCTATCCCCGTGTTTCACAGGGATTTTGCAAAGCCTAACCTGTAAGAAACAAGGAAGAGCTCAGGTGCTGGAGTTACACAACTGCACCTTCCTGTTGATTAAAATTCATGTGCAGCTCTTTGGGCCAGCCCTTCCCCTCCTCACCTGCAGCAGCCGTTCCCGACCCCGCCGAGGGCAGGGACAGCTCTGGGGGGCAGCTCTGGGGGGCAGGGACAGCTCTGGGGGGCAGCTCTGGGGTGCAGCTCTGGGGTGCAGCTCTGTCCCTGCCAAGCAGGGCACGCACGGAGAGCTCGAACGGCCGCATTCACTGCTGCTGCTGCCCACTCCTCTGCAGCCAGAGCCACCCCTCATTTGCCGTTGGCTGGGCTGCAATTCCTGCTCTCCAGCTGGAAAAGGAGGTGGCAGCTTCCTGCCCACCTGCTGCTCGGGATGCTCCGCGAGCGGCGATGCTGCCAGCACGGGATGAGCACAGCACCGAGACGGCTTCGTGTCCGTTCCTGTAAATCAGCAGGACAGGGATGGCAGCAGAGCCTCAGACAGGCAGGCACCGTCTCAGGAGCTGCCAGAAAGCTGCTGGACTCAGCCCACCTCGTGCTGTAGATTTTAGGAGCCACGATTGTTTGTAATCAATGTGACAACACTTTCTTGCTCCTGTTAATTAAGTCACATCTTCCTCTTTCCCTCTCGATCTGGAAACCACAAGCACTCTGTCACTCACTGCAGCCATCCGAGCGGAGCAGGAGAAGAATGATAAACACAGCCAGCACCCCAAGCTTTTCATCACTAAACTGAGAACGGCACTGCTGCCCTCCCTCCGGGAAAGCCTAAAGAGGAGCAATGACAACAGAACAACTTCTCTTCGCACTTGTGAAAAGGAGGCTGCTCACCTGTCTCTGGGTAATAAATACCTGATGTCCCAGGGAAGCAGAGCTGATGAACAACGTGACAAATCCAACGGACTAAACACTAAAACCAGGCTGCAAAGGGGACAGTCAGACTTCCAGATCCATCAGGTCCAGTCAGTGAAGCACCAATGGGGAGAGGAAGGTAATTAAGACACACAGAGCCTGGAATATCCAGTTCTAGGGGCTGTCATCCCACGTGTGAGACCACTGCCCTCGGGAGCAGCTGGGAGCGAGGTACCTGCAATACCAGCCTGACCAAAGCAAAGTGTTTCCTGCAATTCCTGTGCTCTCCCAGGGCAGCCGAAGGACCTTAGGAATTGCTGAATCTGCCCAAAAGCAGAGCAGTCCCAGTGCTGGGGCTGGAGCACTCCCACAGCACACAGGCACGGGGAGTTCAGACCCAGACTGTGGCCAAATCCCACGCCTAAAGCGTCACAGTCAGCCAAGAAATGGAACCCCAAACCCCCGGGCTCTCCTCCCGACAGGGCCCTGTTATTCCAAACCGGGGCAGACCCCGCTCTGACAGAATCACAGCATCACGGAATATCCTGAATTGGAAGGCACCCACAGGGATCACCAAGCACAGCTCCTGGCCTCGCACAGGACAGCCCCATGAAGCCCAGAGAAGTGGGAGCACCAGGCTTTGCTGCTGCCACTCTCACGGCTCCAGCAGCCGTGGGACCCTTTCTCTTTCTGCAGTGCACAGGGGCAGGTGTGGGCCTGGGGCTGCCTGGATCCTGCTGGATTTCCACAGCACAACATTCCCCCTGGCTGCGTGCGGCCTCTCTTCTGGCACTGCCACCACACATAACACAATTATGTTAACGAGCCGCTCTTTGTAAAGAACTCCCGTCTTTCTCTTCCCTGCCCCGAGCCTCGCTTCCAGCCACTCCTCCTCTATCCTGACCAGGGCATTTCGGATATAATGTGCAAGTGCAGAGCAGAGCTCTGCCTCACCACGGAATTCAAATGCCTTTTACACGGACGCTGCTTCCAAGGGGGCGGGTGGGACGGAGTGAGGCCACCACCATGTGCTGAGCAGCGTGGATTGAAGCTCCTCTGCACATCCCCATGGACTGCAGCTCCTCCACGCACCCTGGCTTCATTACCAGTGAAATTTGTTTTTTCTCTGTTAGAAAAAATAAGATCCTCCTTTAAAGGGTTTTTTTAATGGAAAATTGCTTAAAACCAAATAAAATATAAAAATTCTTTTGCATCAAATGATGAAAAAAGAAATTACCACCCTTACTGTAGTTTTAAGCGTGACTGCTATGAAATTTGCTGTTGGTTTGGTCCAACAAACCACGAGCTGTTGGTTTTCTTCATAAAGAAAAAGAAATGGAGGAACTAGCTTAAAATGCTTTTTCTGTAAGGCTGTAAGAGAAATGTAAATTCTTTCAGACCATTCTGGACTTCTAAATTAGTTAGAATAAAGCACTGGGCTGATACATTCTCTGCCTCCTTGGATTCACTCATCTTTCATCTCCATCACTGCATTGCAGACTAGCAGCATCGCTGCTTTTCTGACAACATTCTCATTCTTCCAGCTTCCAAGAAATCCCTAGACAGGGGTTGTCAGTTCTAATTATGCAGCTCGTGTTGCAGCAACAGGTGGTTACCAAGGACTCGGGAACACCACTTTCACCTTTTGCCAAGGGATGACAAAGCCTGGCCCTGGTCCTGACACAGCCGCACACGAGGGCAGGCAGGAGCGGGGGCAGGCAGGCACGTGGAACAGGAGGAGCTGGTGCTGGTGGCTCCTCTGCCAAACCTTCCCAAACACACCTGCAAGGGACACCTGGGCTGGCTGTGGGCACATGGATGCTCGAGCTGGGAGATCTGTGGAGATTTACAACACGCGGAGCCAGCTGAGCACCAAAAGCTCGGAGTTCCAGAGGAGTGGAGCTGTGCCCACACGATTCAGCTCCACATCTCCCTCCCGGCCCCACAGCACCGGGCAAACCCACCAGCCCGGGCATCTCTGTGCCACAGCCCGTGGCAGGACACACACACCACGGGCAGCTCCCGGCTCAGCCCTGCACCAGCAAACGGGATTGGATGCTCAAGGATCCAGCCTTGAGGAGAGCCAAATTCCATCCATCGGGGTGACTGCCCTTTGACTCCGGTAAGCTTTGAGCCTACCCCAAACAGCCACACTTCTTCCCTCAGACAGGAACAGCCCTGTGCTCCTGAGCTCTGCCCAAACAGTGATGGGTTATACATAAATTTTAATTAGGGACACCACTGAGGACTGATCTGACCCAAGCCAAGCACGAGACCAGACCTTCACAGACTTAAAGGAGATGAGAGATTCACAAGAGAAGTGACTGAAAAGACCCTGCAGTGAGAGGAGAATGCCAGCATAAAAGAAGCGGAGTTTGAACTCCTCAGTGCACTCAGACTGCAGTGTCCCACAAGCCCAGATCTGCAGGCACCAACTTGAGCTGAGCTGTTTCTCAGCTGGCACTGAACAGAACAAGGACCAAAAGCTGCTGAAATCACTTGTGTAACTCAGACACCACCCCAGCAAGGGCACTGCATTTCAGTCACTTCAACACAGCGAAAAGGAGATGAAATATGGTTAGCAATGGCAGACTTTAGAGCTACAAGGACAAAGAGATTTCCATCTTGGTAACAGGAAGACTTCAAAGAGTTTTAAGGATCCAGTCCTCTTTCTGCTGGAGTGTCTGCCCAGGCAAAGTGTAGTTCTACTCCTCTGGCAAGTATTCAGATCTCCAACATCACAACTTAGGGGGAAAAAAGCAAAGATCTGTTGCAATGTACATATACTCATGCATGCACGGCAGGCTCTGGAAAGTTGGCCAACACTTTGAAGTGACAGGGGAAAAATAATGCAAGAGCAAAGCATGAAAAACTTCTGAAAGAAACCTGTGCCTTTTTCAGCCAAGAACCACTTGCAGAGAAGCATATCTAAGCAGGACTGTGCTCCAACAGCAGAGCAGCAGCCACAATACACAGATGAAAGCTGGCATCAGCCAACACAGACAGGCTGGAGAGCCACAGAATGTTTTCCAAACCATACTTGCTGTAAAAGTGACTCCAGAGTTTGCGTTGGAATGGGAGAATCCATTCCCACTGGAGCTGTGGGCGGGGACGCTGAGCAGGGAGGGGATTTCTGTCCTCTCCTGCCCCACCAACACAACCTTCCCCCCCTCAGCTGCCCGTTTGTGGGGTTTCCATGAGAGCAGGGCACGGCTGGGGCACTGTCCAGGTGTGACACAGGCTCCCGGTGGCCCTGGCTTGTGAGTGGCACCGGGCTGGGGCTCAGTGCCTGCCACACCTGTGCCCAACAAACCCCTCTGGGCACCTTGGCTTCCCGGGGAAGCAGCAGCTCCGCATCCACCAGGCTGAGAGGGAGCTCTCATCACCATCCCGGCACTCCTCCCACCCTCTGCAAACCCCACTGCTTACCTTCCATTTCACAGCCCTAAACAAGCCCCTCGTGAGGTGCTGAGCTGAACCCAGGCTCCTCCAGCGTCCCTCTGGGGACAGAAATAATCCAAAACCACTTGCTCCCCGCCGTGAACAGAGGTCATTATTTTGACAAATTAGTTAAATCTCTCTCAGTCAGCAACGAGGACCCTGAATTATTCAACATGCATCTGTCTTTCTGCCTTACAAAAATGGCCTGTGAAGCAATAAGTGTATTTCACTTGAACCACTTCTGAAAGATGTAAGACAGTTTGGGTTCACTCCAATGCCCCTTGGAGTCAATGGGAGCCTTTCATTTAATTTTCATTTAATTAATTTCATTAAATTTGCAGATGATGCCAAGCTGGGAGGGGTTAGAAGTTCTCTGGAGAACAAGCTTAGAATTCAAAATGACTTTGTAGTGTAGAAAATTATCTGAAATAAATAGATGAGATTGAAGAAAAGTAAGGGAAAAGTATAAAGTCGGATAAAAACAATTAACTGCAGGACAGGGAAGGATTGGCCTGGTGACATCAGTGAAGAAAAGGATTTGAACTAGAGAGGATCTGACTAGAAACTCTCCAACTCTAGGCATCGCTGAGCACTGGAAGACGATAATTAACAACTGCAGTAGTATTTAAGATCTGCTTAGACAAATGACTTTCAGGAATGTTTTCCATAGCTGGAAATACTGCTTCTTTCATCTCAGTTTGAAACTTTCAGTGATTTTTAAGCCTTACAGTGAGATACGGGATGCACAACTTTTCCTATCTGCAGTCCATGCATGTTATCCACAAGAAATGTGGGTTTTCTGGGTAGAAAAGGAAACAAGTGTTTCATCTTTGTTCCTCAGATTCAATATTGATCACAAAAGCAAAAGCAGGTCCCGTTGTACAGGAAAATATGTTTTGCACAGTAACAGAGGCAGAAGAACACAGCCCCTGTGAAAGCCACCCCTCACAGCTCCTCTGAAAGCAGGCTGGGCTCAGCACCCTCCTGACGCCCTGCAGTGAACGAAAGTTCAGCAATTTAAGTTACTGGAACGCAATTGAGTAAGTTTGCAGTGCACAAAGTAAATGTTACTTCAAACTTTCTTCTTTCCTTATTAGATGTGAGAAAACGCTGAAGATACTCTCACCTGTATTTATAGCACTGGTGCTGATAATTTACATCACTTGGTGAAGCATTCTGATGTGCAAGACAAGCCACTGCCTGAAAATTGATCACATTTCATTAAATCAAGAAGATTCAAGGAAAAAAAACATATTAAAAAGATGGAAGAAAAGGCATCCTGTTTTCCTCAGACAGCTAAACAAAAGCCTGGTTTAGGCCCAGTGAAATTGCTATGGATCAATACTGTTTCATTTCTGTGTCTCTTTCTTTGCACGGTCAGGTAAAATAATAACAACAATGGTGCTGATGATGAACATTTTATATTTGAACTATTCCCATTATCTAACAGCATTTCAGCATTTTGCAAAAAAACCTCCTGACAACACTTTGTAAACCACATCACAGCGAGGGCTCAGTGCTTATGACAGAAATGTGTGCCTCTGTGTGCATTTTTTCATATAAATACCTGTTTCTACAGTGCAGGTATCATTATCCTCATTGAGGAGTGAAAGGAATTAACTGTTTACGAAGCTGTCCCATGGCCACCAAGTGCTGGGGAATGTTATCTGCAAGGGCTACCTGGGATGAGAAATGATGTCTCATTACTCTGATGTCTGAGAATAATCAACCAAACAATGAAAACAGCTACATTTAGCATAAATAGGAAAGCCAGGCCAGAAACATTTCCTCTCACACAGTCTAGAAAAAAATTATTAAACAAACCCACACTCGCGGAATGGGTAGAAGTCCAGGCGAGGACTGAAGAGATGCAGTTTCTATTTCATCTCTGCCACTTGACCTCATAAAAGGTGTTTGTTGTGCTCTGGTTATTCATTAATGTTTTATTCATGGCTGTTCGGCTGTCACAGGACGGGCTCTGATGGGGGCACTGCAGTTCCTGGGCACTGAGGCTCGGCGCTGCTGGGAGATGTTGCAGGTGCTTTCCTAATAAAAATGTGCTCAAAGAGACAGTGCCAAGCACAGCAAGAGCAAACCCCTGCCCGTGCCCACAGCCCAGACACAGCACTGGGGCTCTGGGGGCTTGGGTCTGACAGCAGCGGAGCGAGGACAGCTCTCAGAACATGCTCAGGGTCAATGTAAGAGTAGAAAAACATCAGCTTTCCCCCCATAACCAAATAACAAAGCCCAGCTGTGCCCCAGCTCCCAGAGCAGCCGAGGGGGTGGCACGGCAGAGCAGCCAGGGGAAAGCAGAGGATCGTGCTGCCAACCTGAGCCCACAGCTCCTCCAAGCTTCCTTTTTCTTACAGAGAAATGACAGAGGAACACATTCAATAAAACATTTCAGGAGCTGGTTTCAGCGAGGATAGGGAATCGAAGGTGGAGGATAATTTGAAAGCATTTTGTAAGATTTTAGCTTCTTGTTCCCTATCAACTCTGATGGGAGTCGTGCTGCTTTGATCTTCCAAACGCTTTCACACTCCTTCCATCCTGACAAGCACTCATACCACGGATCTGTTTACTGGGAAATTGAGGTGAGTCCTGAGGCTTGATACCTGAACTATCTTCAAACAACTACGAGGAAAGAATAGCCAGACTGTGAGAGAGACTCCATCTGAACACCAACTACCCCGTTGTATCGACACATCTCGCATGTTCTCAGGGGTTAGGAATTGATGATGTTAATAACAAAGTCTCATGGCTCACCAAGAACCCCAGTGAAGCTCTATTTCATGGGAAGCTGCATTTCATGTGAGGACACCAGGGTGTGGAAGCTGCAGGAATGAGCAGGTGTGAGTCTGGGTTCTCAGTAGCTGGATCTTTTCCAGAAAACTCCTATTTAAAGCTTAGGCAAATTCTGGACACTTAACGGGACAACTGTGCCAGTCAGCAGCTTGTCTGTCCCACAGGGCTTGGAGAAGCAGAGCTTCAGCAATTCCCAGGCAGATGAGAGGAGCAGTTTTCATGGCAAAGCTCTCCAGGCACTGTTGGTGGATTCAGGCGGATCCAGGAGCGTTTCAGGTCTCTGCAGGGTACACGAGTGACACCACGGTGCAGCCTGTCCCACCTCTGGCACTCCACAGACACACCTGCTCTTCCAGAAAGACCTCACAGCCAAATGATGGATTTAGTGTGGGTGCTGTGCCTTCAGTGCTTCCCTTCTGCAAATCCCCAAAGTCCCCGTGCAGGCATTCCCCAGCCTACCCTGCAGGCACCTGGGGCAGCTGCACCCTCTCCTCTCGGTTTCCGGATGACAGGAACACACTGGACAGCTCAGCTCTGTGGAAAGTTCCCCGGGAAGATGCACAGAATTAAAGCAAGCTCTCGGCACAGCGAGCTGGCAGCAGCTCACTGGGGCTCATCCTGCACGCTCACCGTGGGCTGAGGCGACAGCTGATGGCAAGGGCTGAGCTTTGCCTGGAGTGGAGCTGAGCTCAGCTGGAACTGCAGCTCCAGCTGCCCAGAAACGCCTGTGCCATCGCTGAGCTCAACCTGGAGCCCTTCTCCGCGAGAACTGTCACTGTCTGATGGCTGTCACTCATCCACTGGGCTCTGAGGAAGAGGGAGCCCTTTGCCTGCTGTGGCATTCAGTGGGCTCCACAAAGCCTTCCAAACTTCCCCAGAATTCCTTGTGAGAATTTTAGGTGAGCTGTCAAACTCCCCCTCAGGTGAGTAAGGGCTGTCTGCCTCAGGAAGATGCTCTGGACTTGCTAAGGCTATTCAGATTTTTTTTCAGAAGCAGAGGTGAACCCCACCATGCAAAATCATCTCGTAAGAAGAGGAAAGCTGATTACAGGATGTGCATGGTTCCTCCCTGGACTCTCCTCTGCTGTGTCTCAGCCAATCTCTGTGTATGGATGTGCATAATTCAGTGGACTGAGATACAGCAGGTAAGAACAGGGTCCCTAACCCTTTTCCTGTAATTGGTTTGAAAAGCAGGACTCCACCATACAACGGAGGGAGAAGAGAAATGAAGATGTGATATTTGCAAGAGAAGCATGACTGCTGCAAATCTCGGTGTGGAGTTACTCATACCTTCGGGAGTGCTGGGAATGAAGCTGCAATTCCAATTTGTTGGTTTCCAAACTAAAAAAGAGCTGTTCTATCACCCTCAGATACTGAGAGGAGGTTTCAGCACAATTTCATCTGGATCTTTGAGCCTCCTTCCCTCAGACATGGGCAGACGGGGGAGATTTCCGTTCCTCTGCAGTCACGGATGGATAGGTGTGAGTCCCGAAAGGCTTTCACAAGCTGAAACAAATCTTTCCACATTAGCAGACACTGAGATGGAGACGCCACTCACATGAATCTGCAGCTGCCCTACCTCCTGTCACGGACATAAAAGAAGAGAAGTGGCCTGGACAACTCATTTCACCAAGACGGCTTTCTTCCAAACCCTCATTGCTGGCTGGCATGGAAATGTCACTGTTTAGGCTCTTTGGATTACAGCAATTCCTTATTCCCAGAACTTCTTGTAAAACTTCTGACTACATTTATGAGAAAAGGTAATTTTCTTAATACAGCAACTGTCCTGCAGAAGCAAGCTCCCTTGCAATACATTATTCCTCGTACAATTTTAAAGTTCACCTACCTTAAGCAAATCTGGCTGTTTCCGCTAAAAGTTGTGCAGCCTCAGGCATTCTTTATCAGATGAGCAGATAATCTTTTTAACACCTCGAGTTTCTGAGTTTCATATCTTCCACTAAATCAATCCCCCTCTCATGATTTGTATTTATACCAATGCCCAATTCCATTACAATTCTCTCTTATGCTTTCGCAATTTCCTCTATTATTCTTTTTTAGGTCTATAATATAATTTCAGTGGCTAACTCAGAGGCTGTCAATTCATATTTACGAATTGAAACTTGAGTGTGCATTATTACTTTATTTCTATGAAAATCCATGATAACTAATGCAGTGATTCAATTTCTACCAAGAGGCTTACATTTGGTTTCCCATCTGGCCTCCAACCTTCATTCCTCCAAACAAACTTTTACATCTCTATTTACATATTGGGATCGTTAAAGTTCTTTTTATCTCCCTGTCTCAGTGGCTTCAGAAGCTGTAATGGATTTAGGCAGAGTTTAATTAGAAACTGCTCTTTTCTGTATTTCAGGCTACATTTCACGTGAAAGGGTAAAATACGCCTCTGACAAATGAAAGGCTCGATGTAAGCCCCCCAAAGCCCCAGGCCAGGTAAGTTTTACTGGAGCAGACAATCGGACAGAGGGAGATCCTGGTGCTGGGTCCATTCCACAGGAAGCTGGCATTCATTTTATATCTTGGTAAGAAAATCACCCTCAGCAGTTTGCCTCTGTTTTGCCACAATACCCGTGCAGACACAATCAGGCTGTTTTCGGCAAGGCTTTTCCTTATTTTCTTTCTTCAGTGAGCATGGAGTATCTCAGAGTTACGTCTCAGAGACACACTCGGGTCAGCCTTGTCCCCTGCTCCGGCCCACCTGCCCTCCTGTCCCGCTGTGAAGGGGAAAGGAACCACACGAGGCTTTTCCAGGTAACTGCAGGAGCAGCTCCTGACTGAAGTGCCAGGCTGGGCTCACGGAAAGAAAACACCAAACTCCAGAAGAGCCTGGCTGAGTAATGGCCTCATCATGGTTCTACGATTAAAACTCATTAAAACTTGGGGCAGCCCTGCAGTGCCCATGGGATCTGCCAGCACGGACTGGTCTGCACTGGGACTGGCTCCAGAACACACTGGGTTCCACCAGCACCGGAACAGATTCTGTCCTCACTGCTTCCTGTGCTGGTCCGTGAAGGAAGTCCTCTCTCAGATAATGCGGTTCTGGGACCATCCCATTCGTTCTTCCTCCCCAGTAATTTCATCTGTGCAGTTTTCCTGTGCTGAGCATACTTTATGCTACTTAATGTCTTATTTCAGCCACTCAGTTTCATCCACTCAACAGCAACAAAACAACCAACCAGCCTGTGAAGAAAACTCGTATCAGTAATTAGCCTCGCTGGATATCAGATGATAACTGCCAGCTCTGGGTACTGAAGAGTCCAGGATGAGGATAATCACACCTCCACACAGCTACCCAGCAGCCTGAGCTGCAAAGAAATGAGTATCAATGAATGCTGTCCAGCTGAATCTGCTCAGAGAAGAGAGAGCTCCAGATGAGATTAGACACACACATTGTTTAACCTGGGAACAAAGGGCACAATTTGGAAAACTACTCGTCAAGGTGTCTTCAAAAATTAGCATAGCACACGCAGCTGTAGCGCCAAGGGGCTGCTTCTCATCCCGTCTGCAGGCCCGTGTGAAATCCTTGCAATGCAGTTCTGAGCCCTAGGGAAACAGAGGCTTTCAAGATTTGTTACAAGCCTGAAACTCAGCTCAGCATCATCAAAACGTGTGAAGAACTTTCAGGGAAACACGGGCTGACGTGCGGCTGTGGCACTGGAACACTGCAATTGGCTCTGGCTGATCTTTGCTTTCAGCGTGAAGCCGACGCCAGACAAACCCATCCAGCGACAGCGAGAGCCGTGCTCAGACACAAACAACTTCCCAGGAAGGAACAGGCTTCCTCTTCTCTTCTCTTCATCACATAAAGTGCAGAGCAATCCCATTAACTACACTGGGCTAAATTTGGATTTTCAGTGGTGGAAATGAGATCCAATCATTATCAGAACTCGTGTGTGTGTGTGTGTGCTTGTGAGACTGACTTTTTCTTCCTGTGACAGTCAAGTGCAATTAATATAGTGCTCACAGACAATGCATAAAATACAGTTCAGTACCATCCATTGTGCCTTTAGAAGCCTACTCACCAGGGCAAATGATACTTTCCTTCATTACTGAAGTTTCCCTTCTCCCTCTCTGCCTTTTAGTGGAATGAAATGGAGCATGTAATGGAACGTCATATTCATAGATTTCATTCTCATCAGCTCCAGGTCTGCACAAAATCTCAAACACTACAACGGCTTTTCACATGCCCACAAATGCTCAAAGAAATTGCTGAGGGCACTCAAATCCCGAAGTCTAAAGAAGATGCCCTAAATTTACTCAAACGAAACCCTTTTACAGCTGCAAAATAATTACCTGCTTGCACATAATCACATTATTTTTAATAGTTATTATATTGAACAGATTATTTAAGCTGGAAGAAAATACCAGCTTTGTGTAATACCCACCTGCTCTAAATACACAGCTACACTTTTAACTAAAATTGAAGAGCCATTAAAGCCACTTTTTGTAGGTGCTTAGGTTTCTAATTTGCAATTAAATTAATTGGATTTGAATGCCTAAATTGATTCAGAAATCAGGCTTATCATCCAGCAACCAGTTAAACAGGACAATGCTGCAAACCAAGGCTGAAACAGGAAAGTTGTTCAGCATTTCTGTGGGCAGCTGATGGGGCACCATGCACCGGTGTGTCCTACAACGAATACAGCACCCAAGCCACAGTCTCAGAAAAGGAGACCAGAGCCTGCCACATGCGTAAAGCTCGAGAACTGTTACAGACAATCATTGCTGGCAATAAACTGCACTCTGAGAGCTCCTTGTGTTCTAGCATCTCAAGCACTTTTCAGATGTGTTTGACTGATTTACCCTCTTTTCTCTTGAAATCCTTAAGTACTGCATAATTTTTTTACATAACTGCAAAGAGAAAAAGTACACGGGTAGCCAAAAGTCACCATCCCGAAAGGAATGCAAAATGCTCCAGACAGTGAACAAAAGAGATCTTCAGTCAACCGACCTTCACAGACTCCGTTACATAAGAAATCTGAAAATATTTCTAAATCCTTCCTTACTCAGGCACCGATATTTTATCATGACAGAATTTTGTATGGGCTGTGATTAAGTGAAATCTAACAGGAGTGATTTCTGGAGAGTCTGTGCTCTGTCCTAGTTAGGGTTACGTATGTTATTAACAACCATAATGACGATGCTTATACATTACATTTTACGTCTCAAAGCATTCTCTGGGGATTTAGCATTAATGCTCTTTATCTGTCAAGGTAATTCAGAGCCATTACACACCTTTTGTGTGCGTCTCTGCTGAGACAGATCAAATAAATGACGTGCCAGGGCCCACAATGGCACAGCGATGTCACAGCTGAAAGCACATGCCAGAGCCCACGCTATCACCAGCACATTTCAATGCAGCCTCTCAGAAACCATCCGAGGGGTTATCCAATTGTTATCCCATCTTATTAAGGAAGAAATGAAAATCAAGTGTCACACGCTGTGTGCAGGCTGAGCCCTTATTAGAATCTGCAACGCCTAAAATCCCATCCAGGTTTAACCATTAGAGCGTGATTCCTTCCTTCATTAGAACGAAGGCAGAACAGGACAGCATTAAAAATTCAGGTTCATCATGGCCTTTCGACCCCAGCCTTCCAAACACACGCAGCCTCCCCTCTTCCTGCACAGATGTATGTCCACAATCAGCCCTTGTTCTTCCAATTGCCTCTGAGACCTCTAGGAATCCTGCAAGTATTCCATAGCTAATGTTCAGGACGCTCCAGCTCTGACCAGCAGTTTCTCTATTAACTCCAGAACACCAGCCTCATCCTCAGCAAATACTGACACAGCCCTTGGATTTGAGCACATTTAAATCAGCCGAAAATATCTTGTCACATGTATTTTTATTTTAGCAAGACCAACCCCTTCCACAGCCAATACAACGTCTGGGCAGTCCTGCAAATGATAAGCAAAAGCAAAGTCATTTAGCGGCGATGCTGTATCTGATGTGTGCAGGAAGGCCCTAAATCGGGCTGAGAAGACAGTCATTCACACGGCATTGTGTGACTTTTCACTGCACAGTAACAAAGCAACACCGAGCTTTGTGCCATGATCTGGAGGATGCCTCAGAGCTGGCACCACGAGCTATAAATAAACACCTCACCTCGTCAGAGAGAGTGGCACACAAGTGCAGAACACACTGGGAACTTTTTAAGAGGGAGAATGGCAATTTATAATCATTAATGCCAGCTCCTGCTGTGGAGACAGGTGTTAGTGGGTGATCTGAGCCCAGTTTAGCTCATTGCTATCAGTGTAACACCATCCCGTGCTTTCAGTGCTGCACTGCTGGCTCAGCCCAGGGGAAGGAAGCAGGGAACTCACTTCCCTTTGCACTGTCTGCTCCTTCCTCCCTCGGCGCATTTTCTCTAGAGACAAAGCAATCTCTTCTCATGGAAGCATTTCTCAAAACTAGGGCTCAGTGTGCAATGAGGTGGGTTTGAAAAACAGCTAAAGACCCCTAAATGCCTTTGCAAGTCCAGGGGATTTGGACATTCCCACAGGAATGTCTCCCACTGCCCAGATCTGACACTCAGAAATAGGTGAGGCACCCGGAAAATCTTCACCATCTTTCCTGAGCACCTTCCCTGAGGAGATTTACAGGCACAGGAATGGGATCAGCCTTCTCCAGGGATGGGAACGATGGTCAGGCTAATGATGTGAGAGCCAGGGAATGCCTGTGCAAAGCCCTGGCCTCACTTAAACAAACACACAGCAGCAAGAAGCACTCCTGGCCACCCTCACCCTCTGCTACTGATTCCTGCCCCAGTGTCACTCCTTCCCCAGTGCTGGCACTGTGAGCATCCCAAATGAACTCAGTCAGGGGTCAGGGAGCTGAGCAGGCGGACAGCTCATTCACCAAAAAAAGAAATGGATTCATTTTCACTCAGCTGCACTCCTGGGCAGCAGAGACAGGGATGGCAGCTCCGTGTTAGCTTTAAACAGTCACAGAACTGCACCTTAGCAGTGCTTTAGTGCATCAGGGACATTCATCAGCCCCTTCTGGGCTCAGCAAATGATTAAATTCGCTCACTGGGATCTCCCTTGGCATTACTGTTGGGCTATTCTTTAGATTTTGCCTCATTCTTTTTATGGACATAGACATATTCCTCCCTATAAAGGAAGAGAAATACCCACAGAGATTACCATCCCTGGCTCTACAAGAATACATATTCTTTCCCATGAAGCACAAAAAACCCAGATTCCTGGGTACCTTCTGTAGAATTTTGAAGAAGCCTCAATTCAGAAATTATTCGGATTTTTTTTTCCATTACAGAGAAGTTTTTTATCTTATGAGCTTACAGTCTTTCAGAAATACAAAGGGAGTGCAGGCAACAGTGACTGCGGCAGTCCCACTGGGGCTTTCAGTATGGATGACCACAAAAAGGCAAATAACACCACAGAAACCTTGCTACTTCCCAAGATTCACATCACAATGATGAATTGGCAGAATATGAAAGAGACAAATCCAGTAACTTCAACAGCTTTAGGTGAGTTTCAGACAATTCCTGCGAGACGCAAGTCTGTTGTATCAGTTCTACATTCAGAATTCATCTTTGCCACATCTGTTTTTCATATCAGAGAGAGATTAAAATTGTGCCTTCTCCCCTTATAACCAACACCAGCAGCACATGAACTGAACTCTACAGATATTGTTACTACTTTTAGTTTTGTCAGTGCATTCTTCTGAGTTTGTCCTGTATCCTGATTACTAGAGCAGAGCAGAAAAAGCATTTTCATTTTTAAAGTTGCTTCAACCTAAGGTGAAAAGGTCAGATAGATTCCGATGTCAGGAATACTGAAACTGAGTTTAAATGACAGGACATGACTTCATCATTTTCTATCAAAATGAAATGTTTAGACATTGCAGAGAATAAAAACATACATTTGCTGACTTAAGATTGTTTCCAAGATGGACCAACGTTTTTGCGGATGGAGTAAGGCAGTTCAGCTGGTGAGATAAATCACATTATACTATGGAAAATCATGGCATGAACTTGATCTTCACAGAACTCTCAAGGCACAGATTTATCAATTATGTTGTATATTATATATATAAAATATTGCACATTCTGGTTAGCCACTTTACCAGATCACTGCTTCTCAAACAGGGGCTTGCTCTTCCTCGCTCTTCCCACTTTGCCGTGTCCCCAGTGCAGGAGGATCCTCCTCTCCTGCCCTTCTCCCTGCACTAATCCCCTGCAGCAAGCACAGGGTGAGCACTCGGCTTCCCCCACCTGACCTGGTCAGGTTTTAGACCCAAGGAGCCACCATGACCATCTCAACTCACCCTCTCACTTGAGAGATCGCCGGGAAACTGGGATTCTGCCCAGCCTTGGTTTGAAAGTTTTGTGTAACTTTGCAGTGCCTCCACGGGGGCTCACACAACGCCCTGCAGCTGTGAGGGTTCTCCTTTCCAGCTGAAAATGTGTGTGACCTCACGGATCCAGGAATGTGCTGTGAGAGGAGTATCCATGGACTGCCACTGAAGCACAGCTCTGAGATCTGCAGCACCACAGCTGCCAGTGCTCAGCTAAGGAGCAGACAAAATCCTGGACTCGATTTTCTCCCTTTGATTTTTTACTCTGTCACTCCACTGACTTTAGAAGAATTCAACTTCTCCCTGAAGTGCACCAGTGTAAGGAAGAAAAGGAACAGCTGCTAAAAGTTTAATACTTTAAAACACTGTCTGCTTCAGGCTACTTTAAATGCTCTGGCACTTCAGCTTCCGTACAGTCTGTCACATGAGTGAAAGGACGTTATTTTGCCACTGATAAAACCACGCTAAGTGTCACTGAAAGGTTTATCAGCCTGCAGTAATATATTAGCAATTGCCAGGTGTGCTGCTCTCCCCTGCAGCACACCCCAGGGTGTCAGAGCAGAGCTCTGCTGCAGCAGGGGCTGCCCAGCTCCGCAGCGCCCTGGGGAACAGCGGGGAGGGAGCAGCGCTCCTGCCGCGCTTCTCACGCACAGCCGGGCAGAGCAGACCCCGCGGAGGACAAGCCCCCACAGCCAGGACGGGCTGGAGAGCTTTGGGAAGTGGGAATTCCGAGAGAGGCCAGGCTGGAACATCCTGCAGGGCTCTGTGAGCGGCACGCAGCTCTGGGGGGATGCCCGGGCTGTGCCAAGGATGCCAGCAGCAACAACCCTCCTTGCAGCCCTGGGCCCCAGGAGTGCCAAAACCCCACCTGTCTCAGCCCCGGGAGCACGAGGTGCTCCAGGAGGAGATCAGCTGAAGGAGCCTTGCTGGAAAAGCACACAAGTTTGGGTAGCACACAGATTTTGAGTGGAGTCCTCTATGAAATACACAGTACAACACAAAAAAGGGGCAGAGGAACTGAATCCTGTTCCCAGTGTTGGCACCAGTCCCTCTGTGACTTCTGGCAAGTGACTTCTGAACAGAGCTCAGAATACTGGAACCTTCAGGTGTCTGATCAAACAAAGGGAACATAAAGGCGTTTTCGTTTCAGGGAAACCAAAATGCAGATTTTCAATTAACTCATCAAACTGAAAACCCAGAGCACTGGAAAGTGTTGTTTTGGAAACTTCCAGGCTTTGGTGAGCCTTGGAAAAAAATGGTCATTTGGAAACAGAAATGTCTTTTCAAAATGGAAGATTAAAAGAAGCTGATTTTTCTTTTCTCCTCATTCTCGATTTAAATCATCTTGAGGGTTTATTCCTTACTAATAACTCAGCAAAAATAAAGTCTGCTCAAAAATCTCTCTTTCCCATTAGTTCAGTAGGAGTTTTGCCATCTACAGGTGGTCAGAAGTTAAGAGCCCTTTGAAATTTACACCTTAACTTTTCCGTGTCTCACAGTCCTCGTTCATGAAACAGAGTCTATAACACACCTCCATTTTGCTGTGGTTACTCTGTCATTCTGGACCAAATAATTTCTGATAATCATTTGCCAATAAAAATATTGTTTCAGTGGACTAAATTCTGCTCTGACATATTCACCCAAGTGCAGGTAGGTGCAGTTTGGCACGAAATGAGTCAGTGCAGAGTTTGGACCAGCTCTTTAAAGTTCTTTGAAGTCTCAGATGAAAGAAGTGAGTAATAAATGTGGACCCTGAAACAAAAAGAAGAATGAGGTATCCTCATTCTGCAAGGAAAATGAGCTTAACCTCACCATCAATCAACACCAAAAAACCAGCAGTAAAAGCTAAGCCACGAAGACATAATCAATCTGTTAGATGCTACTTGACAGATGCATTGAAAAAGAGCAACAGTAAAGACCCAGAGAAATGTAATCTTACTCTTTATATTTCAGTGGGCATCTTAAGCAGATTTTTCTTCCATTTTCTATTCACTGCTCTAATGCCCAGAGAACAGAAGCTCTAATTACTGCTGCATGCTGAAGGCTGGCCAGTAATTATATATCTTTATCTTCATTAGATGCCTGTGAACAAGGCTTGGCCTGAGACAGAGCAGGTAAACTGGAAGCTTGGAGACACAGTGTCAATTAAGAGCTCACTTTAAACTGGCAACTCATTTCAGCTCTGCAGAAACCTCTCCGCTGCTGCGGAGGGGAGAGCAGGAGCCCAGAACGTCCTGATCTCTGATGGTGGCAGCCTGGTCTGACACAGGGCTGGCACTAACACCGCTGTTAGTGGCGCGTGTTTGAATAATATTAAACACACGGGCACTGACTGGCAGATTCGTGTCCTTACAGGCAATGACTGAAACTTCAGAAAGCAAAACTGATTGTTTACATCTTCCAAATGATGTATTTGCTTTCAAAATATTTTTTTTCCAATTCACCAAAAAAATTAAATAGTAGATGAGTGAGCTAGTAAGGAATTAGTCCATTATCTCCCACAACATAAGGACAAATAATTTCCTTCTGTTTTTAAATCTAGATTAAGTCCAACAACTTGCTGTATTTAGCAGATTTACCAGATCCAAAAGGGCTTCACAGAAGAAAAAAACCCCAAACCCTACAGGTTACTACCAATACAGCCAGAAAGATACATTTAATCAGAAGATATCAACATGGTGGCTAATCAGATAAACAGGAACACTGAATAGATTCTAAAAGGGAAGCATAAAAAATACTAAACTTTGAAATTGCCGGGGTTCATCTCATGTGTAAGAAATTACCACGAAGAAATTATTTAAAACAAGTTCAATGAGCATAAAAAGGGTAATGGTTTTTTTGGTCAGAAAAGATCTTTAGAGATAGCTCAAGAAAGACCATTCACGCCTCTGCCCAGCTCTGTTCTTCACTTACTCTGCCCTGAGCTGTCACTGGCTCTGTGACATGAAGCCACCAAACTTGGGTGTGTCTCAAACTCCCAACAGTTTCCCATATGACAGTAACAAGAATCTACTCATTTGTGCCTACAGAGGCAAAAAATGCCCACCATAAGGGTGGCTTGGAGGTGCTGGGGCTCAGGGAGGCTTTGGAGCTACCCACAGCCCTCAGCTGCTGCAGTCCCCAGCCAGAGGAGCCGAGGTGAGAGGCAGAACCCTCAGCGATCCGGGCAAGGCAAACCTTCCAGAGGCCAAGTCCTCAATAAGGAGCAGTTGACACGAATTAATGGGATAACAGCGATTCCCAGCAGCTGGGAGGGTGGCCTGGAGGGTTTGTAATCAGTTTGTGACATGCTGGTTATCTGAAAAAAAAAACAATTTCAATTTTAACTTTTATTTGTAGCCGCGTCTCTTGTTTCCTCTCCTCCAGTGACAGCCACAGAGGAGTTTGTGAGCAGATAAAAGCTGCTGCAGACAAGGCGACTGAGTGTCACCGTGCTGGAATCCTCTGTGCCTTATCTGCCACCACCACCACTGCTGAGCAGCTCCTTCCACTCAATCGGTCATCAAGCAGAGGGAAATACGCAGCATTTCTTACAGGAGCTCAGTACTAATATTGCCTTCAAGGAGCACCGCCTTTCTGGAGGCTCCAGTCTGACCCTCCAATTCCAGTAAGAGAAAGGAACATAAAGGCACTCCTGCGAGCTCTCACCTCACCCTGGCCAGCAAAGCACACCCTGAGCCACGACTGAGAGCAGCAGTACAGCTGCCAACGTTCCTGAACCTACACAGCCCGTGGAACTGGAAGGGCAAAGGGAGAGGCAACTCCGAAAACACTTGGAAAGTGGGAAGTGTCAGACAACCCCGAGTGTTCGACGAGCAGGATAGAAAACTGTGATTCTGTGTTTGCTTTGTTGCTCCACTGAACCGAGCTACGCAGCAGTAACAGCAAGGAGAGCTCCTGGTGCTCCAGCAGCAGAGCACTCAGGGAAATGAAAGAACTCGTTCCATTAGAGAGCAGCACTGTTCTGCAGGGCCTCTGCCTTGGTGTGACAGAGCTGCCTGACCCTACCTTAATGACGTCTTCATCTGATGATCTGCATTCCACAGATTCCACGAGATCAGTCACAGTCCCATCATCTTCCACAGAAACCACTTTGACAGGGACAGCCACTGTTTTCCCGGTGAGAATAGCTGTGTTCAGGATCTCTGCTTCCTGAGAGAAAAGAAAAAAAAGGGCCCTTTAATATCTATATTTTGCTATTAATGCATCAGTACCACCTAGACTGAGCTTTACTGTAATTCCTAACGCCGATGGCAAGAACTGTTCCAAGTGCAGCAGGCAGGAAAGGCAGATTCCCTCCCTGCAACCCCGGAACCAAACTCCCAGTTCTGATTCAGGGCTGTTGAGATCTGTCATGCCCTAATTGCTATTTCATGAACGCTCACCAAGCGCTAGAGCAGCCCAGCACCCGCCGAGCGACCCTGCACCACATAAACAAACGCACCTGGATGTGGCAGCGGCGAAATCTCCAGCCTGAGCAGCACACAAAGTATCTTCCTTATCACATAGAAATGTCTCAAGTCTGGCTGGTTTACCCACAAACCTGTTTTCTGGAAGTTTCCTACAAATGCTGACATTCTGTGCCTGGGAGTGCGCCTTTGCCTGGACGCTCAGGCTGGCCACGCACACGGACACCACTCGAGGGGCAGCATTGAAGCTGCTCCTGGGGATGCAATCTTGGCAAAGTCAGCAGCGCAGAGGCTGTGAACAGTGGCACTGCCTCTCCTGACAGGTCACGGAGCTTCCCTTGCTCCAGTGGAATTAGTTTAAGACTCAGGTCCTGTGTAAAGGACTATGTGCAGTCAGACCCTCCTCAGCTTTCCAGGATTTATCCAGGATTTATCCGGGCTCTTGGTGGGCAAGTGCTTGTCCACAACTCTTTCTTTACCTTTTAAAGAGGCTTGTGCAAACCCCGCCTCTCTCAGAAAGAGGAGGGATGCTGAGAGGGCCTGGGCTCTTTGAACGAAATGAGCCCTCTGGTGAGCGGTGCCTGTGGCAGTCACTGTTGTGATGAGGATTATTGCAGAACACATTCCTCCCGCTTGATTCACCACTTCTCAATTAAAAGTGCTGAGTTCTGATTATCTGAAGAGCATCAGACTAAACAGGGCTCTTTGTCACCTGGGTGTCACCTCTGTCTGGCACCACAGAATCGCTGATCTCTGCCGGGACACTCAGAGCACAAATTGCTGCCCGAGTCCTTCCACCCATAATTGCAAGATCCTGCTCATTTCTGGAAAGGTCTCTGAGCCTTTCAGAGCTGTGCCTGTGAAGCTTGGACCATCCTGTAGAACAAGAGGCTCTTGATTTCAGCTGGCTCTTGTGCAATAAAGGCTTCCCAAGCCGCCCAAGTGCTAACTTCTCATTATCTAAATAGCTCCCACTATGAGCTCTGAGACTGACCTGATTTTACTCGTGGAAGACAGATTGGAACCAAGTCACCAGAAGATGATGGCTGCTCCTAGTGCCTCTTGGGCTAAAGGGGAGAAGCTGAGAGTTCTCTCCTCTAAAGCAGTCAGATCAAAAAGACCTTTTCCTCTTACTTAAAGAAACAGATGCACTTTATTCAGACTCAAAGCAACATTTAAAGAAAGAAAAAAAACCCTCCTGGTCACTTGCTAGCTGCTTTGCTAAGGTTTCCCATCCTCACCATGATCTTTAGGGAAGGGAGAAAGAGGATTTCACAAAAAGAGAACTTGAGAAGAAAATCCTCTCCCTGCCTCAGCACAAAAGCCCTTCAGATATTTTGAAATTATAATTCATACAAAGGTGAGAATATCTGCCTGTACAGTCAGGTCTGTCTTGAGCACACATTTGTTCTCGGTGCAGAACATATTGCTCAAGCAACTGAGTTCTCAGATTTGCAATTAAGTTCCCAGGTTCTTTGATTTTTTCCCCATCTGGGCTTTGCGCCAAAGCTACTGTATGCAGGTCACTCAGAAACTCTTGCTGCTCTCCTGTAGGCTCCGCAGAGCTGCAAATGGGGGCAGCTTGACAGAACAAACACTGTTAAGCATCCAGTGTAATTACAGAATCCAGGTGTTATGTCCTGGTGTCAGTGGTTTGGAAAACACTTGGGCGTGACTCTCCTTTCACTGGGACTGCTGGAGGCCACACCACCCACCCAGCTGCTCACGTCTCGTACCACGCTGAAAAGAGCGGCTCCCCCAAGCAGCAGCAGCTCGCTCCCTCCCGTGGATCCATTACAGCGCGACCCTTGCAATTATTTCATAAAGCGAAGGGAAGTTTAATAACCAAGCCTTTGAAACAGGGTGATTAATGAGGTCTGCTTACCAAAGGCAAATGTAATTTCCCCCGGTAAGAGCCAGTAACTGAGAATGATTCTCAAAAGCTCCACGAGTTTGAGTCTCCGAGTTTTCCAGTGCTAGCTGTGGATGCTCCGAGCACAGAGTGCGTCCCGATCCAGCTGTTCCCTGCCCTGTGCGGAACGCCTGTGCAGCCGGGCTGTGGCACATCCGATCCACCGGGACCTGCTGCGTGGCCAGAGCCCCCCGGCACTGGGGCACGGCCGCAGTGCTGCCCCAGAGCCCCCGCGGGAGGCTGCAGCCTGGCAGCTCTGTGCGTAACCCAGCTGTGAATAACCTCAGCAGCTCCAAAGGCAGCACGCACAAGCACGAGATGAGCGCGTTCCTCCCTCACTCCGAGGTAAGGAAGCGAATACATCTTGTCTCCACCCGAAATCAAAGATCCCGGATTCAAAGTTTTGTAGCTTTTGTCTGGATCCACGCCCCAGAGCCGTGCTCAGAACACAGCGTTTTCAGGACTGCGCATGGTCTGCACCCCTGCAATGAGCAGCAGTGGTGGTATTGCTGCTTCTCAGACCACCACAAAGGTCTCCAAAACAACCTTTGTTCCCTGTCTCTCCCAAAGAAATGAGGGAGGTGAGGGGCAAGAAGAGATGCCTGGAGTTCATGCAAATGGCTGAGGTGGTTCTCTGGATCGACAGCTGCTTGTCCAGTGTCAGGAAAGCAAAGCCACCCAGGGGGTCTGTGCAGCAGGAGGAGAGCAGAGCGGGCTGGAACTGGGCTGGAACTGGGCTGGCACCGGGCTGGCACCGGGCTGGAACTGGGCTGGCACCGGGCTGGAATTGGGCTGACACTGGGCTGGAACTGGGCTGGAACTGGGCTGGAACTGGGCTGGCATTGGGCTGGCACCGGGCTGGAACTGGGCTGGCACCGGGCTGGCACCGGGCTGGAATTGGGCTGGAACCGGGCTGGCACTGGGCTGGAACTGGGCTGGCACTGGGCTGGAACTGGGCTGGCACCGGGCTGACACTGGGCTGACCTGCCCTGCAGTCACTGGGCTGGATGTTCTGCTGGCAGAGATTTCGGTGCCTCCACATGGAAGGACACAGAGGATGATTTCTGTGGGCACCCGGTTTGCATCTCACCCCCAAACAGAGAGCAGTAATAACCATTGACACCAACTTGCACAGCAGGGGCACCATGAAATGCTCCTTCAGGCATTGGTTTGATGGCCAGAAAGGGCTGAACGTTCCCCTGGTGAAAGCGTATGAAAATTACTTCATTTTGATGAAACGAACGTGATACTTACTTAGCTACACTGAGATTTACAGCGCAGAGTCCCAGCATGTAAAAGCTGTAAATCTAAATAGTTACTAATTTTAAACTGTTACTTTTTGCTGCTCGAGTGAAAAAGGAATCTCCTGAAGAAATATTAAGTTCTTTATCTATAACTAACATAGATTACAGGAGATAAGGTGTCAGGGCACTTCAGGGTGGGAACAGTTACACTTCTGCAAAGCTACAGCCAAACAGTCTCACTGTTAAAAGTTGATTCCCTCAGCAGCTATTAAAAAAATGCTGAACTTTCTCTAACTGTTACCACAGCGTATCTCTATAATTCACTTACACTGAGCCCGTCCAATAATAAAATGAAATCATAATCAGAGAAAAACATGTCTCTTCTTCTATTAGAAATGGAAGACCAGATAATCTTTACTCTGAAATTGCTACCACGGTAAATAAATACTAATACTTTAAAGAAGATGCTGGAGTGAGTGTTCTTTGCTTACTGAAGAGATTCATATTAAATAACTGAGCATATTAAGCCCTCCAGCAGAAACATATTCAGAAGATGTACACAGTGAGCATCTATTTAAGTTGAAATGCAGAAGTGAATACCTATTAGTTTTTTCAATTTTAATAGGTAGCTTCCCTGAAATTTAATTTCCCTTCAGACATCTTTTGCCTTATGTTTCCTAGGGTGAAAAAAAAAAGGACTTTAACAATATCTTTATAAATCTTTCTGAATCTCTGTTTCTGCCCCCAGTTGTCTGTGTATGCACAGTATTTCCTAATGTTTGTGCGTGTATAT
>VZTI01000078.1:1981243-2144420 GCA_013397865.1 Struthidea cinerea
AAATAAATGCATGGCTAACTCATGCTTAGCTTTGATCCAGATGCACCTGAACTCCACTCTCAGTTCAGTACACAAGGGGGTCCTTCCTGAACCTCCTGACTCCGAGGGAGGCTCTCCCTGACAGTTCTGTGTGACCCTGTCCGTAAATACTCAAGAGCACCTTGCCACGGAACCCCATCAGACCACATTTACCATGGATGTGTCAACTCACTGCCTTCATCACCAATAAAATACTGTTGCTTTTCTCTTGCACCTGAAGTGCATCATTCCGCCCACCACGCTCACACCCTTCAGGAGGAGAAGTGCTTGTCCTACTACAGCACACAGGGAAAAAAGGATGAACAAGGCCCCACGACACTGTAATTCCTGTTCTAGGAGCACAGCAGATCTCCAGTGACATTCTCCATTCTAGCAGTGGAATGTATCTTTGCAGGCTAAAGATCTGATTTCAGAAATCAAGCGTGTTCCTCTCTCGTTTCCATAGGTATTTTGGCTTTTGGGTTATGTACAGACTGCAGTCAGCAAGAGAACAAACTGATCCCTGAAATCTCCTGAAGTCCAGAGCATGCCACAAATGAGAATGAATAGTTGCCTGAAAATCCCTCCCATTTGACGTTCCTTAATGTTCTCTGTTTTCTTCTTTTTCACGTATTTTTTATCAATCATTTAGAGCGTTAATCCGGGGTACCACCTTGAATCTTTTCACTATTTAACTCAAAAAAGACCTGGATTTTCCTCCTCTTCAGCTAGCAGCCATCTTGCTCATATCAGAGGATCCATGCTTCAGTCATGCATAACTAATTTCAAATCTTATTTAGCATCAAGTCTCAGAATTAAGAAGCTAAGTGACAGCTGTTTAATTAACTCCTTAAGCTGATTAGAAAGCATTACAGAAATGCCCCCAAGGAAGAGTTTATAACTGTCAAGAGAGCCTAAGGCCATGTTAATGCTTCTGTTTAAATTTAGTAAGCTTCTAAACCAATAAAGTCTAAATGCTTGACGTTCTCATGGATGTGGTCAAACTCAGCTTTTCTCCCCCTGTTACCACTGCAAGGGCAGGAAACAAAACCAGCGACAGGGAAGGGATTTGAAAAGCCAGGAAGCAGCAGCTGAACAATAAAGCCCAGAGCTGCCTCTCCCTACAGGAACTGCTGCGGGTCCGTGCACCACCCCTCGATTATTTGGGATTAGTGCTGAGCGCTGGAGTAAAGCTGAGCTTGCACCTGAAATGCAGAGTCATCTTCCAGCCTTGTGGCTGCAAGGAAAAAGGGTTTGTTCATCGGTTCTTAAAACCTAAATCCACCTTTAATGATAAGATTATGGCAGCTGAAGTACAAGTTTTAGAAGCAGCTGGTGGGGCTAGATACAAGGTGGTGCAGAGAAACCTGAACTGCTCCAAAGCAGATTTCCTCGCCTGTAGTACATTGTTGTCAGCTCTGAGCTTGCAAACAGCTTGAAATATATAAAATATAATTCTGATTTCCTTATTTCCCCTGTTGTTTTCAGATTCTTTAGGATGCACTGGAAAAAATATTGAAAAATTAGCTGCAATTCTTCTGTGTCCGAAAGAATAAAGGAAGAGTGGCCAGAAATAACACAAATTAATTTGTGAGACCTTTAATAGAAACAGAACAGTTGAAAGTACAAGTTGAAATACTGCGAGTATGAGAAATGATGGTGAAACCTGAATGCGAAAATGTGAAAAGACTGACATGAACTTCAAGGTTAAATGTTTGGTTTAATGTGGGCACCTTTCATCACGCAGAATGAAATCTGAAGTCTCGGGGAATGGGAGAGAGGAGGGGGGATATAAGCGAATTAATCACATTTAATTCAAGCACTTGCTACTTAATCAGTTTCCTTTTTTGCTCAGCAAGGCAGGAGAGCTGCACGGTCAGATGTGCTGACACAGGGTTAAAAAGGAGCATCCACAGAAACGCAAATGCTCGTTTCTCTGGACAGATCTACCTGCTGACTCCTACTCTTCCACACAGCAGACAGAGAAGGGAAAATGGATTTTTTTAATGGTAAAATGTGATTGCAAAACCGTTGTTTAGAAAGGAGTGGGTGGCAGAATCAATGCTTGAATATATTTTTCATCCTTTCTGCCTCAGCCTGTGACTCCTTGAATAATTTAGACTCCATGTGCTGGGGGGTGACACCTCCAGCCACGCTCTCACTCCTCCTCACGGGGGCAGAATCAATGCAGGGAGCAGATGTGGCAAGGTGAAACAAAACCCCAAATACATACAAAGCCCAGCAATCCCAATTTTCCAGTTAAAAAACAAGAGAACAGCCAATGGCTGGATTGTACTGTAGGGAAAAAGCAACATGGGATAATCAGAGAGACTCTTTGCTCCTCCTACTGTCACACACAAGGCATTCAGGAAAAATACCTAATTATATTTAATCTCAGACTTAACTTTTGCAAAGCCTTTAAGCTATTTTATATTCTCACTAACGAACTTTCATCTCGATATAGATGGAATCTATCGCTAAGGCTGGAGGAGGGTGGGGAAGAAAAGCTGAATACACAAGACAGTGCTGTGCGTAGTAAATAGGGAGAGAAGGAGCAAAACGAGAGGCAGGTGGTACAAAGGAAAAGTGGCATCATTAGAAGGTGACCAGCGGCGAGAGGTTTCTCATTACACAGCCTGTGATGTTCAGGAAAAAGCTCCAGAAGGAAAGAAACGCATCTCAGCAGCCAGATGCAGATGCTGCTGCACCTGCCCCAGCAGAGCCAGGCTGCTGCCCAGGCTGGCAGGTCCCCTGTTTCACAGGGCTGTGTTGTAAAGACAGGCAACCCCAACTGCCTGTGATTGCAGCGTGCAACTTCACATCTTTAAGTGATGAGGAAAGCCAGGAAATAAATCATCTCGCTCCCAGGGAGAGAAAAACACATCTGCCTGTTGTGTCCCTTTTCCATACCTTTGTCTGTCTCACGTGGCTCAGCGGGAACGGCTCGAAACAGGGATCTTTGTTTTGTTTTGTGTCTGTGCAGTGTCCAGCCCACAGCTCGGAGCCGAGCTCAGGCTGCTGCACCAGCTAACAACAGAACAGTCTCCTTGCAGCTAAAACATGGCAAGCACAACAACTGCAAGAACAAAGCCACGGTGAGGGCTGCTGCCCCCTTTCTCGGGACTCATTGTTATTTACAGCTCTGCTGCTGGGTTAAAGGCACCCACGGGTCTAAGGTCTCCAACAGTGACTTTGCAGAGCAGAAATGTGTAATTTTAAACCTGTGGTTTCTGTATTTGTGGGAGCAAACAGCACAGAGGCAAACTGTGTGGAGAGGGCAATGAGCTGTTCAGCACTGGGACAGGCTGTGATGTTACCAGCAAAGCCACCAGGCTGTCCTGGCTCTGCTCCACACCCTGACAGCTGGGGAGGCAAACCCTCCCATGGGAGTTCACGTTCCTCCTAGCTGTAGAGGCAATGTAAATTTAATTTGTCTCAGGTTTAAGATGACAAAGTCCCTTTGATGTGTAACATTTAAGGAATTGTGTTAGCATCCTTCTGGGGAGCCGTCCTTTGGTGTCTGGGTGGTTTGCAGTGCTAAGTAGGCTACCACCATCCCAGGGAGCTGTCATGTACCTTCACTGCTTATCAAAGTCAGGCCCGGGAAGCCTGAGAGCTGGCAGGCTGTGGTTCTTCAGAGAAATTGCTAATTAATTCACAGGCCCCAAACTGTAACTCCATGAAGCTGTGTGTGCATACTTGATTTTGGTCTCTAGACAGGCTGCTGTAGCTGATAATCAACAGGGTTTGCTCTTAAAAGCAAGCAAACAAACATATTTGGGGAGGATTCCTTCTTGGCTCTCCCTAAGCAGGCTGCCAGCGCTGTCAGACACCGTCACAGGAGGGAAAGGCACGCCTGATCCTCACAGGAGACCTTCCAGAGCAGCAGAGCAGGGAATCTGGCCTAAGGTACAGGCAAACACTGTGCCTGATGCCGCTCAATTGCTGAGGCTGGGGAGACTGGTAGGGACATGTCATGCGGAATTAGCTAAAGCCAATCAGGATTTCACACATGGGGTCAGTGTCTCGGGGCGGACTGATGTGCCAGCGGGAAGGCTCTTTTGATTCTCGGGCCTGTGGTCGGGAAGCCTAATGCAGAGGTTTGGTGCCTGCAGGGGGTTTTGGAGCTCTGCGAGGGGTGGACTATGGGATATGATGTAGGGATTTCCAGCAACAAAATGAAAGCTCTGGGATATCACTTCAAAGAAAAGATGCCAACGAGACTCCGGCAATGCTGTTTAGCAGAGTAAATATTTGGTGGGATGTGTAGCAGAGCCAGCGTGACGGGGGTCAGACTGACTGGAACAGCTCTGCTTTCATGGAGGGAAACATTAAAAATCCCCAAACAAATCACTAGCCTTGTTTAATATGTTTTTTTTTTAAATTCTGTTTCTTTCACAGCTTGGTGCTGTCATTCCTAGGCTGTATTCCCAGCTGCACACGAATCCTCCCCATCTTCCACCCTGTGCTAACCCCGTGTGCTCCGTGCTCCCAAGGGAAGGTTCCTGTGGAAGGCTTCCCCAGACCTGGACGGTGTGGGAATCGGGCCCCATCGGAGCCCTCTGAGAAATGCAGAAGAGCTGGAACAAAAGGAGATTCAGTGGTTTATTTTCCGAGTGAGTTTAGATTTTCCTGCTGTTTTACCAACAGACATGTTCTCACCTGGAAGCAGCTTCGGTGTAGTCTCTAACATGCAACCACACATGATCTGCTGGGCTCTGCCTGCCGGCGCTTTACGCGGCTCTGTCTGCACGCGGAAGCCCCACTGTGGAACGTTCAAGCGAGCTTCCATCGCAGCCATCCCCACGAGCCTGCCTCGCTGGCCCAGCTTCCGTGAGCCACGTGCCCGCGGTGGCCCTGGGAGCCGAGCGCCGGGCAGAGGCGGCATTCCCTGGGACAGATGCCCAGAGCTCACCGGGCTCCTCACACAGCACCTGCCCGGGGAGCTGTCCCCAGCCGGGCACACAGTGCCACTGCCTCATGGTCACCTCGCAGTCCCTGACGTCTCCTCCCAAGCTGCTCCGTTATCTCCTGCAGTTTTCCCAGCTTTTAATGCCTACCAGTCACCTCTCCCACCGGCACATCCGCTGTTTCCCGTGACACTCACGGAGCTGGGTACTTTACAGCCCTCTTTAACATTCAGCTCTGCCACAGTGATTACAGGATGCTGCAAATCTCCAACAGCCACGTTTGTTCCTCTCCTCCCATCTCCCACAGCTTTGGTTTAACTCTGGGAGGTTTAGCAAGACCTGTTAGTAAAGCAGGCAAATCAAGGTGCACACAGAACCACAGAGGTTGAAAGAGACCTCTAAGATCATGAAATCGATTTATCAACACATTTACCAATTCTGACTTGATTTTGCCATCATTTTAGAAGTTCTGCTGTTGCCCTTGCAGTTTTCCAGAGGGGAAAGCTGAGAAGCAGTGAGGTTATGAGCTGCCCAAGCCTCCCCTGGCAAAGCCAGCAGCCATCCCTGGAGCTCTGCCATCCCATTTCCCTGCTGCACATGGAAAATCCTGATAGCAGCATCGATGATGTACCAAATGGGGTGGCAAGGCAAGGAGGAAATGATGCAGTGACAATGAGAAGACAGCACATTTGCAGGGGTGAAATCTGCCCAAAAGTGACAATCAATGTAAACTCCCGTGGCAGAGCCACAGAGCAAGGACCAAACCAGTTTTTCGCTTTTTTAAAGAGAAGAAAAAGGTTTACAAGGAAAAGGGAACTCTCTGTTCTCCAGGTCACTGTGCAGAGGAGAAGTGACTGAACTGCCTGTTCCAAAACTCCCTTCCAGACTGGCCTGGCAGTTTGCGTAGCACATTCATATTTAGGAACGTCAGGCAATGAGCAGCCTGAGCTAAATTGGGACCCTCACAGGGGCCCTGGAAAGCTGCCTCCAACCCAACAATTCATTCATGAGCAGACTGAGGGCACAGCAGCAGGGCAGCCTGCAGCCAGCGGGCTCTGCTGGCTTCATAATTAGCTCTTCATCTGAGCTTTAAACAGAAACACAAAAATAAACAAAGGGGACATGCAGAAAAAATGTGATGTTCCAGCTCCCATATGGCAAACGGGGCCGAAGTCTGCTCTGAGACATGTGACCGTGACCTTCGTGAGGACACCATGATGGCCAGGACAGATTTTGGGTCACAGCATGTCCTTAGAAAAAATCCATGGCAGCGAGTGGACAAGGACGCTGGCCCCCGCCTGCAGAGGCTGCACCTCCTGCCGCTGTGGCTAAACTCATCACCCCTCGTGCTGAGAGGGGATTCACACCCTGTTTTAGGCACAGAAGTGGGCGAGGGCCACTTATCCCTGTGTACTTTGGTTATAACACTGCCATCCCTGCAGCTGAGGAGCCACAAACTCCAGCTCTTTGCACGTGGTCTTGGGAAGAAAATGACGACCTTTATTTTTTTTAATAGAGCACACCAACCAGAGTTTTATTTCTAACAATCTCCCTGTTAAAAATTCCGTGCCCACAGAGGTATTTTTGTGCCCGGACTTCAGTGGCACTACTTACTTAGAACTTTTCCTCTGATTAGCCAGTGGCAACAAGTGCCAGGACTGCTGAGATACAATGGGTGCGACTTTGCTGATTTGGCAGATGTGCCAAGGAAGTGACCCGTACATTTGACTCCCCTGCCACAGAGAAAGGCTATGGTAAAGGGCAGTATCAGAACCTGAATGAAGATAAGATATTTTTAGGTCTGGAAGTAGGCTGAGAAAGAAAGTAGTGAGCCCGCAAGTTCTGCTTTGATCATTTAGCCTTTACAGATTTGTGACAAATTGTTTTTTCTGCATGAATCTGAACTGATACAGATTTACATGAGTAGTTAAAAAGTAATACCAATTGGGAAATAAAATCCCTAACAGCACTGCAGAAAAGCAATAAACTTAAGAAGCAGTTAGACAGACAGAAGAATGATCACAAATGCTTCACAACAGGAAAAAAAATATTAATACCAGAGAAAAGAGTGGTTGGACACTTGTAAAGCTGGTTGTGGCAGGCTGAAAGCAGGGAATCCAAAAAGCCATTAGAAAAAAGACATGAAGAATCTTGTAATAATATCCTGGGGAACATGCTTGCTTCGGACTCAATGCCTTTAAGACCATATTGTGTGTTCTGTGCCTGTTGTTTAATGCCTAATCCTTCAGGAACAATTGACAGAGAACTTGTGTTGGTATCAGCCCGATGTCCTCAAGGAAATAAATCTGGACTTGACATCAAATTACGTATTTTGTACCCAGGACATCTGAAGTCTTTTCCTAATCTGGTGCATACAGAGATCTGCACCCAGTAATTCTTTTGATGTCAGTGCAAGGGTAACTTTCATTTGCTTCCTCCAGCTTCTTCTCATTTTAAATGAGAGGCAAAACCCCCCTATGAATAAAGCCCTGAACTATTCACTCCATAGTGGTTATGAAGTTGTGAACCTGAACAGGTCCAGGCTGCACCACTCGCCCTGACAGATAAATAATTTGTGGTGTTGGATGACTGCACGGGAGGCTGTTCCCAAGGGCAGACACCCAGCAAGGGCTGGGGCTCATTCTGGATCTGCTGACTTCAACTGCAAACTTGTCACTGCTTTTAACGAGAGCAAACCTGCTGGCCAAGAGCTCACCTGCCTTCCTGTCATGTGAGAGCCCAGAGCTGAAACAAATCCAACTGGAAGTACCTCAAGGTCTTTTGGGTTTGTTTCTTCTTTTGAAAATTCTGAAAGTTAATAAATATCTGCTTGAGGAATGAGTTTTTTCCAGGTAAGTTGTTCAGGGGTAAGTTTACAGTTCAGAAGGAAGGGGAAGGTAAGGAGCTTTTTATTGATAGTTGATAAAGCACTTGATCTGATGAGTAACTGCCTCAGCCCTGGTGTGCCCATTTATCACCCTGTTCGCAGCCCTCCCCAGACATCAGCTCTGGCAGAAGCCCAGCTGATAAATGGCTGCAGGGGACTGCTGTGTGACAAGCTTGTTTATTGGGTTAAAAAGGAAGGCAAAAACCTTTAAATGGCAATAATAAATGCTTCTTCTTCGAGATACTGCCAGACACATTGGACCGACATCATCTGACTTTTGCTTTTATTTGGTCAGGTTTTCTTGTTTGTTCAGAATTTACTGCGAGCTCGAGGCCCTGCAGCCAAAATCCACACAAAGCTCCTGACCTACCTTGGCAAAGGTCAGCTCTGCTCAACAAAAGCCTCTTTTCCAGGATCAGTTACTGTGGTGGCTTGCTCTGACTTCAGCGAGACCCACTTTGAGCTGAGTAGGTAACTTAGGAGGAGTTAGATGGTGATCACAATCTCCCCATCATTCAGAGCTTTTTTTATGTCTTTCTGCTTTCTACTTCAGGAATTTCCCCCCATGCCCCCAGCATTTCAACTCCCTCGTCACAAAAAGCAAATCACCCCTTTTGAGTTCCTTTTCTAACCTGCTTGAATTGTTTCCTGTGCATGTCCAGGACAGCTGAGAAGGGCCCCACAGGGACCAAAAAGGTGATGCAAGAAAAAAAGACGAGTGAGAGAGGCTACAACAGGAATTCACAAGAGGATCAGTGGTCTGGTGAAGCAGAACCAAGACAAGAGATTCATGGTCTTCCATCATAAGTGAGAAGGGAAAATGATCAGATGGCAGGGCTCAAAACAAAGAGAAGACTGTGTTTTCCCATTCAGTGTAGCTGCATCAGGAAATTCATGGCTACAGAAAACAGGAATGTTTATATGGATTGCCACTGCAATTTAAAGAGAAATCAAATTAATTAATGGAAGAAAGAACTGGATCAGACTTCCAGATCACAAACACGCTGAGCTGCACAGCTGGAAAGCAGCTTCCTTTGCTCTCACATCATTCCTCTGGCACCTGCTCTCAGCCACTGGCAGAGAAATGCATCAGAACAATCCTTGGCCTCAGCCAGAGGGATTCTCTCAGCAGAAACCCCACTCTATTTACTGGAACTGTACTATAAAAGAAGAATTAAAGCTTCTTCCCGTTGAATTGTTCCTCTACTGTCCTGAGTTTAGGGACTCAGTTTGCAGATAGACTTGAAGAATTGTACTGGTTAATGGAATGGATTTTGGCATTAGTGGAAAATATAAGCCCTCAATATCAAATATTAAATTATTCCTGATTAATTCTTTTATGGGCTTGGACTTGCAACTGATTTAATACTCCTGTATAATTACTTCTGTTGTAACTGTGCCTTTGATTTTTAATTAACCATACAAAGTTTCTCATTCAAATCTAATATTACCTTTGTTAACAGTGTCAACTCTCTGTTTAGAGATTCTGCTCACATTAAACTGTATGCTCAGAAATTAAAATCTGCTTTTCCACAACTGTGTGAACAGATTCCATACAAGGCTTATTTATTCTACATAGTTATCTACAAAAATATTGTTTCTGCTATCCTGAGCCCTGCTGTCTGCCAAGTAACCCCTTTCTCTTCACAGCACTGCTGCTCTCTCCTCCCCTCATCCCAGCTCACCAGTCGCAGAATCCCCGACTGGTCTGGGTTGGAAGGGACCTCAAAGCTCCTCTCATTCCACCCCCTGCCATGGGCAGGGACACCTTCCACTATCCCAGGTGGCCCAAAAAGTCAAAGCACAACATTTTCAAACTTGTGTGCCTTTACTCACCTAAATTCTTCTTTACAGATGTAATTAAGTGAATTTACTCCATTAAAATTCAGCAGAAGTGAGCTGCCTGGGAAATGCCTGCTGAGCAGTTTCAGTGATCAGGCTCCTTGTAATTCAGAGTCTGGGTATGGATTTGGGTGTCACACCTGAACCATTCCCATCAGAATCTGGTCCTTGCTTTGAAAATGTCAGGATTTCTACTTTAACTTCCTTGTAATGAGATTCACATTAACCCATGGAGAGAGGTTTGTGACACTCTTCCAAGGTTTTGGCAGGTCCACATACCTGTTTCAACTCAAAAAGAGACACAACCTCCTAGCAGAGCATGGCTTAATGGAAATGATCGGTAAAGCTCCCTATAAGCAAATTAAAAGGTTTATTTTTCCACTACCTAACATTTTGACAAAGGTTATTCTTAGAATATTGGACATTCCTGTTTGATCTGCTAGCTAAATGCAACTGTGCAGAGCAAATCACCTAGCTGCAATCTCATCTCTTGTGTTTGTTACATCAACTCTACTTCATTTGGGAGCTTTTCCATCCTAATTGTTAAGCCCTTCATAGGAGCAGGCTGATACTGAAGGGCTTTTTGCCCTTCTTGCATGAAATAACTTTGATTTTAGGGAGGACAAATTCAGACTTTAGTAATCCATGTCACGTCCTGGCATTTTTCAGTCTATTTTGCTGTTGATGACCCCTGCCCCCTCAGAGATGAGGTTCAGAACAAGTTTAAGGAACAGGGCAGCAATTACCACGCGTGGAAGCCAAGGACTCACACAGGAAGGAGAGCTGACCTGGACACGGACTCCTGCTTCAGCCACAAACGCCCTGAAAGGGCTGAAGAACAGTTCTGAACCCTAACTAAGCTTCCCTCTGTTCAGCAAAAGGATCATAATCCTCCAGCCTGTGGGGTATTAGGCAACTGTAATGCAATTCACTCACTGCTGTGGTGAGGCACATATTTAAAAAAAAAATATATATATATATGTATGAAAAACTAAGTATGTGAGTGCTGCTGATCGTCAATTCTAACAAATGCTAATGGATTTCTGAGAACCTACAAAGATCTGGCAGAATTTCTGGATTTTTTAAAGCTTTCAACTATTTTCCATTAGGATTCTCAGAGGAGTTCAACTGAGAATCAAAAGCTTTGCAGAGAAACATAACAAATGCAAACACAGGAACGATGTGCTGCTCCACCTCCCCTGGCTGGCACCTCAAGGAACTGAGATCAGGAACATCAGGGCTCAAGCTGTGCCCTGATTCTGCCCAGCCACTGAGTGGCACCTGCCTGCCTCCCAGAGAAAAGGATGCTACAACTTACTCCATGGTTAAAACCAAAAAAATGGAGTCTAAGAAAATAATTATGCTGTGCTTGAGGAAATATGGAAGTGACCATGAGCTGCTGCATTTAACAGACTTTTTGAAATTAAATTATTTGTATTCAAATATGTGCAAAACCAATGATCATTTTTGGTTTTGATCAACTCAACCTGTTCTTTGGGGAAATTAATTTGATGCTCTGGGTACAAACACTCTTTCAAAATGCTCACCGTGAAGCAATGTTTTCCTCCTGCTCTCCTTAGCACCAAAGCAATTTTCAAAGCATTCCCATTGATAACACAAACGAAACAGATGGACCACTTCACGAGGAGGACCCGAAATTGCAATCAGAGAAGTAATACTTAAAACACAATTTAATCCGTATTCATCACCAGACCACACGTGCGTGGTGTGCAGAGACTTCAGGCAGGAACAGATATTTATGACTGCTGAAGGCTGCAGGTAAATACACGGCAGCCTCAGGCCAAAGGGGGTTTGCTCAGCCACCCCCTGATCACAGCAAATGCAAAGAGCAGCTCGTCTGCAATAAACTGATGCAATCTATTTCTAATTAAATAACAGGGAAAAAACATTTAGAGTCTCCTAATACTGGTAAGATCTGGCAGAACTCTGTGTCAGCTCCAGGGGCAGCACATGTCAGGTCCTCTCAGGCAGCACTGTTCCAAGAGGGGGGATGCTGACACCTCTGCAGGTTGGCTGGGATTGATGCTGGGGCTGACCTTTGCTGCCTTCAAGAGGAGCGAGTCCCCCAGAACATCCCCGTGCTGCGGCGTGCAGAGGGGACAGCCGCGCTCAGAGCAGCCCCGTGGCACGGGGCACAAGGGTCACTCGGGGCACAGGGGGCACAAGGGGCACTCGGGGCACTCAGTCCATGCCCCGTCCCGCCTGTGACAGGAACAGCCCATCAGGCGGCCCAGAGGATGGAGGGGATTAAACCCCCATGGTCTGTGACTTGGACAAGAAGATGTGGCTCTGAAATCCCTGCTGGGAAAAGGAGAAATGTGAGCCAAGGAGGGACGGCAGGGGAGCCCTTCTCCTGCAGGAGCTCTAACAGCATCAGAGCTTCTGTCAGGGCTGTGGAAGAGGAACACCACACAGCTTCCCCAAGGAATCAACCCTGGCTGCCACAGCCCTCCCCTCTGCTGCCTCTCAGCTCCCCGGGACCCATCGGTCCTGCTGAGCCAGTGGAGAGTGAGGAACATTTACAGGGTCAGTTTTCCCCTGAGGCAGCTGAAATGGCTCAGCTTTGGGTCTGGCAAGTGCTGAGCCATCAGCCAGGATGGGACGGAGATTCCTGACTGAGATGGCCACAGATGCACTAAACCTTTAAATTAAAAATTGGAAAAGACTCCTGAGAATTGAGATGTTCTCTCGTGTGCTCACCCCAAGCCCAGCACGCCCATCTCCACAGCAGCTCCCAGCTGAAGCTCTAAGGAGGCTGAAGCAGGATCCTTGCAGGGAAAAGAGGCCAGGACATGTCCTGTCCATCTCTGATCTTCAGAAAAGCAGAGAATGGAGTTTGAACTTCTGCTTTCCCCATGTATCACAGAACTTAATTTCCTTCCCAGCTGGTCTCTAATGTCCACAATTATCAGTATCAATATCCTCATTCATTTTCTTTCAATTCCTTCTGTAATTGCTTGGGGATATTAAGTGCTGCCAAAATAGCACAGGGTCATTATTAACCCCAGGCAAAATGTGCACTGGAAGACCACAAACCTTGATTCTTGCCTTGTTACCATAGTTACACCTGACCAAGAGGTGACACCTGAACTTTGCCTTCAGACTCTAAGTAAGTGATGAAGAACTAAAGAATCTCAGAAAATGAAATGACAGCATTTGAAGAAGAAAAGGTCAAGCACACTCATGGGAAAATTTTAAAAATTTAAGATCACACTATTAATTTCTATAAACAACTTGTTATCACCCTGCCTACACAGATCTGATGAGATTATTCTTGCCAGCTCTTGATCATGATACTGTGCAATTGCATATTGAAAAGTTCTGCCTTTGATCACAGGGAGCACAACCATTACAGATAATGTACACACTGCACGCCTACTAATCTTACTCTGATTTTTCCTGGGAAATGAGCAGTTCTGAAACACGCATCTCAAATCAGGAAACTTCCACTATCACAGAATAAGCAGAAAACAGGCATTAATCAATTTTAAATCTGACAAAGTGATTAATACCAATACTTAAACCCCCAGATTTCTCCATCTGTCAAGATATTACAGCAATTCCAGCAGTTACAGCTGTGCAACTGCTGGGCCTGAACACAAAGTTACTGCTAAAAGTTACGTGAGCACTTCCGAAAGCAGCGCTGTGCTAATGCACACTAAGGGTGTTTCAATTCACGTGTCCAAACGTCCTCCTCTGCTGAGGTAAGGGACTGATGAGTACAGCTTCATTTACAACCCCACGGGTCTTGAAGGAGACAAACAATGGTATTCATTTCCTTGGTTTTCATTAAAATGACACTAAAGCCCAAGGGCTTGTTTTAGTGACAAAACACACGACATCGACATCCGTGTTGGGAATTTTTACAGCTGCTGGAGAAGGTGCTGAGGTTGGCAAAGGCTTCTCCCCCCTCTGTGCTCTACAGCTGAATTAAAGGAGTGTCAGCTGAAGCAGCCAGAAACCAGGATATAGATCAGTCTGAGCCCAGCCAGTGTCTGTCACGCAGTCTCCACTCGCTTTTAGGTGTGACATATGTTACTTCACTGTTGTCACAGAGTGTTTCATGCTAGGCTAGACGTGAATTTTTGAAAAAGAAAAGAAACTTTGAAATCAGACATGTCGTTTCAGATTTACTCCCAGCATGGAGATGACCAGCCTCAGAAAGAAATGAAGACCCAGAAAGGCGTTATTCGGAAAATGGACACACCTGGCTTATTCTGTGCTTGAAGCATAGTTGGTTGTTGTTTTGCAGTTTGCTTTAATTAAAGCTAAACAAAACCAAATAATGTATCAGAAAACCATGAAACTTTTCACCTAATGTTACCCTTCCTTTTGACGCCATAAATTTCTTTGTCTTCTTTCTTTCCTCCACACAAACCACGCTCCTGGGTGTCTGAGTGCATCTCAGTCTCCCGGTTTAGAATTTTAACATTCAAAAAGCTGAGTAGGAGGACTTACTCCAGTCCCAGATAAATCAGCCTGGCAGCCATGTGACCCCAGTAATTTCAGAGGAGTTCTCCTTGTGCACTGGAGGGTGTCAGATCTGCATCCTGGAAAGTTTGTATATCCTGAGAAGTTTGCATTCTGCACAGATCCACGTTCCATTATAAAGCAGATCTTTTACAACACATCTTGCGGGGCAAACGTGGGTGCCATGAATCTGAAAAGCCAACCTGTCAATCCAGAGCCAGTGTGTTCATTTTCCTGAATAGCTTTCAAGGACATTTACTATAAATCTGTGAAAGGAGAGCTACTTACAGGTCTGGGATTTATAGAAAGTACTGCCTATTTGTGCTCTGTCTTCTGTCAATAGCATTAAGATTTGCAGTTTGCACTGAATTATCCAATGACCTAAATCCTAGCAAGCTATCAAAATCTGTTCCCTAGATAAAGTCATGCTCGAGTTTGATACATTTATCAGTGCCAGACACACAGCACTGCTTACAAGCACGGCAATTTCTCAAGTCTTCTTCAACAGCAGACAAAAGGGAGGTACAAATGAATTACAACCTATTCACTCCAATGGTTTAAAATAATTATCGCCCATTGGAAACAAAAGAATACAATTCCTGCCTCCTGATTTCACACAAACTCCTGGGTATAATGAGGCACTGTTTATTTACATAATGTGAAGCATCCAAATCTTATGCTGACAGCTCCAGAATGATTTATTGTTCTTCCATTATGCTGAATACTTGGGCTAGATCATGCCTCATTATACAAAATATAATCCATTGCCAGTCAGCTGAATAAGACTTGATCTGGGAGAGGCAGGGGGTTTGCTAAGTGTCAATACAGCTTCGTGGTGACAGGTGCTTCCAGCATCAGGGCTCCAGTGTGTGACACGGGGAATTTCTCTGTCCTCACTTCTCCCCAGCATCAGAGCAATCTTGCTGAAGCACCAGCAAGGCAAGTGGGAGCTGGAAGCAGCACATGAATTTTTAGATGTACACAGCTCCTTTCTAACCCAAAGGGTTCTACAGACTGCAGTCCTGATCTCAGAGGACATTTTCAGGGAGGATTCCACCAGTCAGGTGTTCCTGGGCAGGCTGCCTTGCCAGAGTAAGGACCAGAGTATTATGAAGACAACAAATTGATTGGCTGGACACAGAATTTTTCCCCACTCTCCAACTGTGACGTGTCCTGGGATAAACTCTGCTCTCAGTTATTTCCTGAACTGGCAGAGGAACGTGTGTGAGGGTCACTGGAATGACAAAGAGCTGCTGCCACCCTACAGAATGTCCTACACCAAAAACTACATCCACGTCCTCCAACACAGCACCCAGAGACTTCCATCACACACAGGTCAGCCCAGGGGACATTCACTGACCACTGCCAGGACTCTGCACAGCTGGGCAGAGGACTTGGCTCTCCTTCTAATGATGGCAAGGGACAATAAGGTCTCCTTCCCTGGATCTCCAGAGGGGAAGCTCTTTAAATTCAACAGGAGCTTGAATCCCATCCCAGACAGCCAAATTTACACCAGCATCTCAGCTTCCCTCTTGCCCACCGCAGTGTCTCTGCATATCCAGCTGCTCTCCCAGAGTCTGCCCTCACAATTAAACAGCAGAGACACCTCAGTGCCAGGGGGCACAGATGAAGGCTGTGGACAGTGAGCAAGGCTCACTGTTTGAAGCTGTGGAAGCAGAGAAACACAAAAGGCTCCAGCTCGCATGAGAAAAGGGAAACCAAAACGAGAAAGATAAATCCCTGCCGTGATATCAAGAGGCTCCTGGTATATTTTTCTCCTTCTGGCCAAATGAAATCTGGATTATAAGAGGCTCCCACCATCTGAGGCCCTGGGAATGTCCATCTGCTGGCACTGCTGAGCACACGCAGCACAATTAAAGCCTCCAGCAGACACAGCCTGGGAAAGCCAAGCCAGCAAAACACTCAGAGGGTCTGAGACATTGCACTGAAGGCTGTAGGTGCTCTGGGAGTTTTGGGTGGAACCTAAGGCTTTCAGACAGATCAAAGGGCAGAGCTCCAAGGCATAAAAATATCCCTCTCTCATCCACCTCAGGGAAAGACTGTCCACTAGGAGGACAAAGAAGAGCTTTCACTGGAAAAATCCTACACTGAGAATTTAAGTTTTTTAAGAGCCTGTGAGAGATTTTGAACAGCTTTTGGAGCTTTCTAAACTCTGAAGTCAGCCTTAAGCTAGGTTTATGTTGCATAAACACTTGCTTTTAAATTTATTATTATTACGAAAGATACAACATGAGCATAATAAATGATTGCGGTATTAAAGCACATTTTACAGCATCATCTTGAGTGCTGTTTCCTTTAATGCTCTGCTTACATGACATGGAGGGATTTGCTCTGAAACTGTATTAGGATGGATGGACAGAATTCAGTAGTACAGCCCAGAACATTTTTTTCTCTTATCTCTGAACAATTCTTAATAGCCCCAGCACTGTGAAGAATACACCCTCAGTTTTGAAATACAGAGATGTCAGTGCTGGCTTGCTGCTCAGTGGAAAGGTGTTTTGAATTCGAAGGAATCTGGTAATAAAGCTCCTGGCTCTGCTTTCATTCCTGTGGCCTTTGGCTCGTGCTTGAAAACGGTGCACTCACGGAGCCAGGGCAGAAGCAAGGGTTAAGAAGCAGGTAAAGAGACTCTGAACAGAAGAAGGTGTCCCTATAGTGGGAAAGAAATTAATAAACGGGAGCTTGGCCTTTGCATACAAGATTTCATCACCCCTCTGCTTTGTGCACTGAGAGCAGCAGGAGCTGGAGTGGCTGAATTCCCTGCTGGGGGAAAACTGCCCTTCCTGGGCAACCCCATGGGTGCAGCTGCTGGGAGATGCTGAATCCATCAGGTCCCTTTGGCTGAGAGCCCTGACTGAGCAGGGCCCATCCCACCCCGTTTGTTTGCAGTGCTGCCATAAACCACAAGCAGTGGAACCCCGAGCGCTCCTGGGATGCAGAAGCATTACATGATTTCCCCTGTCAGTCCTGGTCACATCTTCCCTTGACTCAAGAGAAAACCTGTATTAATGGGATCACAGTTAGAGGGAAAAGCCTCCCAGCTCACGTGGCAGCACACTTCAGACTGTATTGAGATGGATCCCTCCTGGCTCTGGCTGCCAGGTAATGCAGGAATTGTTTTGTATTCAAGATGCAGATTAAATGAGCTGTCTAAAACCACTGTGACCCTGCATGCTTACTGGACAAAAAAAAAATTAAACTTCAGTTGGAAGGACTGCTTCAAAATAATTAATCTTCTTGAAAGTACTAGGCGGAATTTTGGCGTCCAAAGGTAATACATTTATTTTGATTCTTATTGTCTCCTGGGTTTTTTTCCTAATAGGAAAATAAAATGCAATTTTCTAGGAATACCATTATGAAATGATGCAAGATACCCATAATGTACACTAATAATTTACACCATCAGATAACAGAAAGACTGAGGCTATACAGCTTTTGTAACAAATGAGTTTTGGCTCCTACTCCGTGAATGCTGCTACAGACTCCCTGTTTCCCTCTGCTCCTCCCCATAGTTAATCTACCTCTGATTGCTGTAATGTTCCCTACAGACAGACAAATTGTTTGGGTTAACTTACAGCATTTACATTATTTTTTAATTTGTGACTGTTTCAATTAGCAATGTCATGTATTTCTGAAAGCTTTTTCCTTTTAAATAATTAGGGTTTACCCAAGAGGTTGGCACAAAAAAAGTATTTGAAATGCTAATCCACCACCTCAGACAAAACTGTTCCCGCAAATTCCAAATCCTGTTGCTCCTTAAATATATTGTAAAACACAATAGTGTCCACAGCATACTGATAACCTCCGTGCAGCACAAAGGGAGAGGCCAATGTATTACATGAGAGGGGTATGGAATGGAAATGCTGACAGACCCTGAAACAAGCTGAGACTGGGCACAGGGATTTAACGAGCACAATAATGGGCAGGTGGGCTGAGCATTCCTGCCGAGATCAGATCCTGGGCAGGAAAACGTGCCTTTGAAACTGCTTCTTAACATAATCTGTACACAGGACCAGGCTGGGAATTACAGACAAAAGTGTCTTTTCATGTTGCCTTTGTCAGCCAGGCCTTTTACAGCCTTGTCACCAACATACACACACACATATATAATATTTAATGCCAGAGCAATTGGATTTCTTTTGGAACATATTTCTTTTTCTAACGACATTCAAATCCAGAAAAGAGGAAGAAATCTGTTGCTTTGGTGCAAACCAGGCCTCATCTCTGGATTTAGTGCTTTTGCTTTTTCTTCACATATTTGATGCACTTGGACCTAAACCATTAAAACACATGCTCAGCCTAAAGAGCTGGAAACACTGAAAATGTGCTGAAATTAGGCAGCTGTGTTAAAGCTTCATTCTGTGCCACGTACCTAGTGGCTGCTGTGCCTTTTGCCAAAATGTAATTAAGAAGTTACACTTTCTGGCTCACTGACTGGGATGGCGTCAAGTCTGTGGGTTACTCCTCCACAACTCCCAAAACGGCCCCACGACGTGCAGGTGCCACTTGGAAAGGATGGAGCGGGAACCAGATGGAGACACGGCAGTGCCCGTGAAGTTTCCCTGCTCCTGAACCTACAGAAAGCTTTCCTTCCACACAGTGAAAGCAGCCAGGGAGATTTCATCTCCTCCACTGCACTGTTCTTGCAGAGCACAGGGTTTCGTACCTGTCTTGCATCTGGGAACAGAGTTGAAAATAGATAGAGAAGGAGAAGCTTATCAGTAATAGCTATTTTTTTGCATTCAGGATATATTTGTGATTGTTACTGGTTTTCTCACCCTAGAGACAGGTGATGGATGGAGAACTACTCCTAAAGTCAAAGACATGATGGAAGTTCACTCTGAATACTGCTATCACCCATATTCTGCAGAATCCAACTGCAAACTCTGCTCTTGGGTACCTAAACAATGGCAAAGCCCCAGTCTGCCTTTTTTCCATGGGGCAAGAGTAGCTCCTGTAGTGGGGGTGCTCTGTGCAGACCCAGAGCAGGGGAAGGGGACCATTCGGGAATTCAGGACACTGCCTTGCCTCCTCTGAGGTCAAACTGCCGAGCTTTTCACCGTGGAAACGTCCAGCCTCTTTTACAGGCACGCCTTGCTGGAAGAACCAGTACATTCTGCTGTCCTAATACAGAACTATTTATCTCCCTCTGCACACCTGGCATGCCTTCATCACATCCCACTTATTTTTATAGTGTTACACACAGAGGTCACTGCTATAAAAAGGTGCTCCCAATAGAGAGCAAAGCAAACCTATAGCCACGACACAGTCTCTCTTCATCACTGGGGTTACTGTCGTTTCAGTTTTGCAGGTGCTGAGCGCCTGTCCACGGGGGATGCATAAGAAGGGAAAAACAAGAGCCAAACACTTGACACGTTTAAGAGTCAGGTTGCTACTTTTGCAACCAGAACAAAAGCAGGCATCAAGGAGCCACTTCGGAAATGAGGGAGACGTCAGAGGTCTGCTGTGCCATGGTGTGGGAGTGGGCTCTGGCGGTGGGTTCGCTGAGGGTAAAGAGAGGTTCATGATCTCCTTGTAGCACCACTGGTGGTGAACAGTGATGGTGACCACTGATGGTCCAAGAGCTGGCTCAGGCTGTGGGGAACCCCTGGCAGCCCCAATCAGAGCAACTGCTAGAAAGAACCTGTGACTGATTCAGAGATATGAACTCCACGGTGACATTACCGCGTCTCCCAGAGCAGGGAACTAGCCTTACCCAAACAAAAGGCAGGAAAGAGGTGGCGCTGAGGGGCCCAGAGAGGACTCTAAGCAGGAGCTTTAGGATTAAAGTGGGCAAAGGAAAATCCAAACCAAATGTGGAGAAATGTTTCCTAACAAACACCTGACTGCAAAATCCCAGCGAAAGCACAAGGCTCCCAGCTGCCTCACTCATGTCAGCATGGGCCACGTATTTAAAAACATGCAGAACAGAAAAAATCACTTAAGGCTCTGACCCACTGCCTGCATTTCTGAAGTGGTTTTCCTTACAGGCTTCTAAGACACTAAAATACGCCCCAAAATGTACTGATACCATTCTGCAGTTGTGTTACAGGGATGCAACAGGTATTGTTGGTATTCCTCAGGCCTGGAAACTTAACCACAACTGCACAGCTTTAGCCCCTGAAGATAAGCTGATGGGAAGGAAGCCCACCGAACAAAGGTTTTCTGGCTGTTCACGTGTGGAAGGATGCAAACCTCGGCAAGTTCAGGAGCAGCAGCTGCCTGGGAACTGCTTTTTCCACCCTGCCCTTTTCCAAAGTGCACACACAAAAACAGGAGCCCATTCATCAAGCACCCCCCACCAAACTGCGTGACTTCATAAAGGACACGTTAGAGTTATCTCCTGTCCTCAGATCATTTCATTGTATTTGAAGTTAAGTACGTTAATGTATCTTGAATTAATTTTCTTGGTGTTAAAGTGCAAACTGGGCTAATAAAAGTGACACATTGACTTTTTCCGGAGAATGATGTTCAGCTTACGCAGAATGGCAGCATAAATGAAAATTAGCCTCAAGACAATGTTAATTACATTTTATCCATTAGTAGGAGGGTAATTGAACCACTCATTTTCACTGCAAAGAAAACCCTTCTGGCTTCATAAAGGGAAACTATGTGTTTAATGTGCAAATTAAAGTCTAGCAATGGAAAAATTTGCAATAGAAAGAAAACCAAAATGCAGGTAATACATATCTATATTATATTGCAATGACCATCTTGGACATATTACACGTTATTGCCCTCATGCTGAGCTGAGAGAGACTACAAAATGCGTGACAGAACCCAGCTATCTGAAGAAGCACCCAGAAATTACTGACATGAACGTGAAATACCCCCAAGGACTTGATTTAACCAAGAAAACACTATACATACTGCTGATGGTGCTATTAGAACTAATACTACTAATACTCATAAATACAAGTTGCAGAAAATGGTCCTTGCCAATTTTAAAATCTTCCCACTCGTTTCCATTAGATCTGTGCGTGGCTGAAAAAATGGCATTTGCTTATTCTTGGACAGCAAATCCCCCGAGACGACTGAAGGCATCTGGGTGGATCTGAGCACTCACTGGAAATCAGCAGGGAGCAGGTTCTTTCTCAGGACCTGTATCTACGGGTGCTCTGACGCCTGTTAGCAGTTCATTAATAATTTGAATTTCGAGGAACACAGGACTCATTAATAATAGCATATTTTGTTCTCTGGACTGCTGGAAATACCTTGCTGTTTATCTATACCCCATGAGACCCCACTGCCTTCAGACCTTCCATGGCTGAACAGCAAGATTTTCAGTTCTGGATATTAAGCTGTTACAGAAAATTCTTACTCCTCTTATCTACAGGCCCTAACTTCCTTTCTGCAGTGCATGTTATGCACCCTGCACCTTGCTCCACTGAGATCTGGAACATTTCTGTCTGGGATTTTCTTAAAGAAGAACTTTGAGGCTGCTGAGCGTTAGGAAAGATGCAATAAGATTGGCGTAACGTGTCTCGAGGAGAGCTGGCAGATGAAGCCCTCAAAAGCTCGTGCCAACAGGTGAAGGGACTGCAGTTTATCAGGCTGCAATCGCTGCCGAGCAGGGGATCACAGAGCACACCTCACAAGACACAGAACTGCAGTGTCAGGCACCCAAACCAACACTCTGTTCCACACCAGCAGCGGCTGGACATCCTCAGCACAGCCTGGGCCAGGATCTGCCAGATGCTGAGGGAAAATACGTGACAAACCAGTTGTTCCAGGAGCTCATAATCAGCTTGTCATCCCCCTCTCCTGCCACTGAAGTCACTAAATTGGGTAAGTGCACCCAGACCTGGGCTGCTGAAAGCTGCTTGTGCACAAATACCACAAGGAAATCCCGCAAGTGCCACACCATCATTGTCATCAGCCAAATAAAGTGTAGGTGGAACAAGATTTGGTTATGGATTATCTGCCCACTGGGCTCAACAGAATCCAGATTGAACCCTTGAACTTTCTGACCCCAGGAGCAGCATCTGGACAGAGTTACAGTGAAGTCAGAATTCCCGCTTCTACAAAAGCCAAAAATACATTCCCTTATTTAAAAATAATAATTTTAAAATCAACCTTTATCATAATATTACCATGAGCATTGAAAAGGATTATCTTATTACAAAAATGAAATGACTTAAATTTACCCTCATTATTGTTTCCCAGGGAAAAAAAGAGGCTTTTTTTATTTCATTGTGGATGAAGTTGCTATTTGCATTTAAATGAAGACATCTGAAGAAGAGGAGCTAGAAAGTTAGGGGTTTTTTTCCTTTGAGAATGAGATTTCATTTCAGTATTCTATAATGCAAACCCAACTCCACTTTCTGCTTCATTAAGTAGTCTGTCACAAGCTGCTTTCCAAAAAATTGTCACAGAGAGTGAGATACTCTGATTATTCCCAGCTGAGGCTTTGTAATGATGGCAACACTGCAGTGTTGGTATCCCCTGAACACCTGACTTCAGCAAATAAATGAGGGATTTCCATACTTCTGTACAGCACGGATTTTTTTGGGATTGACTTATCATAACTGATACACTTAAACAATCTCAATGCTCTGACAGAAACAGGCTTGTGTCAAAGGAACTTAGATGGCTTACAAGCTATTCCAGCATGAACACTCTGAAAAGCAGATGGACACATCAATATTAATTCCATGCCAAAGATATTTTTCAGGAAAACAGGCAGGACCCCCAACATGGCACCACTGACATCAGCAGGAAATTACCATTTTCCTAAATGGGAAGGAAGATGCCATGGGATGGGACTTCCCTCCTGCATTAAATCCCACACCAGGTGATATTTGGGTTCCAAGTCGGCTTCAGATGTGGGGGAAAAGCAGAGCCCAGATCTGCCACCTGCCCCAGGCTACAGGAGGAATTCCTGTTAGCAGGTACTGGAAAAGGCAGGGACTGGGCAGTGTCACCTGAATTTCCACCGCTGCCTAAGCTGAGAGCAGGGGGCAGCTGCAGCAAGGGAGGACGCAGAGAGCAGCAGCAAAAGCTGAGGTTAAAGGAGAAGTTTACCAGTGAGCAGAAGAGAAGAAAGCAAAGCAAAGGCTGTTTCTGTGAGTCAGCCTGGATGGGCAAAGACAGAAGTTCAACAGAAGTATTAAAATATTAGCCAAAAGCAGGATGGAAAACATCTTCCTCTCCTCCCATTAAAATGAGAGCCAGGACTGATGACAGAATGTTCCTTGTATGGAAGGTCCTCTAATTTTCTGAGTTTAAATGCTGCACCTCAGAGACTGGTGATTAGAAATTACCATCTTGGCAGAGTCAGGTTGGTTTATCTCACCCAGGGAGACCAACATCAGTGCAAAGCACCTCCTTCACAACCGGAGCTGTCCCAGGGAAGGCCTCTGCCCACCCCAGGATGCCCTTAGCAGAGGAGAGGAACGGGCCAGCCCGCTTACCTGGCCACCCCACAGAGCAAGAGATGGTCTGAGGTGGCAGCGGGAGGGCAGCAGTTCCTGACTGAAATGGTCACCCCACTGAACCAGCCTGGCAAGCTCCCACGCCTTGCTGGAGGTGCGGCAGCCTCAAGCCACAACAGCGGGAGTCAGTGGCTTTAAAAAAAAAAAAAATCCATCTCTTTTAGTCTACTCGGGCCCCAGCTGATTGGTTTTGCTCAAATACCAGGCTATTTCTCATTCCTGATTGGTATTTAATTTACAGATCCTCTGCTCAATAAAGATAAAAGGCCGATGCCCAAATTAACACATGGAACTCCTACTTATTGTTAAAGATTTCGGGCAGATGATCTGTGCTCCATGTCTGTGTTCCCTTCAGTTGTAGCTACACACGACAGTTTCTAAAGCCATTATATCAGTGACCTGCCAAATGCACAGTGAAGAAAGTAAAAAGTTTTATTTTATTACAGTAGACATCTCATTTAACTGATTTTCAAGAATAAAAATTTTAAACTAAGCAGTAAATGGTCTCAAGAAAATTCCTTTTGATGCAGCAATGCAGGAATGCTTTGATTAGTTAAACCAAGAGAAAACAAAAACCTGCAGGAAGCTGCAGAAAGGAAAGGAAAATCTAAGGATGAAATTCTTCTATCCAATGTGTTCATGCACAGCCTACCAACGACAGTAGAAATTCAGTGTGCAATTCAAGGACAGAATTTGGTCCAAAGGGATATATTTTCAAAGGATGCTGTTTTTTCCCCTGCACCCAGCATTTGCATAGGCTCATCAGTATTTGTGCAGGGGGTACCTGTGCCCTCAGCCAGGCATTGCAGAGTAATTTCCTATTCTGCCTGCATAACCAGAGGGTTTGGTTGGTGCAGTCTTTCACTCTGGTGCACTGGAGAACACTGAGACAGAATTGGGTATTTACTGATATGCTCTGGAAATGGATTTCACAGGCCCTGACTGCTCCAACCCATTCTCCAGCAATGCTCAAGAGAAACATTGCCCAGGCTCGTTCCTGCTTTATACAATAAAGATGCAGAGAGGTCCATATTTAAGCAGTCAGGATGTTTTCAGGTCACAGTTCATGCCCTCTGGAGCCTTCAGCATCTGCACTCCCTTTTATATGTGCCCTGAACTGCTCTGCTCATCACATCCTTTGCAGCCAAACTGTGACCCTTCAGTGACATCCCACAGGTACTGGCAGAGGAACCTCATCCCCAGAACGCTGATCCCAGATCATCTGCAAGTACCTGACAACGTAACTAAGGCTGCTTACAGAAATTACATTGCAGTAGGGTTTGCTTTACAACAGAAAACACTCATGGCAATCCACATTTTTAAGAAAATGAGAAGAAATAGTCTACAAATCAATAATAATATCCACAAGCTGAGATATTTAGCAGGCAAGAGCAGTAAAACTCAATCTCATCCGAGGCTGTACCAAACCTGCTCCAGTGAACAGAGTATCTGCATTTAACTAACAATGCCTCAGCACCAGCCCTGCCTCTGCTGAGCACTCACAGACAGAGCTACCAACATGTAACTCATATATAGAGAGATGGATGAGTTTCTTTTTATTCCCTTTTCTCCAGCACTCTCTAAATAAACCTGGATTAAACTAATAGGTGACAAATGCCCTTCTTTCCTTGGCCATCCCTTTCCCCTCCTCACGCTCCCTTTCCCCTTTAGATGTGACTCAGGAGCAAATCTTTCACTAGCCAAGGTTGCATTAAAGGTTTTGTGCTTTGCAGACATTCAGGAAAATATTAAACCCTACTGGTTTTGTCCTAGAAATAGCAAATAAAACACAGCAAACACACAGACACCTTCGAAGCTCAGTTCATGTTTTCCCATGGAAGGCCTCTAGCAAGAAACAATAGAAATGACACTCCCACGTGAAGAAAAATAACCAACTTCAATCCTTTAAAATCATTTTGAAGATCACCTGATGATCTTTTCATACACTTCTACACTGATACCCAGGGCAGAAGTAGGGCATCAATCTCTTCACATGAACACTTCTGAAATGGGAACGACTCTGTCTCGAGTGGTTCCAAAAGCAAGCTGATGATCTGCCTGTGAGTCTGCTCAGGAAGAACAAGTCAACAGGCCTGTGACTCACAGCTCTTGTACTGATTGTACCTTTATTAATGAGCTTATTTTCATTGCTTTCCAGCAAATTCTGAAAACCAGTCCTTTGTCAAATGCCTTGTGAACAGCTTACACGAGGGCAGCTGCAAGTGATTTCTGCAGCCATAAAGAATTGTAGTCACGTAGTCCTGTGTTCCTCTTCTGACATAAATAATTCCACGTGCTCAATGGTGAGGACTTCTCCAACAAATAAGAACCATTTATGCAGGCAGGGTGTGACAGGCTCACTTTGCCTTTCTCTCCCGAGTTTCAACCAAAAGGCAGAGAGTGGATGTGGAAAGAGAATCAGACAGACAAAAAGAAGCAACAAAACAAAAGCTGCTCTTTGGCCACGGAGAGATCAGTCTTTCTTTAAATAAAACCAATCAGAGCCCATAAACAGAGCTTTCTTTCGGTGCCTTCAGAGACACAGTGACAGGTAAGAGCTCACTTCAGGTGCAGCTGGACTAACACTTGTTTTCCACAGGGGTTTTCTGTAGGTTGACATTTGAAGTTATTTGTCACACGCTCGCAGTGAAACATCAAACTGCAGCCCACACCAAAGCTGCGGGTCCAACACCTTCCATGGGTTTGGGTGTCATCAGCCTGTTCTAACCAAGGCCCAGACACCACAGACAGCTGCTTCTACCAACACCCAACAACAAAACAGGGACAGATTTCAGAAGTGATTTTTGGTCTTGACAGGAAAGGGGAATGGGGAACTCACTGTGGCCCTCCCACAGTGGGTGGGGATTTGGAAGGGAGGGGGTGACCAGTCCCAGGCTGGGGCTCTACTCCATCGTTAGGAAGTAAATTTAACATCAGACTGTAAGCACCTCTAATCACTTATGCAATTGTTCTTCAATGCTTCTTAGCATTAGGACTTTTAAAAACAGGAAATAAGTTAAATGCTTTCTGCCAGCTATTTGTTCATGAAGCAACTCTTGACTGAATCCATTTAAGATAAAAAAAAGGAGAGGAGATAAGAGTCCAGTGGCAGATAATTCTAAATGTCACTCTGCTAACAGAACACACTTCAGCTGCTGCTGCGTTCCCACCCTTCCTTTTCCTTGCTACCACCCTACGTCCTTTCTGTGCATGAATCTCTTTACTAAAGGAATTTTGAAAATATGCATTTTCTAGTGCAAGTAGTGACTTTTGAAAGGGCATGACTGGGCATCCTTTCCTCTGTCAGGGATACTGCAAACCAGATAAAAGTTACCACCAAGATGTTCACAGGTGTAGGGCAAACACTGAGGTGTGATGAGATTCCATCCACGGGAAGGCTGGATAAGCTTCCCAGCAGAGGGCAGTGGGAAGACAGGTATGAAGTTAAGACAATTAGTGTGTTCAGTTTATCAGAGCATCCAAATTCTTCTCCCATTTTCGGCCTTTGTGAAATTTGTACAGGAGGGATTCAGACGGTTTGACAAATGTTATTTGAGTAAAACCTGTACTGCTTCAGAAGGGAGGAACCACCCCCACGGTGTCTGGCACAGGTGAGGAGGGGGGTGTATGGAACCGTCAGCTGGGTTTAGAAATCACTTTGCTGTGCCAGAATTCCTCAGGCACATGTAGAAAGCCAGTGTCAGAGGAGAAATTGCAAGTCACTTCTGACTCTGTACCTAATGTTCCCAAGATGTGTTTCCAAATGAGTGCTTTTCTCTGCCATGTTTTAAATCCTGTAATTGGTCTTGTCTAGAACCCGGGACAACCAAAGTGTCAAGTGGTTTCTCAGAGACAGCAAACTGCTTCTTTTACACTATTAAATCCCCACTTGTAATTTGGGTTTTAAATGTCATAGCATTGCTGTGACTACATACCAATACCCCGGGTATTTTAAGAATAAATTTGTTGTCACTTTCTCTAAGACTGTCCAGTGCTGGGATTAGGACGCAGAGACCTGCACGACACCTTTCAGCCAGACACGCTGCTCAGCAGTATGAAAAGTAACAAACAGATCCCAGAACAGTTCTGCAGCAGAGCTTTGTCTGTGCTTGCACAGCCAAACTGCTTTTTAGTGACCAAGCTGCCTCCTCCCCCGGGGGAACAGCACAAGGAGCTTTACCTGGTTAATCTGTGAGCACCTACAGGCACAGACAAACAGCCCCAGACACCAACCACAATGTGCCACGGGTTTACTGACAGCTTGGCTCCTTGCTAAGTCTTTTTCTGCCCAGAAGATTCATGTTTGCTAACTGCTTTCAGGCAGCAGCAGCAACAATTCTTGCAATTAAGATCTGCTCAACAAAGTTCTTTCAGGAATGAGAACCAAAACATTACTAAAATGTCATTGAAGTTTAAAGTGCCTCCACATTGCCACTCCAGAAAGCAACACGAAATTCTGTAAATCTGGAAAGGATATAAATGGAAACCAAACACACGCCCAGAGCACCACCACCTGCTCTGCCCTGGAGATGGCCAAGTGGGTGATCTGGTTCTTGAGGGCACTGGCTCCCAGCCAGCTCACCAAGGACAAGGCAGCTCACCCATCAGCCAGATGTGGCAGAGGTGGCAGCTGCCCAGCTGTTTGTGAGGTCACCCAGCACCCCTGGGTGCAGCAAACACCCAGAGCGGGTTGCTGGCAGCGCAGAGGCAGACCCAGCCTGGCTATCAGGCTGTGCGATGCCCAGAGGGAATTGGCTCCCGTGATGAAACCAGGTCAGCTCTCAAGGTCTCCGAGAGTGCAGGCTTCTGTTTCATTCAGCCTCTGCTCGTGACAGGGCAGGGAAAGGTGACAGAGCTCCAGAGAGGAACCTCAGTGCCCTGATAAATGGCAAAGGCAAGAAAACCAACTGCAGTTCTTCCTTTACTCGAGAATTTCCCGAGTTTCTCCACAGATTGTGTTCTTCATTGATAGCCCTGGCCGATGTTATCAGGAGAAGCAGAAAAGCATTTCCTCTAACCTCAATCTTTGTACTCTTCTGGACTATGAGAAACCATTAGAGACGTGGACAAGGCAGTAAAATCTGCCTCCTCAATCTCCTAAGAGATCCCTGATGATGCTTCCTCCAGGATTGTTAATCTGGATTATTGAGATGTATGCAAATTAAAGGAAAATATTTTGTGCAGGAATTTCCCAATCTTTTCCAGTCATCAGCCCAGTCCTTTATGACTTCGAGTCCCAAATATGAACAAAACTTCACTTTCCCTAACACTGAACCTCATTCTCAGCTGCTGGGATGCCTGAAATGGGCACTTTGATCTGCACTGCAGACCCGTTGCCTTGGGTCATTGGGCTGAACTTATCCTGGAAGAAGAATCACTTCTTCCACCTGGAAACCCCTTCTCTTTCCACATCTTACTGTTAAATAAAATGTCACGACAAGAGGCTAACTTGGCGGCCCTTCCCCCTGGAATGAAAAAGGTGAGACTCCTGCCCCCGACTGACCCTGTTCTGTTTTCCTCTCAGAGCAAGGACAGCAGCAGAGAGCACAGAGCAGCCGTGGTGGGCTGTGATTGGGGCCAACAGCATCCTCTGAGCACAGGGATTTTTTAAAAGCAAAACACAAAAACCTGCCAGGCTGGACATTACCACATTTCCACGTCCAACAGTGAGAAAAAGCTGAACTATTGTGAAATACTCAAGGTTTTGGCTTTTTTCCCCCTCCACAGAATCCTCTTCAGCAGGTCTCCTAATTGCAGTGTCCTGAATTGCTTCTTCAAGGCCCCCTTGCAAACCTGAGCAGGCAGCCCAATCTCCACTCCTCGAGCCTGCTCATCCATAATTCTCAGCTTTATATTGCAGCCCAGCACATGCAGCTGACATCGGAGCCGCGCTGCTGTGGACACTGTACATCAATTATGGATTTAAAGCAGCCTCTCCTCAGAACGAGGATTATCTAATTAGGGTGTGCAGACAGAGGGAAAGGAAAACAGAAGCAAGGAAAGGACCCATCTTCAAACTCACGGAACAGTCCGTTCATGGTCGGGCTACATACCAACACCACGCCTTCTCATTCTTTACATTCTTCCCACTTTAATATGGGAAAGGGAAATTATACATGCACATAACTGGAACTGGACTTTTTCTTCCTCCTTAAGGCTTTCCACTCATGCTATAGAAGCTGAGGGATAGAGACAAAGCTGACAGCCAAGTCTAAAAAATCGAGGTTTTTTACAATAAGAAATTAATAAATCATTTGACAGACCACAGAACAAAAACCACATCCATAAACTATAAAATCTGACACTGGCTTTTACTGCAGCTGCTCAACCCAGCCCCCAAAGAAGAAGAGCTTTGGTTTCCTGGATGCCAGCTGCAGTACAGATCTGTTCTTTTCTGCTCCTGTTTATGACAAAATTAGATGTATACTTTTACATATTTTTACATATGTTCAGCGTTTTTCCTCCCTGTTTTAAATGTTGAAATGCTTTGTTTTCCCCCTCATGTCTAAGCTTTTCACTTTTTTTAGTGGTTCCTGTTATCACCTTACCAGCAAAGAGCTCTATACATATATTAGATTGTACCCACTTCTGACAAGGAAACTTAACTCCATTTCCTGGCATCTTTTCAAGATCAAAGAGAAAATACACATGTGAAAACAACACACCCTGATTCCACTGGAACAGGGACAATTATTTTTAAAATCAAAGCTGGTTTGCCTCACAAATATCACAACCAGAATCTGGAATTTTTACCATGAATTGCAATGGAAAGTCTCATCACTATAATGTATTGCCTTTCTTTATGAAACTGCACTAGTTTTCTATGTAAGTTAACAATGGTTGGGTTTTACTGCCAGCTGGAACATTTGAAAGTCCGGCAATTTATTTTCAAATTGTCAGGAGTGATTTCCAGGCAAGGTACAGAGTGGTTTAAATATTGACGTTCCCTCTGTTTGGAGCTGGTGGGTTTAGGAAATAGAAGTTCAGCATTGCAAAAAAAAGTCACTTTGAACTGTGACTGCTGTATCTCCAGGGGAGTCATTTTGCAGAATCCCACTCCAGGGTAGTGATTCTGTTATTTTATGATAGAACTCCTAGTAAATGGTATGAAAAAGAACCAGACTTTTTTAAATTTCACATTTACATTTCTTATATGCCTATAATTTAGTCTCTTTAAATGTCAAGCTTTTTTAAATCAACACTTTCCACATTTTGATGTTGTTGGGTTTTCTGTATTCTCCTCACAATTAGAAATGACATCAGCCATTATAAAACAACATTAGGTATTCCAAAATCTCAGCTATACAGATTTCCTGCTTTACTTTTCCCTCATCCCTTCTTTGAAGGTCACAACAGAAGTGAAACAAATGTCCTGTTACAAAATCTATTTTCTCTGCATTCAGGAAACATTAAATTCTGAGATCCTTGTTCTGGGTGGTTTGGGTCCGTGTCATCTCCCTTTCGGCAGGTCTCTAGTGCCCTTCTGCCAAGGTGAGCAGGACCCCGCTCTGGAGGCCCTGTGCTTGTGCTGCTCCTCCTGACAACGCTTGCTGGCACCTAAAAATACATCTCTGTACAGTCCACAGACTGAACTCCTCCCCAGGCACAGGGGAAGGTGCTGATACCAGACAGAGCCTCAGGAGGCCCAAGCATGACTCAGACATCCAGGTGAATCCCACTGGCTGCTCTGCCTCACCCCTGCCTGTCCGAGCACCATCATCCCCCTCCGAGCCCTCCCCACACAAAGCCAGGCTGGGAGAGAGGAGCGAGAGGAGGCACAAGATCAGAGATCTCCTTGTACGTTTGCTTTCAGTTTCTGGCACGTGCTGCACATAAATCCAGACTGCCAAATTCACTGACCACATCCCAAGGCAGCACAGACCCACCCAGGTGACCCTGCTGTGCCCCGGCCCTGCTGCTGGGGGCACTGGCCAGAGCGGGTGCTTCCCACACTCCCACCCTGCTTTCCACGCTGTCCGTGCCCTGTCCGTGCCCCGTCCGTGCCCTGTCCGTGCACTTTAAGCTCCATACAGATCCTTTAGGCTACTGCCAGTATTTTGCCCCAAAGCTGTCACTGCCAGAGCCATTCTGCCTCAAGTGGCTTCTGCCTCCACATTTTAACCCCTTCTGTGATGGTGCCACTGCTCCTCGTGCATGGGCAGGCGATTGAGTGAACCAGGGAAGCGAGCTGGGTTCAGAACGGCCCAACAAAGAAGGAATTATTATTGCTATTGCTGTTTTCAGCTCTGCAGCAGCTCCGTGGCGTTTGTACCAACCCAGCTGGGACTGGGCTGGGGAGGAATAACTGTGCCTGACTCAGCAATGCTGCTGGAAAACATCATCCTCCTCTCAGCAGGAGCCTGGCCCTGCTGGGCTGCTCACCCTCTGGGACCCAGCAGCTCTCCAGCTCCGGGGATCACCAGCCCCTCAGAAGGTGAGCGACTCAAAGCTGCACACAACACCGGCCGCTTCTTCTGAGTGCCGGTCACTGCTTCATCCTCTGCCCCTCGTCCTCTTACTGGCACCCTGCCTCTGAGGACATCTCACACGGGAAAAGGAATTCTTACTACCACTGGCTGGAAGAAGGATGGAAAAGTCAAGAGAATAATTCTCTTAATTGACTACTCTTCTTACTACTTGTAATCTAGAGGAAATCTAATTAATTCTACATGAAGAACGACTATTCTGTGGTGAAGTGTAATTCCTGATCTCTGGGGCTTCAGCTTACCAGTTGTCAAATTATCCAATTACACACTTGTTAAAATCCATTTTGGGGAGATTTTCATGGCTCGTAAATAAATAATTTAAAAATCTTCAATCCCCAGGGGGGAAAAAAAAAAGTAAGAAAAAAAAAAAAAGGAAGCCCCCAGCCCCCCAAATGGTACCTCAAAATTATGCAAGACATCTAAAAATAATGTCAGGAAGCTGAAAAGAGAGATCCCAGCCTGCTCTGCTCCAGCAGCACCACAGTGGTGATGATCTATTTCAGCAGGGAGAAATACTCTGCTTCTCTTTCAGCAATGTTTTACTCAAATCACTAATCTGAAGGGAACCAATTAAGGCAGCATCCCCTCCACTTGCCAAAAGGGAAGAATCTTTTCATAAGCACGTCAGTTAAGAGGTGGGAAGCCAAGGGAGACCAGAGCCCAAGCCAAGGATAACGATGCTCTGGAGCGAGGCCAGGGCAGGGCCACCGAGCTGAGCTGGTCCAGGCTGGAGCAGCCAAAGCACAGAGAGAGCCAAGGGAGCTGGGGCTGCCCAGCCTCCAGGAGGGCTGGAAACGGGAGCCTGTCTGCTTCCCACAGCTGCCTGCTCACGGCACGCACAGCAGGGGAAGGCAGACTGCGCCAGGCTCGTTTGGCAATAGGATGGGAGGCACAGGGTGAAACACGGTGAATTCCTATAGGTGCTAAGAAGTTAGAAGCGGAGAAATTCTTCAGCCTTTTCTCAATATTCTGTGAGCAGACTGTCTTTCCTATGTAAACTATTTTAAACAAGGTCACAGTTTCATAAACTTCTTGCACCTGCAGGCTGTTTTGCAAGATTGTTGTGGCTTTGACTTTGAAAATATTTTGGAATCGGTATCTTAGGACTTGGCCAATCCTCTCAAGGGGTGGATGGCCGAGGAACCAATTACCTATTGCCGTTCAACACACTTTTGCAAATTATCCCATAAAAGTAGCTGGAAAATTATTAAAGTGCTTCCCCTTGTTCATGAGCCTGGACTCTGTGGCGTTTTCTTGACCCGTCTCGGACGCGACAGTGACAAATTCCATCTAGGCACACAGGGAAAACACTGCCATGGACGTGATCAAACACGGAGAGCTCCCAGAGGTGTGGCTCCCACCTCCGAGGTGCCCAAGCCCCAGGGCACAGGCCCGAGTCTGTCTGGGCAGGGCACTGGAGCTCCCTTTGCCCTCCGCTGCCCTGTGGCTCTCGCGGCTGCCCAGGGACACTCGGCAGGAGGGAGGGGGCACAGTGACACCTCAGGGAGCATCTGTGGGACGGAATGCTCATATATCAATGTCAATTCTGCATGCCCATGTGCCAAATCTGAGCCAAGAAGAAAACCTTCTGTGATCTTCTGTGTTTCGGTGACAACAATGCAGCAGTCAGCTTTACAGAGTATTTTGCAGTATCTGCTGCTGCACTGTATGGCAATGCTGTGTGAGGAAATCCTGTGAGGGAAACCAGGCATGAAACAAAAGAGGAACAGAAGGCAGTAATCTGCTTTTTATAAACCCAATCTGACTGTATTTCAATAAAAGTAAGTAAACATCATCCCTGGTTTGGCTTTTTTTCAACAACAACAAAAAAAGCCCCTTTTGAAATTTCTTTAATACTGAGTCTGATTAACATAAAGGTATAAAGATGTTGGAAGAACAATCCAAATTAGGTGGCACAATATTTCCAGTGCATATTGGTCATTCTGGGCTCTAAGTGTGAGACATCTTAAGACATCCTGACTTGAAAATCATTCTGAGCACTTGTCTGAAAATCAGTCCCTCTCAGCTGGCTGAAATTGGCTCCACAAAAATTATTGAATTATCAAGTAATTATGAGCCCATCATTCTGAAAACTCGATTCACCACCAAATTATTTCTGTTTTAAACTCAGAACATTTGTAATACCAGTGGTTTTACAGCAGTGTGAAAACAGGCCAGGACTTCTAAACCTTGTGTTCACTGACATAAAGGAGGGACAAGTTCTGGTGAAACCTGCTCTAAATTCAGATCTGCCGTGTTTTTCCTGGGCCTTCTACATTTTGTAGCTTCAGAGCAACACAAAGATTGTCAGGCTGAAGGACTGGGCTTGTTTCAAACCCAGTTCAACTGCACGTGTCTAATCAAGGAAAACACATGTAACTCACACTTAAGAAAGAACAGCAGCTCTTATGCAAAGCCATTTTTCTTAGGCTTTAATTCGTAAGAAAAATATCCTTGTGCTTGTTCCTGCTCCTCTGGGGAACCCAATTTTCAATGTTCCACATCAAATTGCGTGGCTGTCAGCAGCTCTGCCGGCAGCCAGCCCCAGCCCTCATTACTCATTGCCCCTCTCACACAGAACCAGGGTGGCTGCTGCTTTCTGTTGTTCCAGGTGATTACAGCATTAGTCAGCCCCAACTGCAGCTCCAGAGACAAACCTGACATTTCCAACCTCTTGTCTTCAGCAACAACATCATCAAGATCTCATTCCATCTGCCTGTGGTAACGGTGGCAGGAAAGGAATTGGATTAAACAATGAGATCTGCCTGATGGTTTCACTGCTTGTGAATTTAAGTAGCCAAACGTGTGTGTGATGTTGCAATGAACAGAGTTTCTCTTTCATTGCATGCTCCACACGTCAACAAAACGTCTAATTGTGCAGGGAAAGAGCTATTGCCTGTTATTTCAAATGGTAAGGACCCCAGGGTCGTCATTAATTCTGGAAGGGAAAATCCAAAGAATACGGCATTTGCTGGATTCTGCAGATAGGGCGTGCTCGATTGCCAAGCGCTGGGATCATTCTCTCATTTCACTCTCTGCACACAAACCCAAATGCCCCTGCTGGTGGTCACACAGCCGTCACCGTGTCAGCAGGGGCACGACAGGAGCCTGCCACAGCGAGGCCAGGGTTTGTCAACAGCAGCAGCAACGGGAAGCTAAAGACCAAACCAAGCCGTACTTCAGACAATTCCACTTGGGAATGAACCCTGAAGATCAGCCCCACTGCGGCTGAGGATGTTCACTGCTTGCACAGACTCGTGGGCACACCAGAGCTGCCACACCACAGGGCACCACCCAGTGCCTGCTCCATTATCTGGGTGCAGAGAGGTGCCAACGCCACAAGCTCTGAAAAAGCCTGAATAAGTAACATCCACACACGGGAAGAATGTCTCGTAGCTTCAGATACCTGGGATTCAATTAATTCCTGAAGCACCACAGATTCTTACACGTTAATGAAAGACTTTCTTCTGTCAGCTGTACAGGCTGACTGCAGTCATCAGGATGTGAAACAGAATCTAATCTGACTCCCACACTGCACAAAGATTGATCAACAAGCTCTGGAATACAAAGTCCTTCCAGGGGAAGTTGCCTGAGCACGGAGAACCAATCCATAAGGCAGGTTTCTGGAGAGAATCTGTTCCTCTGGGCTGACACAGCAATATTCCAGAATTGGACTGATACAATAGCCCAGAAATCACCCAGGGAAAATCTGTGTTTTAACTGCTGTCAGTAATGACCCTGGAACAGACTACTACTAAAATTTGCTAATGATACCAGTTGGGAAGGCATTGTCAGTACAGAAGTTTGAACTATTAAATAGAAGCAACAGACAAACCCAAGGATGCAGAAAAAAGAACTGGAATGAAATGCAGTCACACACAGTGAGAAGTTTAATCACGGGGACTGACAGAATTTCAGCCATCAGGTAAGAGGTGCTCAGTCTGAAACAACAGAGCAGCAGAAAGATCTGGATACAACACTGAGTCACAGGACAAATATTTGCCCTTGTAGAGAACAAGCCCTGACCAACTAAACAAAACCCCCCAGGAAACAGAACCAAACCCTGGCACGCATCTTTTGAGATGGAGAACAAAACATTTCCAGGGCATAAACACTTGGACAACAATGGCAGGAGACATTATCTGGTATTCTGACATCATCTGGGATGTCTATTTTCAAGAAAGGTGACTCAAGATCAGGACTGGTGGGTGCTGAGACGTATTACTGGGAGAATGGCAAGCCTCTTTCATGGTGTGAAATTTTACGTCCTTGACCTGTCTAATTTCAGGAAGCAAGAGGATATATTTCTGAAAAGAAAATGGTTGCTGGCAACAGCACAATGATCCGAGGGTTTCTCCCTTCCTTAGGAGTAGATTTCATCTGTGATTCACTAATCATTTTGATTTAAAAAGGCTCCTTTTCAGAACTGGGTAACATTTTAATTAAATATTTGAAAACTTGCCGAATACTGTAATTGCAATTTAAAAGCTATGAATTAGGAAGGTAAAAGCTTTTATCTACTCTCTAGACATCTTTTTCTTTTTCATAAAGCTGTCAGTGGAAGTCTTTAGAAATATTCCCTCATTGAATTGGAGTAGGACAGAGGATTCTGGCTGATGTGATCCTGCACCTCTCAGCTGCCAAGCAGAACCCAGCCCAGTCCCAGCCAAAAGCAGATTCCCCCTGAAATCGATTTGTGCCTCTACATCAGTCACAAGGGGGGGATTCACCTTTCAGGAAAGCACTGACTTCATCCCAAAGCACCCCAACTGCCAGCCCAGACAGTGGATGGGGAGAGGAGGCTGGAACAGCCCCCAGTGCCCCATTCCAGCAGCCCTCTGAGAGTTCTGGTAGCTAAGCCCGAGCTGCATACCCAGTCTCGATCAGAGCACAAGCAGCACTATTTAACAGTGAAATGTTTCACACGCTTGTATTTATAAGGGCATTCATACCCTAGGTATTTATAAAATCCATCAGTGACTGCCACGCCCATGACAGCTGATCCCTGTGATTATTGGAAATCATTTTAATACCAAAAAAGTTTCCTTTATAATAAATAGCCTCTTTACTGCCACAATTGATTTTGTTTATTTTTCTGGTCTACTTATACAGCTTCTTATGCTGATGGCAAGTAGAACAGTTTACTTCCTGTCAACATATTCATTAAAGCTTTAAAAATAACATCAGGAGCAGGTTGAAACAATGAATTATCTAAAAGAAATAATGTTAAATTGGTGCTGAGGTTTTGGATACAATTTATTTAATAAGACTGCCAGAAATAGGACTTCTCACTAGCCAAAATGTGTCTAATGGGTCTGAGGACAGGAGCATGTTCCTTGGCAAGAGGAGAATGGGTTTAGGGTCAGCCTTGCTTTGATAATTGCTAGGACATACCAAAGCAGAGCTTTTAACCAAACACCATCTTAAACATGGAGTTTGTTACATGCTATGCATTACACCAGATCTCTATTTGGCAAATAAAGACCTTTACTCTTTACAGCTGCCTTACAAACCTGACCTCATAAAACAAATGTTCCCCTTGTGTTTCACACGGTCTCAGCTGGGGTGACACTGCAGAAATGCCTGCGCTGGTGTAAAAGGTTATTTTGCTCCTCCACCATCCTTCCCTGGGGAATACTGACCTCCAGGAGATGAAGGATAAGGGGATCCTTCTTGCTAACAGCTCACCCAAGTTTGTTTAAACCCCCTCCATCAGCAGGTTACAAACAGTTCAGCCTGCCCTGTGCCCAGCACCTTTTCTGGCAGGACAGAGCCGAGCTCGCTGGGGCTCTGGGGACACCCAGAGCAGGGGGGACAATTCTGTGCCCCCCACTGAAACCTGTGTGCTGCAAGTGATGGGCTGGCTGTTGGTCACTGGCCCTGTTAACGCCTCTCACAAATCAGGAGTCTCTTCTCAGAGGTTTCCTCTACCTTTGATTTAAATCTCTCTCACCCCTCACTTGAGTGTCTTGGAGGCCGATGTTGCAGTGCTTGAGGATAATAAATAATGGGCCGAAACCAGAGACAATGGGAGCTCAGCAGCTGAAACAAGCTGTAATTCACTGTTCACCATCCACCTGCGCCTGCTGAAATACGGCTGGGAGTGATGGAAGGTTGTCTTTGGAGTTCTTGCCTCTGCCAAGCAGACTGCATTATATACACAATATAGCACATATAATACTCTAGTATTAACTTGCTGATTTGGACATCTAGAAGATGTATGTGGACAACAATTTACCAAAAACTGAAGGTCATGAACCTTCAACCTTTTCAAGAAATTTCTGAAGGGACACTGAGCATCCTGCACACACTTCTTCCTGTATTACAGGAGAAAGTAAAGTTAACTCACTACTCTAATAATGAATTTATCAACCCTGGGACCAACACCTTATCCTGCGTTGCCATTACTGCAGGGGCATACACTATGGAATGCTGGTATGCCATAGGAATAAAAAAAAAGGCACTGGAGAAAAGTGAGTGCAGCAGTGTCCCAGTGACTGCAGCAGCAGGTGGGCATTGTCACTGTGCCCCGATGCCACTGTGTACATTCCAATGTTTTCACTGCAGCACTCTGTAACTCAGGAAATCAGGAACATCTAAATTGGCCCATCTTCTGCTTTACAAATCCACAAGAGCGAGCAGGAAAGACTACGGGATGCAAAGGTGGTGCAGAGGTGGCATGTGCGAGTCTTTTAAAAAACCAAAGCTCTGCCTAATGGGAAAGCATTAAAATTGTTCTTTGGAAAGATTAACCTGTAATTGAAATATTCAAGAGCATTTCTGTTTGGTGCTTCTATACATGAAATTACATTTCTGCTAAGAAGACCAGTAAAAAACTAACCCAAATTACCCCGTCTCCAAAACTAGAGAAATAACAACACATTATTTTCATTGTGCTTTTTTCTAAATGGAAGAGGGGAATTTTTTTTTAAATTTTATTTTAAATTTTCAAATTACAAGCCGGCTTTGCAAAGACCACAGGGAAAACTGAAGCATCAAACTAATCAAAGTTAGATGCCCTGAAAGGGCTGCACCTGAATCATCATTTCCTCAGCACAAAGTGAAGCATGACAAAGATCTGGAGGTTTGTAATACCCTGGAGTTTCTTCCCTGACGCTCCAGGTAATGCAAAGAAGGTCAGAACTATTCCCAGTCTGTCAGCGATCCAGGGACCGCTGCCGTTTCTCTCTTCCCCATTATCCCACACCTGTTGCCTTGCAAAATGCCATCTCCTGATGACTTTATAGAGTGCATGTGACCTTTGAGCACACAGATCTGTGCTGCTGGAAAATGGGCTTTTCTTCATCTTTAATGGAAATTAAGAGAGTGAGCTGATTTGTAGCAACTGCCAGCAGAAGCTATTTTTGTCCTTATGAGCTATATTTTGCCACTATATCACCCGATAATAAAGCAATCACAGATCGTGGGCCCACAAGAGCAGAGCTGTGGTTTTCTGCCACCACTGGAACCACTGGGGAAGAAACCTTTTATCTTTTCAATTATGTATGGAGGGAACAGAAACCCCAACATCTCAGATTACGTAAATCAGATCGTTCTGCAGCCTTAACCCTCGCCAGCCCAGAACGTGTGTGGCCACACTCCAGGGCCCAGCTGAGGGAAGAGTTGGACTCGATGCCCCTTGTGGGCCACCCCGACCCCGAATATTCCGTGATTCTGTGAAAGCCTCTCCTCTTACCAACGCACCAGCACAGACCTCCCACTGCCCAGCAGGAGGAAGCAGCCCATGGGAACAGCCAAGCAAAGGGGGGACATAATTCTCAGGAGAGAGACAGCCACAGGTTCAGCCGTGAGACACACCGTGGCAATGAGAGCATGAGCCACCATGAGAGAAAAACACGGTTTGGGCAAAACAAGGAATCACAACACCTGAGTAGTTCTGAAGCTGGTAAATACAAGTAACAAGAACAGCCAGTTCTGTGAGTGTGGAGGGGCAGAAAACACCTTCAGTCTTCAGTAATGGCATAATTAACTTACTATCACCAGGCAAACATCCAGGTTACATTTTTTTAAATGCTCTGAGATTGATTTTTGTTTTTCTTGCAGCACTAAGTAATAATGTGTCAATATTTTCTAACAGATTGCCTTAGGACAGAAACGAGGCACAGCCAGGCCTTGCACAAGTGGGCTTCATCCCCAACGACAAAGAAGTGTGAAGGGGACAGAGGAGGAAATGCACAAATTTCTGTTTGTACTTGACATTTGGGTATCTAACAGGTTTCTTCTAGATAAGAACGAGGCTAAAGGATCAGGTAATTTTCAAGCCCTGTTGTTTTCACTGACCATGGGGCAACCTGTTTGAATGCATTTCTGTGGAACAGACAGTTGGCTACACCCTGCATTTTGTGCTCCCCAGGTCATTAAAAATGACTCAGAATTCATGCCATTCCTTTTATTTCTTTCCTCGCTCTCAAATGCATATGGAGTCAGAACTCAAAACCTGGACAAACTGTCACTCAGTCTAGACCAATGTAAGAGAACTCTTGTTTCACGTCAGACATGTACCACAATGAACTGAGTGTCCAGGCACAGCTCTTGCTGCATCCAGACGGAGTTCTGAGCAATGGAAATGCTGTGAACTCAGCTTCTGCCCCCAAAAAAATCAGTGTATCAGTGAAAGAGCAGGACTGGGCCTCCCATGGGAAGCTGTGCTCTCCCCTCAGAAGTCAGGGTCTGACTCTCAAAGTGTTTCTTTGTGCCCCTCCCTCCCCTTTCAGCTGATCATTTGCACCTGGAGCTGTAAAGCAAAACTAAAACTGGAGCTGTAAAGCAAAACTAAAACCCAGCAGAACGCCAAACAATTCCTTACCATAGCCAAAGGGAGAACTCCTACCAGGTCCTTCTGGCTTACGTAGATCTTGGAGATTCCCAGATCAGATGTGGTGTCTCCAGGATATTCCACCTGCCAGGTGATGAGCTGGGTCTCGGGGAGGTCAGTCAGGTCTTCAATTTCAAAGTCAATCTGCATGATTTCAGAGGAAGGACCATCCGCACTGCAGCAAAGGAAGGAAAAGAAATGCTCCATTCACATGACTGATAAGCCAGGAATATAATTGCTTTTATATTAATAAAACCTTGGATTAAGGCCCCTTCAAAGAGAGGATTTGGTGGGATGATGGATTCAATAATGAATTAATCATCTGCACTTGTCTTAAGATTTCAGGGTATTTCCCACCAATTCAAGTGGCTTAGTAACACTTTGTGACGGGGATCACTGTGCTGCTCCATTTCATGGGTGGAGGAACATAGCCAGGGCAAAGGCAAAACAGAGGCTAAAACCACAGCCTAAACTGACTCCCAGACTCTCCCTCTAATGAGCACATTGCATTTCCCACAGTGAAAGCAGCACATGAACAAATCTAAAGGGAATCACTCCTTGGAACGGGAAAGCACTGCATCAAAAGTATTTTCTGCTTTTTAAAAAGACAGGCATGGAAGAAAGGTCAAAGCTCGGGATGGGGTCCATGAACAAGGGCAGCAGGAAGCAGAAGACTGGAAAACTTGGCATTAATTTTTAGCTATACTGCTACCTTGCTGTGAATGACAGTGTGAAGCTCCTTTTGTCCTTTGCTAAACTAGGAATTACAGATAATCGAGCTTGTTGTGAGAGTTACAAAACTGGGTTGTTTAGTATCAGTCAATCCTGCCAGGATCCTTCAGTGAGAAACACCAGAGAAGAGCAAAGCCTGACTGGATGTGGTACTGTGGCAGCACTGGGGGTACCGGGGGCACCTTCCCAAAGCCACGCTGCCTTTGTGAGCACCTCCCGTGGGTTCCATGGCTTGTGTCAGAGGATACCACACAGCAGAAAGGTAAAGAGGGAAGGTGGCAAAGGGGATTGATGCAATTCCTGCAAAGTTTGTTACAAAACCAGCTACTGCATGGAAGTGTAGTGAAGATTCCACTGTGTGTCTTGGCCAGCTGAGCTCCTTAGGCCAGTGGCAGCGAGAGAGACAAGGAAATACTCGATTTCTTGTAAAGCTGTAGAGGAATGTGGAATTTCTTAGCAGTGCACAAATCCAGGGGACACCAAGAATGACAGCTACTCCTGAAGCACTGAATGCTGAACCACCTTCAGTGTTTGTGTGGAGGGGAAGGGAAAGAGCAGAATTTCTGTCTGTGGGACAGTCCTGAAGGAGAGGAAGACTGGCACAGCACAGAAGTGTCACAAGCCGTTTCTGCTGGAGAGCGCGACTAGAAAACAGGGAACGTTTCAGCAACTGATTACAGAATCCCAAAATGCACCCAAATCCCAGCAGGTTTCCCAGCTGATGTGGAAAAAGAGCTAAAACTAAGGATACACTTTTATGAAGACCAGTTATGACACCAGCCCCAGTTTGGGACTCTTCCCTGGACACTCAAGAGATTTCCGTTGTGCTGACTAAACCCAGAGCTTTAGCCAATGCTACTTCTTGAAGAGGTTGATCTGATCGTCTTTAAGGTTTGTATTTTAGTGGATGCACTGTTCTTTCTCTCCTGGATGGAATTTAAAGTGAGCCTCTCTGTTTCCAAAATGGAACACATTGTGTTCAATTTCTCATTTCTTCATGTCATGAAAAAAAGGAGCACGATTTCCAAACCAGCACTGAATGCAGTCTTATTTCATGCTGACCTAGGTAGGATCAGAAGCTGCTTTATGCAGCTGTGACTATTGAATCTCAGTTACCTTAATTGTGTGAGCAGGAACGGGCAGTGCATTGCCCATAAATCCCTGGCAGCGCGCCTGGTCTGTACAGCGTGTTCTATCCCAGTTCCTGTGTTTAAAGAGCTAATTGAATCTTCACACAATGAACCTTGGGGCTGGGATTCTGCTCAGGGTGCCTCTCTGCATTATTGCCTCGGTGTGCGATGCTCCCTGTGCCCGGCTCTGCAGGATTGGTGCTGTCACAGGATGTGCCCTGGAACAGCAGCGAGGGACAGGGGGCACTGAGGGCGCAGTGCCAGGCTTTGGAACCACCAAAACACTGTCAAAAAAAGGCAAACCTCTTAATCTTTTCCAGGTATGTTGGAGATTAGGGGAAAAGAAGTGATTAGGACAGAGTAAAACAAAGGAGGGAGTGAAAGGCAGTGGAAAAGACCGGGAAGGAGAAGTGGAGCACATTCATGAACTACAGCTCCCACTGGCACAGCTACAGGAACCCAAAGGCACAGAAATATTTCTTTTAGTTTCTCCTTCAAAGCAGGCATTTTAATGAAGCATTTCTTGTAGCAAAACCCCACACCTTGCTACCAGCTACCAAATGCGATTTTGACAGAAATTATTTGAAGTAGTTCCTCTTAGAAATACTAAACACCTCCAAAAGAGAAGATTACAAAGCACCACAAAAATCCATAAGAACCTCATTACTGCCGCTACAGACGTATTTAAAAATGTGAAAGTACTGCATGACCTGTGATCAGACCCAGGCTGTCAGCACCAGGTCAGGAACTTCGTTCAATTACTTTAGTCATCACTAACTATGCCAGCCCTCCCATGTGCAAGCCCCATGGATCTGTTTCCCAACCTACACCTTCCTAAGCTGCGTTCAGCAACTGAGATTTTTCAAAACAGAAATAAGGCAAAAAGTCACCTTTCAGAAAATACAGTTAAAAAACATAAATGGAGAAGTGTGGACAAGTAACATTCATCCGTGGAGTTCAGTCACATAAAAATATTTGTGGCTTTTCTGTTAAAGTCAAGGCTGCTTGTTGCATCAAGGACGTTTCTGCTGGGTACTCAGGCACTGCTCCTCGAAATGATGCGGTGCCCAGTCCTCCTCAAGGCGGACATCCACTTTATGGTCACCGCAAAGCAACAGCTTGTTGGCAGCTTGTCTCTGCTGACGCTAAACCCATTACTGCTGTCCAGGGTGCAGCAGCACCGTAAGGTGCAGTAGGGGAGGCTACGTGGTTGGGAAGTTTAGGATGGACAAACATAAAGGTTCACAACAGCAGTTCAGGCTGAGTTGAAGAGCGGTCGAAGTAAAACGGTTCTTGGTGCTAATTTAAAGTCAAATCCCTCACCCGGGTGTTGCTGTTTATAGCTGACAGTTAAACTGCAATGGAGTTCATCGCGCTGCCAATAAACTCTCCTCGCGAGCAGGGCCCTGCTGAGCTCTGTGCCACGCAGACACAGCTTTAAAGCATCTCAGCCCAAACTGAAGACAAGGATGATTTTTAAAAACCCCAAAACTTCACTGGAATGGAGTAGTCAGGTCTTTTCTTCTGCCAGCCAGGACGGCACAGACAGTTTTGTGCTGTACTTCTTGATCTGCCTTTTATTTCCTAACAAGGGATCAAGCAGCTCTTACAAATAAAGAACAATGGGAAACTCTGTCCTGTCTCTAGGGGAGTATTTCCTACCCCCACAGGGCCATCCTGCACCTGCTGCTTCCGACACATCCCTGACACAGGCAAAATATTTTATAACAAAGTCTCTCTTCTGCCCTTTCAGCCTGGGAGCGCCTCCGGGAGGAGCTGTGCCCAAGGCCCCGGCCTCTGCTGTGACACCACATTTCTTCAGGGACAGAACAGGGATGTCACACCCTGCACGCCACAGCTTTCAAGGAGAGACCTTGTAAATCCAGGAACAGCTCCTGGAAGCTGGCAGATGCTCAGATCAAGGATGCCACTCCTGCCTTGCCCAGCTGTGCTATCGGCTTTGATCTCTGTGTAACGCTCCCAACACGAGACTGGCTCTGAACCTCCCCAGATGACCCCTGGAATGTTCTCATAATAAAATGTATAAAGTTTCATCACTGCCTGCAGAAGGCTGTAATGGACATGAGCAGCCTAAAGCCATTAACATGCAAAATAGGATGTATCATAGGAAAGTTAATGAAAGAGCCTTCAGGAGGGAGAGAAAAGGTAATTTTATTCTCCTCTACCTCCACAAACGTGCCCTGCACATCTCCTGCAGGGTGCCACAGGAGTCTGTGGCCCAAAATGCTGCACGGGCCAGGGCACGAGGTGGAACAGCAGAGCTCAGAAAAGGAAGAAATGTGTCCAGGGATAACTGGAAAAACTTTCCAGCTTGAGAGAAGGGTGGCAGCCCCACAGCTGGCCCCAGGAGGCCTGAAGGAGTTGTGAAAACCATTACTCCCGTTTCACAGGAGAGAAAATTAAACTGAAAATTACTTTCCCATAAAAAGAGGGGATGAGATGATTTATGCACCACGAAGTGGAATAAGGTGGCATTTCAGAAAGAAGGTAATTTTTTGGGTAAAAGTAAGGCCACGTGCTGTGCTGTCACACAGACACAGCACCGAGCGAGCCACGGCTGTGCTGCAGGAGGGTTTGCAGCCCTGCTGGCACTGCCCTGGCTCTGCCCAGGGCCAGCACTGGCTCCGAGTGTTCCACAGTCCTTCCCTGTGTGGGAGGAAACAGCATCAACCAACAGGAGATGTAAGATAAATGCATAAAACCCAAAGCATTGCCATGTTGTAGCAAAGCTCTACATTTTTTTTTAACATTTCATTTCTGACATAGATTCTGTTTAAAATGAAAAAAGACATTTTTTCCTACGGTATTTTCTCCAGAATGCAAACAATTTCACTAAAAGGATTTTACAAACCTTCTCTGCTCCTCTCTTCTGGACCTGTAAGCCATTACTCCTGATATTATCATTAAACAGTACTTGTTTCCTAAGCAGAAATGAGGAGGTGGAAAGGAAATCAAAGGATCACTGGAGAATCAGCCCTTCCTCCAGAATATTTGCTGTTTGGTACCTCCTTCCCTTCTCTCCCCACTCCTCGAGCTGTCCTACAGCACATGGGCATTACACTTACACTCCCCTGGAGCAGCAGATCCCCAGCAATGCCAGAGATCTTTAAATAAAGTGGATTTTATCCATTTTTTTGCAGTGCTCCTGGGAACATGCAGCCCAGTAACAAACTGTCTTCACACCTAAACAGATTTTGGGTAGGGAAAAAAGGAGGAGGAAACTAGAAGATATTAAGAGAAAAGAAACCACTGAGTGAAAAATCTCCTGTACCAGAAGGAGTATATTTATATATATCCATCTATTTTTAAAGTAGTCAGGAGAGAATCCTGATAATCTTTTAGTTTATCTTCACCAAGAAAATATTGTCTGTCTAGTCTTTGCTGAATTCTTAAAAAATACCGACAACCCTGGTCTCAGGAGAGAGAACACTTTTATTTGTGAGGGGTTTTTGTTTGTTTAAAGAAGCCTTTACATCCGAGTCAAACTGTTGTGGCAGGAGGGACATTTGCATTCCTCTCCACATTTGCCAGGGAGGCAGAGATCACATCTCTGCTGAATAAACAGCTCCTTGCAATGCAATAAACTCCTTCTGCTTGGCACGTCTGACAGCACCCTCGGAACTGCGTGCACGGGATGTGCAAGCAAAGGATGTGCGACCCTGCGAGGAGCCCCCCGTGCTAGGCAGGGACGCACAGAGCGAGGCAGGAGCACTCTGTGTCCTGCGAGGCTGGTCCAGCTGGGCTTCTCCGTGGTGCTCATCGCCTCCCAGCCAGCCAGGGCTTGGCTGAAAACCTTCCCCGGTCCGGGCAGCGGGGATTTAAAACCCCCCTGCGAGAGGTGTGATGCTGCGAACGCCACCCGCACATTTCAGCTCTGTTTCAGCGGGTCCCTGTGCGTCTGCTCTGTAACTGCAGCCATCAGAGCACGCTGCCTGGAGGCCTCCTGTGTGCTGCGTTTCAGGGCTGCTCTGAAACACAGCACAAACTCCTCTGCCGCCACGGGGAAACCTGGGATGTTTGGTACAACCTGGGAAGCCGGGGCTGAGGAAAGGATCCCGCTGCGGATGGGCACTCTTTGGAAGCTCCTCTGGGTCACGTCCTCCTCCCACTCACGTACCACAAGCTAAAAGCCCTCACAATATTCTTACAGGCAAAGAGACCTTTTTTATTTTAATGAATCCCACTGACTTTTCCTTCTGGTTTCCGAGCTAGAGTGCAATCCATGAATATTTTTCAGCTTTTTTTTGCAGGAAGCTTTTATACTGGATAACAACTGCAGATTTCCCATGGACTACTTTATTCCTTAACCAGGAATTACAGTAAAAAAATCAAATCTTGCAAGGACTGACTTTAAACATGAGTTTAAGCAAGCATAACAGCGTGATAGTGCCCGTCAGCAGCCGAGGGGTGGCTCAGCTCCAGAATGTGAGCTCACCACATCCAGGTCTGCTGTCCCAGATCCAGCCAGTGGGTGGGAATCTGGCTGGCACGGCGAGCAGCATTCCCACCCTCCCTGGCAGTTAAAAATAACATGTCTGAGTTTACCCAAAACGTCGGAGCTTTATGAAACCAAACCCAACAATGGTGCAATACCTGCCCTGTGTGCTGTCAGCACGCTGACAGATCATCCTCCACACATCACCCAACCCACACAAATAATAAAAACTAAAACATTTTAGACAAGAAAGTGAGACTTGGGGCTCAGTCCGTCCCAAGGTCAGAGAGGGCATTCTAAAACCCAGCATCTGTAGGACCTGGAGCACTGTGCTACAGCAAAGATCATTATTCACCACTGATCTATCAAGAGAAGGTGATACATACAGCACTACATTAAAATTTCATTTTATTCATTGTCATCTTACTATTAAAAATTCAGGGTAGGTAGGCTGAAAAGTAATTTTTCTTTGGGAATCACCATATGAAGCGAACCACCTAGCAAGAAAAATCACCAAGAAATGAGTCCGATAATCATGTAATAAAGTTATTTTAAAAAATTGATCCATCTCTCTGGAGCTTGACATCAGTAGTGCTGGTTGAGAAATATTTGCTGAATTATTTATTTGACTTTTTTTTTCGCTATTGTCAAATAAATTATTCACTATATGATTTTCCAGCTGTTGATATCACTTTTCCCAAATAACTCAATTCAAAAATGAGCAAAAATTAGCAAACCTCTTAGTATAATATAAATTTAAAACATAATTACCCACCGAGTCAGCATCTCAGTTCAGAACCAGGATTCTGAGCATCTCCTGACGTGGTAAATGCAGGCATCGTTTACCACACTGTGCCAAGGGAAGGGTAAATCAACGCTGACTTTATTCCATCCAGGCCAATAATCATTCAATAAATTACTCCCCCCAGCAGCCAGTGAACACCAGGTACCTCTGGAGCAGCCCAGGCACGAGGCACGAGCAGAACAGCCCCAGTTCCTGGGCAGGAGGCAGAGCTGCAGCGCTACAGAAATGGTTTCACTGACAGCACAAAGTCTAATAAAACCCTGCAAGTACCCTGTCAATCCGGCTTTCTCCACCTGCTCTTTTTATTGTCCTCAGCACAAAAATAACAATAAAGGTAAGGCAACTCCCTCACAAGTGCGATTAAACTGCAAAAGAGGAAAGCAGGCACACAGCCACAAGAGTTCATTATTAGCTGGTGAAGTTTCGACAGGACCCGGCCAAGGCTCAGACCACGCTGTGCAAGATAACCACAGAGCGTGGTGATGGTTGTCTTAACGAGGGGAAAACCAGCAAAAATAGAACGCAATTGTCGTGTTATGGGTAGGAAAACCAGGTCCAAAGGCTCCAATCCAGTAACAGTTCAGCACATGTGGAGGTGAGGTGCTTGCCCAGCACTGGCAGTGCTGTGGGAATTTACACCACAACCCCCAGACCGGAGCCTTTGGATCGATAACACTCTTGAGCATTCCTACAAGAAGCTTTAGATACTTCATTCACATTACAATTTGGCAGATTGTTAGTGCTGTCACAGTCTCCTGGAAATGAAAGAAGCCTTTTTCTGAACGGCAGGAGTTGCACAAACACAGCACTGATCTGAGGGAACGAGACCCAGGATTTTCATGCTAAAAAACTCCAGAGCCAGCGCTGCAAATATTTACTGTTGAGTAATCCCAGCACACAAAATCACGAGATCGAGCACTGTGCTCAGCACACAACCCTGCAGCAAAATTCATTCCTCATCCTACAAATATTTATCTACCTAAAAACCCCTCTTACAAATGACCAGCAAATTTGCACTTGTGCATAAATGTATGTGGGATTAGACTTGATGAATTCAGGCTGATGCCCATCTTGGGCATTTAACTTTGGAATTCGGAATGATTTTGAAATTATACCCCCTACTCATTTTTTTTAAATTTAATTGGGGTATTAAATCCAGAGTGGAAGACCCGACATCCCAGCATTTAGTTCCAGCCACGTCTCCACAGTGAGATCTGTAACACTTTTTTTATGCCTTGCTTATTAGTGTCCACACTGGTTCAACAAATGCAATTATATATAAAAGCTGCATTACATTCCACGAGGCTCAAGCTCTCAATATATATATTTCAAAATCAGTGACTTATCTGGAGATACCTGCCAAGGCACATCCAATATATGAGATTAGTACCCTCAGCTACAGGAATTTCCTCTGCTGTGAACTATTCAGCAAGTATTTCTGCTGAACTCATACATCTTGCCAAACTGCAAAGTTCTTCTCAATTAAAACAAAAATGTTTTAAAAAGTTTTCTTTGCACAATTGTTCAGTGTTTGCCAAGTCTAGAATTAAAAAAGGAAACCACCTCCAGCTTTCTTAATATTAAAACAGAAGAAACCTCCGGATTCCTGTTTGTTTCTTATTTTTAAGCAATAATATGAAAAATAAACTGAATAGAGTTTATTCACCTCCCTCCACACCCAGCTTTTTGAAAGAGCTTTAGGCTGACATATATTTTAAATGACAGAATTACAGGGCAATCTTGGTTAGGAGAGACCTTTGAAAGCCATCTGCTCTGACACCTTTCTCAAGGTAAATTATTTCTCAGTAAATTCTTCTGTCTGTAACCACCAGGGTAAGATCCCTGCCCTGCTCCAGCTGTGGTGCATTTTTACTGGAGCAGATGTTTCCCCTCCATACACCTTGGGACAGTCTGACAGCCATGAGGAAATCATACAGACAGGATGATGGTACAGGTCTGCAGCTGAGTCCTAGGTCCTGTCACATCAAATCACAGTTTTTGATGTCCTTGTGACATTAGAAATTGTGTGAGTTCAAAAGCTCACAGAATTCATGTTCTTATTAGCATGAACTGTTGCAGTCAATCATTTTGGGTTCCACTGCACCCACTGTTGCTGCACCCCTTTGCAGCTGCGGAGCACCTGAGCTCGGGCTCACGTCAGATACAAAGGGACACAGAAATCCTGGCAATCCTTGGATACTCTCTCGGGAGTGAAGAAAAAAAAAAAAAAAAAAAAAAAATAATAAAAAGGGCAGGTTGTGCTTGTGGCTGTCATGCTGCAGGGAATCCCCAGTGGGAGGTGCCCTGAGACAGCAGAGCTCCCCAGGGCAGGAACAGTACAGGAATCAGCAACAACCTGCTCTGCTTTGTGCCCTGAGAGCTCTCAGTCCCAGCCTTGGGGAGCTCTGCCTTTGCTGTCTGACCAGCAGCAGCCGGACCGGGCTCATGCCAATGGTGCAGGAGCTGCTGCAGCAAACACCAGAGACCCCTGTGAGAGCCAGGAGCCTCCACTGCAGAGGGAACACCAACCAGCACAGGCAGAGAGCAGAGCTGCATCCTGTGCCGGGCTGGGCAGGAACAGATCGGGGTCCACAGGGGCAGGTCCCTGCCAGTACAACCACCACACCACATCATCTCTGCATGAACTTATCAAGCTCCATTTTAAAGGCACTTAGGGATTTTAAAGGCCTATCCCCTGCAAGACTTTTCCAGAAGCTGATTATTCTAATGGCTGAAGCAGCCAGAGGAGCCACCCTGGCTGGAGCTGAGGTCTCCGAAGAGCCACTGCTCAGAGCGTCCAGACTCCATCCCACCCCAGACACGGCAAGGGATAATGGCCAAGTGCAGCTCCTCCTCCTGCAAGTGCTCACAGCAAAATATTACCCAACTGCAGACCTTCTGGAAACATGTAATGGCTGATAATGGCTCCCTCATCCAGAATTATTCCTTCCAAGTTTCTGCGTCCTCAAATCACCTCCAGCCAAACAGCTGTAAACAAAGCCATTACTGCAGATAAACTTAAATGGACTTTAAATATTCACTGATCTAAGGAGGCAGGCTGAGGAATGGGGGGTTCTCACTACCTTATCTCAATACGCTGCAGTCGTTTGCCATGTCCAAAAGGAAATCACTCTTTCAGTAAAAATAGTAACATGATCAGACTAATAACTAGAAAAGTGGAGGAGAGAGGGAAACAGACATGGCATGAAGTGCTCCATGAAATGCTAAGAAACGTGCCACTGTGACTAGGAAACATCACCTAACCAGAGTGAGGAGCTCGTGCTGCCGGCTTGGGGGAGGGACAGAACACATCACACAACCTTCCTGACGTGGCAAGCTCCCAGCTGATGTAATCTGGGCTTTAAAGCCACATTTAGAGTTTAGTTTGCAGGTACTAATCTTGGACCTCAAAAGTAGATTCTGTGGGAAACAACCACCACTTCTGGGGCCCGAGCTTCAGCACAGCATTGCTCCTACCTGGAGGAGTATCAGGACTGAACTTGGAACGCTTTGCAATTGACAGTGGAAAGATGCACATCCAGCCCTTGGAAAAGACATACTGATTTTATTGAGCTGGAGGCAGGGGAAGAGACACCCTAATTGTTATAATTATGAATTCAGTAATGTTAGCAATCATTAATAGTTTCAACAGGTTCATAAATCATTCACATAATGGGGAGAAGCAATAAGTGAAGATCAATTTCTACTCCAGTAACATTTCATAGCACACACCTAAACACTGGATTGCTTGAACTACTCACTCTTATTTAGTTCATACTCTTACTGCTACTGCCCCAGAGTTTCACAGTCCAATTATGAGTCATTAATGACTTAATTGAATGTAAACTCTCTTTCTTTGCAAGGCTAACATGGAACCTTTGCAAATATAGACGCTGCTCTTCTTTCACTGCAGTTAAAATCCTCGAGGGTGTACAAGCTGGGACACAAAATCACCAAAAATGTGGCTTAAAATATCTCATCCAAGCAAGCAAAGTGGAAAATTTGGATGGAGAACTTACTCCAAACCTCCTAACTAGCAAGGTTCTTGGAATTTGTGTGGAGAAATCCAATGGGCAGCTGTTACAGGTATTAAAAGCAACCAAACGATGCGAAGAATTAAAACAGCACTGCCAAAATGATCACTACAGTCTGCGAATACAAACTGATTTTTAGGCATGGTTTCCCATTTGCTTTGCTTAAGCTGCTTGACTTTAGTTACACTGTCATTGCACAGCAGGATAAGGTACAAACAACAGGCACAACGACTGCAGGAAATGGACGGGGTTTTTAGAAAAACGGTAGAAGAAATAACCTGCCGCATTTGCAGAGGGCCTGAATGTGCAGTACTTGAAGGAACGTCAAGTAGAGCAGAAGGTAGGTTGGTGATTTTCTGAAAAAAATCAGTAGGTGAGGCTTAAAAGGCAGAAGAACCAGAAAGTGCTAACTTTCCACAAATATTTCAAGGATTTAAGCGTCAAGGAGAGAAAATTGCTAGAGCAGGTAGGCAGGAGAGTATAATTAGAAACAACAGGAAATACAGAGCAAATTCAAAGCAAAAGGACAGTGGAAGGGTCTCAGAAAGAAATGGCAAACACAATCTCTGGGAAGGTTTAAAATTAGACAGGATAAAATGCTTAGAAAGAAATCATTTCTGCAGTGGCATATATGGCTATAACAAGCTGGTTGGGGTTCTGTTTTTCTTTTTTCCAAGCTCCTTAATAAAGAAAGGATTATGCAATCAGTACATCTGAGTCTCTGTCATCCCCTCCAGTACATTAGGCCAATTTCAACAAAATTAGAGAGAAGGGTAGAGGTTAAGAATTATTAAATTTTTGGAAGCAGAAGGGAATGAGTGAGTGACGCCTGTGTGAGAACAGATGCGGAGCACTCCCTGAGAACCCACGAGTGCACTCATTCCTCAGCAGCAAAGGCAGAGGAACCAGGCTGCTGACTGAAACACTCCTTACATCTTATGGCTTCCTGATTTTCTTCGAGTTCCAGTTCCACAGCTGACCCCTGCTCAGCCCTGCCAGTCTTCTGGGACTCAGTCTCCTCAGTTAAGCAATGTGTAAGTACGCTGCTGAACAGGAATGAATCTCAATAGTCTGCTGAGCTGGGCTCTCATTTATCAGCAAAATCTGCCGTTCAACTCGGTAAATTCACCAAATTATACGTGGAGAGAATTACTCCTGACCCTTGCTCAGTGCTGCATGAAGATGACCCCTGCAGGGACACAGAACCTGGAATCAGGTCTCCCACATAATTACGAGCATGACCCAACTTTTGCTCCCAGACATCCTGACTGCATGAGGAGAGCAGCAAAGCAAAGTTCATAATGTTATCAGGAACAAATGAGGCTTTCTCTCACTGTTAAGCTTCTCAGCACAGAGTACATTTGGTATCTGGTGGGCTGCTAGGACTGTTAGCACAGCTAATGGAAATTTAAAATGCAATACGATTATTTGCTATATCACAGCATCCTAGGACACAGTGAATAGTAGTAACTCCAAAACTGAAGGAAGGTAAAGGAATCAACTCTTTTTTCAAGGTAAAAACATGCAATAACATGAATGAATCAAACTTTTGTTTGACAATTCCAAAAGAAAAGCGCTACAAAGTATGTCTCTATCTTATTTCTATGTTTAATAATTTAGAACTCTTACTCTTTGTTCATAAAAGAAACATTGTGTTCTGCAGAATTTGTGGAGATGTAAAACAAGAAGCAACAAAATCATATCTGAATTACTGGTGCAGACTTTTCCAATGCTTAGGAGCAAAATAATCTAAAATATGAAACAGTCAAGACTGGTGCCAAAGTTTTTACAGAAATGTGAGAAGTGGGCAGATGAGTTGTGTGGAGAAAAGATGAAGTAGAAACAACTTGGAAGCCATTTGTGTAAGAAAGAGAAATGAGGAGGATTGGGGCAGGGAGTGGCTCCAGAGCAGATATTTCTCCCACAGGTATGAGAAAAGTGACATCTCCATCAGTATTGATCAGTAAATTAAAGCGTGCTCCTTCTTCCACAAAGTCCTGGGTTGAAAACATGATCATCCTTTGTTCTTCTCATCTATCTCATAAAATACAATCACAGGTGTCAGAAAGAGAAACTTCCACTAATCCAGACCAGTGCTGAGGTTCCAGGTGAAATTCAGAATCAGAACTGGACTGAACTCAGTGATACCACAGCACTGGGTCCATTTTCAAGCAGGAATACAACAGGAGCAGCCACACAGTCATGAAAAATTGTTGTTGACATGAAACCCTGAGCTGGGAGCACGGGAGACGTCTGGCTCTGTCACTGCTCTGGTGAATGACCCTGCACAAGCCACTTCCCCACTCATCACTGCACATTTCTGACATCCTGAATATGATTCAGGGCTCTCAGATTTGTCAGTGAAGGGCAAAAGAAAGAGTTCAGGGCTAAATTAAGATTTTTCAAAGGAACAAATCCTGATCATCGAGATCCTACAAAAGCAGAACCTCATCCTTTCACATGAGAGGATCAGACTGGCTTGCAGCACATCCATCCGTGGGATACCCTGAAGAATGGTCAGGTTTTCTGCATCACACCTTCCTGATCTCCACGAGCTGCAAAGCTCATGGCAGTCCATAACAGAAGAGTCAGATTTCAGAAGCTGAGTTCTCTTCTAGCTAGATTATTCCACTCCACTGCATTTAAATCTGTACTAGGCCACTGCAACATTTGCCTTCTTGACAGTCTTTAAAATAAAGATATTAAGTCCTCCATCAGTCCCCAAATCTGGGGACTGTCTGGGTGGTAATTCTGGTCTGCACCAAGGCACTGGCATTCCACAAGGTTCAGAGGGAAAGAGAAATTAAGAAAAATAAAAGCAGTAGCTGATAATGCAGGTCTTTGTATGACCAGAGATCCAAGTTTAAAGAAGAAAGCTCATAGTGCATCATATTGCAACTAGATTAGGTTAGAAGCACAAACTCAGAGCATCAGCTCCACCAGCTCCCCCTAAAACTCCAACAGAGTGAATTTTAGCTGTGCTTTGTGCTCCTAGACAACACAAAGCCCCCAGTGCTGTGAATGCTGCTGGTTTTATGAAAAAATTAATAATAATTTTAAAAATATATATATAATTTTGATCTGACTGGAGCAACCCCAGCAAGGAGTCAGTGCCAATCTGATTTCCTTGCCCTCGTTCAGCAAACATCCATCACTCAGGGAGGCTGCTGGTAATGCACAGTGACAGTCACAGAGCAGCAGAAAGCTTTCAGAGCATCACAGCTCTTCTCCACGAGGCACGAACACAGGGCACTGGATTCAGTCACAGCACAGCTTTCAGTGTCTGACAATACAACCCGCTCTTTGCAACTGAAATATTTATTCAGGCACAATTACCATAAAAGATTAATATTTAAATAAAGGGTAATTTGTTTTCATTATTACTCTTATTTCTTTTTAAACAACAGTTAGGATTTTAAACTGAATTAGATTATTTATTCCTAAAGTGGCTCTTTAACATTCTGCATTTATTAATACCAGACTGAAATGCTCAGCCATTGATCAAACTCTTTTCCAGAGGGATGGCTTGGGAGGAAAATAAAATGCAGCCCCTGAGCTCTGGATTTTACAGCCATTACTGTCAATTATACACCCCGCTGTGGAGCAGAGGAGATCTTCATACATGCCAGCTGCAGCCTCAGCCCTGAATTCTGCAGAGGCAATTCTTATTTCAAACACTGAAAGGGGGAGAGAAAGAGGGAAAAAAAACCAAGCTAGCCATAAAGCAGTCAATTGAGATTCTACCCGTGTGCCTGGAGACCTTGGCATAGCAGTTAGAATTATTTTTTGAGGATACATTTTGATAGTTGTAACAACAACCCTAACACTGAAGCCTCTCTGTCTCTTTCCTGCAGAAATCCCAAGCCCTTTATGGAGACGCAGGTCCAGCAACAGGCATTCCAGCCATTAGAAACTGGGAAACACAGAAATGCAGAGACTGAACGGGATGGTTTTAGATAGAGAGTCCTGCGGCAGAGCACGGTGCTGCTCCTGCACTGGGACTGCACCCCAGCTCCTCATCATCTCACCCAATATTCTTGGGTCATTTCCAGACACAAAACACACAGCACCACAATTTCACACATCTCCTCATACTCCAGTGTTAATTAACTATGAATTTGCAAAAAGCACACAGCACTTCAGAGAGGCAAATTCATTTCTGCACTTGCCTGTCTGAGGTCAGGAAGGGCCTGCTGGAGATGAGCAGAGGTACTCTGGCAAAGCTGAATAAAACTGACTTACACCTAATGCTGTCCTTTCCCCTGCCACTAACTCTTCTCTCCTTTCCAGACGTCTTTTCTATCAGAAAGCGTTTCTAAGATTAAGCAGCAAGTTCTTCTCCAAGAGGAAGAATGGATAATCAGAAACCTCCTTGGAGCCCCTGGCCTCTGTGGTAAACCCAGTCAGCACTTCCAGTGCTCAAGGGCTCACTGCGGGTGCTGGGAATCAACGGGAAGGACACAGGTATCAGCAGGACTCTCCATTCTGGAGCCCCGGATCACTGAAGTACCTCAGTGATGGGTTAACACGGCAATCTCTGACACAACATCTACTCAAAGGAGAACAGATACTGCTTGAAAGGCCAGGGGAAACAACAAAAAAGAGAAGTTAATACTGCAGGCTGGCTGTTGAGCTGTTGTCTCATGTCTCCTGGTCTCTTGGTTCATGTACGGACACTGTGATGTTTCTTTCCAGTTCCACAAAAAAAAAAACCAATTCGAAAAATGCCGTGCATGCCATGTGACCAGCCAGTTCTCAGGGAGCATCACTGGAGGATCGTTCCTTGCAGCTGCCCTCCCAGGAACTCCTGCCCAGCTCAGCTGGCACAGACACAGCTTGTGTGCGAGGTGCATCCCAGCCCACTCACACTTCCAGCTGCCCCGAGGAGTCAGGACACCAGCTCCCCAAGGGAAGGTGTGTTCCATCGGCACCGCTGGGCTGCGAGCTGCTTTCCAGCTGACCACATTCCAGGTTTGATCCAAATGCTGGGTTTAAGGAAAGACACCAGAGGACTTCACTTAGGGTTGTCAAGGTTAACGAGCAGTAGAGAAAGGGATGGAAATGCCTTATGATTCCTTTGTAGGATTGAAAGCTTTCACTGTGTTATCTGGCAGAGAAGTCCCTTATGTCACTGCCAGAATGCTCCCATCACCTTTTCCTTTCCTGACCTGCTCTGCATTCCTCTCTGGCTCATCTTTGACTCTCACAATCAAGTTTATTCCTGTCTATCATCATATCCATTTGCAAAAATCTGCAAAATGTCAGAAGTCAAAGAAATGTAAAAACGTGAACTCAAAGGAGAGGGAGGAAATCGATGCTTCTGTGCCAAAAGTCAGCTTGCCTATTTCAAAAAGCACCCTGCTGGATTTCATACTTTGGAAGAAGCCATGGCTCTTGCTCAGATAGGTACTCAGATCTCCTGATAACCTGCGCTGCTGAAACAGCACAAAATCGCTGGCGTGGAACACCCAGCCACAGCACTTCTGCTGCGGGGCTCAGCAACCTGTTGGGACCACAGCAGAGATTCCCAGCCTGCAGAGCTCTCAGCATTTGAGACAGAAAAGCTGTTCCTCTGAAATCCCTCTTTAAAGCAAGGCTGAGTGCTAAACATGCAAGGGTAGGAATAAATCAGCCCAGACATATATCTATATATATTTTCAAGGCTCTATTTCCACAGAATCCTTGCAGCCCCAGCAGCTCCACAGGCTGTGTTTGCTCAGACAGCACCCACTGGGTGACCAAAGGGGTATTTTATATTTCACATATGAATAACAGTTTGCAGATCACAGGTGTGCTGCGGCATCTGCCGTGTACTTTAAGTCCCAGCAGGAAGATGGTTGATCAAACATAAGGGCAATGCATAAAGCCTAAATTCAGTTTGAAGATATGCCATAACAACTGCTGGAAAAGCAGAATCAGGTATTGTGGCAAACTAGGAATACACAACTGCTCAACACCATTAACTCAACACCGTGGGCATTTCTATGGAGACTTAGCCCCAGCTGGCTAAAAAGCAGAAGAAGCAGTTTTGCTTCTCCCAAGACTTCTTTTATTTGTACTGCACCCACTTAATGAAGCATGAATTTTAATTTAGTCTGACACTTGGATATATTTTTAGATTTGATTTTTGCATCTTCTGTACACACTCAATTTCCATGCTAGGAACGTGTCAGAGGGTACTGAACCGTGCACATTAACAATGCCTTTTCCATGTAAACTGTCACAGCACGTGTGCAAAAGTTCGTCTGAAGGAAGATGACATTAGCACAGAAAACTGGTTTCCCTAGGGATGCAAAGATCATTTAAATAAAAGATCTGCCAGTTCTTTAAGCTTTACCGATACAGTTATTTGCCAAAAGGTACGTATTCAATGGTAAGATTTTCAAATTACTTCTGTCTGTCTGCTGCACACACATGAGGCAGACAAATCTGTGTGCAGTACGGAGTATTTGGACAATACAAGGGTATTATGAAGTCATCTAGAAATGACTCAAGTACTCTGATCATAAATATACAGCAGCAGTGGCAGCCAAGGGCTTGCCTGGAAAGTAGTAAGTATCACGTGGGAGACAGACTTTTGGAGAATTCATAGCTCTTTTCCACATTTCCTTGGTTCCTTCAGAGGAAAGGGAAGATGGACACATGGGATGGAAAATACTGCTATTGTTTACAAACCTCCTTTGTCCTTTTTTCTGTGTTATTTATTTTAAGGTGAGTAATAGCCTGGCAAGTGATGGATAAATATGATGAAGTGAGAGATACAGAAGATAAAACCAAAGCTAAATTTAACAGCAAATACTGTCATACACTACAGAAAGATAAGAAGCAGTGCAAAGCATCTGATGAACACAGCTCACACCATTTTTCTCATCAACACACGTTCCCAGAAGAATGCCCACGCGACAGAGTTCTGCACTACTGCAGATGCACATAATTCATTATTCATTTTCTCAGCAGAGGTCATGCAGAACATGATACAGGCACCTGAGGGCACCAGGTGTGGTGGCAAACACAGCACAGTGATGGCTCCTGACCCCGGAGTTGGCAGTGTGGTTACAAACCCCCGAGCAGGACTTTACCCAGATGTTCAGGGAAGCACAGGGACGACACAGGGCAGGGAAACACAGCTCTGGACACACCCACGAGTTACATAAGCTGTTGGTGAGCTTGGAGAGTTTAAAATGAGGCTTTAAGGATGATAAAGGTATGACTTTGTGATATTCCCCACAATTTGTTTAAAATCTGAAGAATAATCTAAGAGAAAACCAAGTTAAGCAGCTCCTAAATATCTAAGTGGTCACACTGAGATGGCCTCATTAGGCCAATAAACATAGCAGTGGTTATCCCAAAGTACAGAGGTGTGGGAATATCTTTTCAAACTCTCAGTTAGCTCTTACCATTACTATACCATTAATATTGTTGCGTAATTAATAATCCAGTTTGCATTGTAATATGGTAAGGATTAACTAAACGAACCCCAGTGCCTAATTTGCCCGAAGGCATGGACATAAAGCATCCTTTAATTTCTGGACTGTAAAAATCAGCTCCAGTATTCACACCTTGCCTTTCCATTTCACCTTGATGGCCTCTGGCTGTTCCCAGCTCCAGCCAGCTGTGAGGGCAGGGACTGATTCTGTGGAGGCAGCGTGGGTCAGGCTGCGCCCAGTCACACCGAGGAGGGTTTACAGAGGAAGAAACACACCAGGGACCCACACGATGCAGCTCTCCCTGGCAAATCTGCAGCCTGAACAGAAGTGGCAGACCCAAGTCAATGAGCTCATCAGCAGCTCTAGAATAAATGTGCCACAGGATTATTTTATTGTGACCGTGGCATGGCCTCTCCACAGCCTCTCCATGCTCTTCTTACCCCACTGAGAGTCAGCCCCTGCACACTCCTAATTCCCAGGCACTCCAGAGGATGATGAGTAATGAATATATTACAGTATTACTGTTTTATATGTTCTAGTGGTGGCAAAAACTGAGCACTTGTGATTAAATGGAGGAAATTAAAAGGTGCTGTCAACAGCGTCTTTCTCTCTAAAGGTTTTATTTCTTCACCATTCTTGCTCTTGTTGCTTTAAGTAGAGAAAAATGCTGTGGTAGTGATTTCTTTATTAGAAATGTCAGTAGGGTCTGCCAAACTTTAATCAGCTCACGCTGCAGTTAGACCAGACTGGCATAAACTTTCTTTATGGAATAAATGCCTATTCTATTGAGCTGACTATTAAAATACTGCAAATACCTCCAAAACGTTGAATACAGCATTATCTAACTATGAGTTTGAATGGAAAATATGTTAATCCCCAGAGATGGAGAACCACAGCTGTCAAAGACTTCAGCCAGTGCTGGTGACCTTCACCTCAAACTCTCTTTTTGCCCGAGTTTTAAATAATTGTGGGCAAGGTTTCTTTTCTCCCCCTTCTACGTTGGCACATTTAAAGCTCCCGTGTCCCCTAATCCAAGCCCAGCTGTGGGTAACCTGCCAAGCTGCCACCTCTGAGCACAGCTGAGGGAGCTGTCACTTCACAACTTTGAAGTTGACTGATCCTCTTTCCTACTCTGATCCCAGAGGCATTAATTCCTCAGTGAGGAAGTCTGCCACAATAGCCTGGCCGAACACTTGACAGGTTTATCTCCTGCTGGTCACTCTGGAACCAGATAAGAAACAGTGACAACTTTCTTCTCTTTGTTCTGTGCCACCAGTGCTGAGCAGCAGAGGAAGGAGAAACTGAAGAGAGTGTGGGAAAAGGGAGAAAAATTTCAATTGCACTTGGGCAGGATTGCTAATGAAACCAGTAATGTACCTGCCTGACTGGGGACACGGGACTGAGCTTTCCACTCCTCCCCTCGCCACCACCCCGACAGTTTTCAAGCACTTCTGACAATCAGATATCAGTTCTGTTTTTAATTTGAAAAATTCAAATTTGATGCATCCAAACTCCTCTACTCACCCTAGAATAACTTTGCCACGTTTCCTGTAAGAGCCCACATTATTCCCATGCTCCAAGGCTGCCCATCCAGTGAATTCATTTTCAATAAACGCTTCAAGAAAATATCGTTGCTGAATTTCAAGCCAAGTGTCCAAATCTTACTGATGCCAGTAAGATTTCAGGTTAAACTGAAATACTTCAGGGACTCAGGAGCTAGGGAAGGGATAGAACTTGTGCTCTAGGGCAGCCTTACAGAGGTAGGTTGCCAAGATGTGAACCTTGCAGGATAGTCATTATGCAAAACCCACACTTCTAAAACTCACGTCTGAGTTGTCCCATAATGAGGTCTCTCTCCTTGGCTAACCACACCAGTCTGGGATGCTCTGTGAAGAGCAATCACTCCTCTTTTTTAGCTTTACCACAGCTTTATCTATTGCCGAAAGATGGATTTTGGTTCCACTGACTGATCCCCCTTCTCCGGTGTGGCAGCAAGAGCAGTCAAGAGCAGCCTAAGTATGTGCATGCTAATGAAGTGCAACCAAACAAATGGTGCCAGTGCTAACTGAAGGGATGCGTTTTTCCGGCCAAAGATCCATAAAACATTTCAAAAAAAGAACAGAAACCTCAGAAAGCTTGTGAGGCTTTCAATTTCTTCAAAACAAAACAACAGGGGCAGAGAGAAATAAGTGGAGAATTTCATATAAACTCCATTGTTTGAGGCTGGGTTCCTTGAGGTCGAGCTAAAAGAAGAAAATGCCATCTTTCAGCCTTGGTATATCCTTCCCAGCTACTCATTTCCTGCAAGACACTAAGGAGGAATTCATGACTGATGACTCCTCTGCACTATCCGTTTACCCCAGTTTTACAGCAGAGATCGGAAAATTTATTGGATTTTGCCTGAAAAAGAGACAGCATGTAATAACCCTTGTCTAGGGAGGATAAATAACATCCTGAGTGGAGGTAGAAAAGCACCTTATCTGTTAATTGTAAGGAAAACTGTAAAATCAATAGGAATATAACAACCAGTCAAAGCAAGTTTCAAATTTCCCTTCAGGTGTGAGCAACGAACGAGTGCCCATCTCCAGGAAAGAGGTCACTGCTGTCATTTTCCACGTTGCCAGTGCACTGCTGGCTACTCCTCCCCCACATTTTCATTGTGGCTGTTTAATTTGTGTAATGACAGCTTTTCCCTGGTGTCAGCTAAAGCATCTCACAACTCCCAGCGTGTGGATTCCTGCGTGCCAAGCATGTGCCAGAGCGCCGGGCACGTGTTCGCGCTCGGGTTTTACACAGAACCGCTCCTGCTGTCAGGCAGCAAGTTGCAGGGCGCAGCTGGGGGAGAAGGGATAAAAAAGCAGCATCTCAACTCTTATAAAATCTCACTCTGTTCACAGCAACCAACGCAGTGACAACTCCCCTGCTCCTCCTCTTCCATTGTCCCCAAAGAACCCCAAATTCCGCTGCAGCTGGATAAATGTGTTACCAGCCCCTCAAACTGGAGGCACTGCTTGGCTGTCCTGCCTGGGATGCATTTTAGCCATTTTCCACAGCAGAGCAGCAGTTTAGTTCCTTCCATGGAGCTCTGTCAGCCCTCAGGCAAGGAGCTGCTATTGGTGGCCTCCAGGAGAGGGCTGGGCTGGGAGGGAACTCGCTGCCCAAGGGATGGGAGCATCACGCTCACGCACAACACGCTTTCCATATCCTCTTACAAAACGGCATTTTCTTGTGGCTCATTCGGTGCTGAGCTCTCTAAACCAGATAGTGAGGAGGAAAATGTGAAGAATTTACCATCAGAGCTCCTGAAGAGCTTCCAGCACGTAGAGGGATGTGCCCACTCAAGCGTCCACTTCAGCAGCACACTTCCATTAAGACCTTGCAAGAGCTCCTGCAATTTTGGACAGGCAGGAAAAGAGCACAAAGCTCCCACTGAGAACACGTACACAGGATTAATTCAGGAAATGTTGTTTCTCTGACCAAAAAACGTTCAAGTGTTTTCATCTAATGCATCTAATATAGTTAATGACCTGACAAGGAATTCAGATACTGCCCCAAGAAAAGAGGAAATAGAATGGTCTAAATAAAACATAACTTTAAATGGGGTGGAAATCACAACTTTCTTTACACATAAAAGATGTTTCCTTCAGTAGGATTTATCTAAGGGAAGTGGGAAATTGTATAAATTCAAAATTAAGCACCAGAGGCTATTCGCACTGTCCTTTAAGTAAAATTAAACACCCACTCAGAGCCTTGGCAAACAAATAAATGTTACAAGTGAACATTTTTTTGAGAGTGCAGTATTTTTTAAGAGCTTTGTGCCTGAACTACACAGACAAAAGGGGTTTAGTTGGGTTTTGGGAGGAGAGGAACAACATTTTCCTATTCTGAAATCAGAACTTTAAAAAAGAATTGAACTAGCAGAGGTTTTCAGCTGTAAGAGTACATTCCATTTGAATGTGCCCCACATGCACCAACAGTTAACATTTCAATTAAGGTAGCAAGAATTGGCTGTGTGATGAAAGCCACCCCAGGAGCTGGGCACACACACATTTTTCCAGGTGCACGCCAGAAGCAGTTTCCATTTCCCAGTTAGGCTAAGCACAAAAATCAAAGTGACTGCGCTAGCATTGATCCAGGGACTTTACGTGAGCCGTGCCAGAACTGAACAGCAGAGAAAACATTTAAACTATTCTGTTTCCTCAGTCATTCTGGAACGTAAAGCTGACCAAAGATAAACCCAGTTAATTTAACAATACTGCTAATTATTCTTTTTGAAATGGAAAATTTCTGCACACACAATAGTCTTCAGAATTAAATATCTTAATTCCTATTAACTGAGAGGTGGCATGAAATAATTCATTTGACCCAGGCACTATTATTAAATTAATTACATGTCTAATGTCTATTAAATTCCCTTCTATTAGGGAAGAATAAACAGATTCAATATAGATATGCTAACAAATCAAAAGCTGTTTAAAAACAGGTGTAACTTTTCAGCTTCTGAGAAATAAAGAATTACTGTCCAAAGTGCTGCTTGCATAACGTGGTGCCTAAATTTAAGCCATAATTCGATATCAGTCTGTTACAGGGTCAAAGAAATACAGAATGGGATCCATGACAGACAAAAATTCCTGTTACTAAATTATTCCTGCCAGTGAAGAAGCTCAGGGAATCACTTGTTGGTTTGACTCCAGGGAACAAAAGTACCAAGCAGGGCAAAGCAGGGCGTTGGCTGAGTTTCCCCACACAGAACACGAGGAGAACAACGCTGCACCGGCTGCTGAGACACATTCACAGCTACCAACACCATTTGTAGTTTTGGTGGTGCCAGCACCTGTAGCATAAAATGCCCTCTCATTTCAAGATTACCACATGTCCTAAAACAAAACTCAACGGCCATAATTTGTTAAAATTCCTATTTCCTTATGTTGCAAGCCACCCTCTCATCAGTTTGCCTAAATTAAGATTGCCTTCACTTAAACACTCTCCCCAGGTATCAAGCACCAACCATTTCTGTTAGGTAATGTTTTTCCTTTGTTTCAGACCTTCTCCATCTGTTCAGCTGTTTATGGACAGAGGAAACCAATTTCAAGGCAGACAGTGGTACTGAATATATTTTTGCATTTCATGTGTGGTTTTTCCCTTTGTGTCTTCCCCAAATGATGTATTTGTTCAGCTGTGATCTAAAGGGAGAAAGAGGGCAGTGCCTTTTTTTTTTTTTAAACTTTTCTTTTAATAACACTCAAAAAGTACTTTAATAAAGAAATCTTGTTATGGTTGTATCGCTGGAGAAACTCCATTCCAAAATAATAAGATTCAAGCTCATAATCCTTGTCCAAGCAAATTCACATTCAGCCCCAGAAAGCACAAGCCTTTATATCCAACTGGCCCTGTGTTTGCTCAGTAAATGAGGACTCCAAAGGCAGCAAGGGACACCAATAACAGGAGGAACTGGCTGCACAAACCTCTCATCCACCCTCCTCTCTCAATTCTGCTGCTCTTTTTTTCCTCCTCCCTCTTAGTCTGCTAATCTATAGGCAACCTTGGCTTTTAGCAGCAGATCCATACATGCAAAAGATTAAAATAAACAAGTGTTGTCCACTATTGGCCACTGAGGACTCAATAAACTTTCCTCAGCAAAAGCACCAAGAATAGCTAGATTTGCACTCTCTGTGCAAATAGCCAGAATTGCCAGTTCTGCTTTTTTTTTAAACTGTCTTCCCCATGCAAATCATCTTACAGAGACAAACTGTCTGTCCATTTATCTGTCAGTCCCACCCTGAACACGATTATTTAAGATGCAAACCATCAAACTAGCGATTTTTCAGTCACAGAGCTCACAAAGCCTGGGGTTTGGAAGTCAGCAATGCTATTTCTACAGTCACCTGAGAACAAAAAGTCACAAAATGCATCCTTTCCTACTGTCCACTTTGCATTTAACCAGGAAGGTGATTTTCCCCCCAGTAACACTTTCTCAGCAATGCTGTCCTGTTCTCCAAATGACTGAAGAACAGCACTGAACCAAATGTACCAGCTACCAACAAACACAAGCCTGTTAGTTCATTTTACTGAATACTTCTTGTGCAGTTTTCTTACTCTTTCCTCCCCAAAGCAAGCTTGGGAAAGCTTTTTTTTATTGGCTTCTTCGACAGCCAGACATCTTAATCACATGGAATGTCTCCATTTCTGCTGGGTCTTCTTTCATTTAGTTTTTATGATCCTCTAAAGGAATTCGAATGCTAACTTGTAAAACAAGGATTCCTTGTTGCCAGGATGGGTATTACACTTCCTGGCTGATGCACTCTGGTAGGAATTTGACAAAGGCACAGACAATACACATCCAGATCCATTCCAGAAACCCACTAAAAAATACTACAGGAAACCTGCTTTAAATCTCATTTGCAAAGCATTTTGCAAAGCATTTGTGCAAAATGCCTTATCATTCAACTGGGCATGTTGACACCCACCAGCATTTTAACCAGAACAACTTTTGATCTCTGCCTTTCAACCTAAAATTGAAAATATTTTATACTCCCACCTCTTTCAGCATGCTCAGTCTCCATGGAGACTACAGGACCATCACTTTTTTTTTTTTAATTAACACCATGGCCACTTGAGTATGTCACTCAAGTGCAAATGCAGTGAAATTTTCATGGGCTTTCCACTCCATTTCAGGGGGATTATAGGGCAGTGAACCTTCACTGGGGAGAGCTAAGTACAGGGCCTCCTGGTAAGACTACAAAAGCAAAGTCACACACCTAAGGGAAAGATGCAGAGGAACCCAACCCTTAAAGTGCAGGGCTATCAGACTTGCCACAGACCCTGCCCACTGTATCTCTGTATTTGTTTTATAAGCCTTCTATCCAAGACTTTCAAAGGCTTTCATAGGCACTAAGCATGTAATGTTTAATACTATCCCCCAGTCTCAGGATCCAGGCATTACTACTGTCCCCACTCTTTATGCGAAAACCCAACCCATGAATGTGTCATCCCCTGGCTGGGGTCACACCAGTGTGATGGTGCAGACAGCCCCACGGATTCGCAGTGATCCCCGTGCCCTCTCCTCCTCCAGCAGCTGCTTCCCTGTGCTGGCACTCGCCCGGGATTGTCATGAGCCATTTTGGGGACCCAACACAGTATTTTGGCAGTGCTGTTTTCTGGCACTTTGAAGCCTAAACCAGCTCCCCGCCAGACAAAGCAGAAGCAGGAAGGGAAGGAAGGTGCTCCCCTCTCAGCAGGCACCGCTGTTAATTCAGCTGAGGGCAGACATGGGTAGGAAAAGCCTCGTACCTGCTTACAAATCTGCAGCTGAGGAATGTAATTCCTGACTAACTAAAGTGCAGCTTGTGGACCCTGCACAACCTGCACCATGCACGAGTCTGTTAAGTCACCTGTGCTATAAAAACAGCAACACTTGTTTCAGTAAATGAATATCGACAATGAAAATACCTCAGCCAATAGCCCCTTTTTTCCACTGGAAATAATTATATTCAGCAAACTCTGACACCAGTATACAGAAGACTTAATTTCCCTTTGGAGCAGTGCGTGACACTGCAGCCCCTCAGTGCCCCTCCAGATTCAGCAGCAGCCGAGGCCAGCAGCCCATTGTTCTCACCTTGCACTCTCTTCTCTTCCCTGCCTCCATTTAAAAAACAATAACACAAAACATGAAAGAGTAAAAGCAAACAGTCTTGGCTCAGTACCTTTTGTGAAAGGAACCAGGAAAAGTTTGGAATTAAAATCCCATTTTCCTATGAGGGAAAGACCCCCAACACCAAAACATGTTCCTCCTCTCTGCCCTTCCTAAGATATTAATTGGGGTTGTACTTTTGAGTGCTTGCAGAGAGGCACAGAGGAACAGCTATCGACTATGTGATTTTGAAGAGGGATGAGGGGATGGTGCTGTGCTTTGTATACTGTATGTGAATCAGCCCAGGATCTATACAGAAGCAGCAACAGGGCTGATCAATCTTTATTCCTACACAATCAAGCAAAGCTGCATCTTCAAGTCCCTTTACTGACAGCTCATAAAACGATGGTATTGATCACAATGCCCAAATTTGTAGTTTTGACAATAAAAGCAATTTGTTTGGGGAGGGAAATAGCCATATGAGGTGAATGCACGTGGTTTACTACCTTTAAAAAATAATTCTTCTGAGCAATAGTATGAAAGGTTAGACAAAACTTTTTAACCTTGAAGATTTTGACTTCCATTTTCCCTGCTAAGACACTTCCCTCTTGAGAGAGCTGCTGCTTTAGATTTGGGAGTCAAGCAGAGGTAGCAAGGCGTGCCTTCCCAATGCTGAGTGTGCTCCAAGGAGCCATCCACTGATAAATAACCTAGTTCGTGGAAAGGAGAAGAGGGGATACAAAGGGCGGCTGCACAGAGCACTCAGATGTTATTCAGTTCAGGGTGCAGCTGCAGCTCCTCGTTAAGCACAGGTAGATCCAGCCCTCGGGACTGGCAGCATCAGACAACAGCACTCGTGTGTTCTCCTCCAGCAGGGCACAGCCCTCCAAACACACCTGGACTGGCCCTGAGCAGGAGGGAAGAGCCCTGGAAATGCCTCTCTGCATTCCAGCGAAAGGGAACTTTTACACCTGCCTTCCAGAACATGGCTTTCAGCTTTTCTCCAGTTCCACGTGCCGATAATTACGCACCAAAGCCAGGTCTGCACTACAGAGCCAAGATTTTCTGGCAATTACTTAAGCATGGGAAAGAAGCAGCTCAATGAGGATGGAGCAAGAAAAAGCCACTTTCCTGCAGAACTCTGTCTCATGCTTGATTGGCTCTTGTGTCCAAGAACCTGCAAGCTCTTATTTAAGATTTTTCCATAATTGCCTATTGATAAGAATTCAGCTGCCTGGAGACTCTCTATTATGTTTTTCCTCTACTCTGTGTATTTTCATGACACATTTAAGAAATAACCATCTCTGAGTCAGCTGTGCTGCTGTCAAATCCAAGGCACGCATACGCAGGCAGCCTGAGACTCATTTTCTCACAAAACCTGGCTAAAATCCCCTTTTTTCCTCTGAAGAAGAAAACCAATGAAATTAATGAAAAATTAACCTAGCTACAGTTACTTGCTTTATTTCCTTCATTAAAAATGACAAATGCATTCTTGGGTTAGCACATGTGTAGTACTGCTGGCTGTATTTATGACAGAAATAAGCATAAGTTCTTTCCTTTGAAATAAAACATCCTACACCTATTATTAGCGAGAGCTCTGCACAACACACTACAGCACTTGAATATATCCACTTGCCTGTTGACACCTCTCTAAAACAGGAGGAATATTATAATGTTAAAAATAGAAAGCATGAATATTGTTGATGTATAAACAAAAAAGAAAGTAATATCCACAGAATGCAGAAACAATATGTAAATGAAGACCTAACATAGCTACAGGAAAAAAAATCTCATATTTTAGGAGAAAAAAGCTTGAGAAATTGACTTGATGTCTTTATGCACATTCTTTGAGATGTGGCTCACACGACACAAATTTCAGGTGAATTTAATCTACAATACATTGAAATTGCAATCACCTAATAACACATACATGTATGTAACTTAACTTGAATTATTAGTCACGGAAATCATTCCTAAGGCCTGATATGCTGCTGCACTAATTTCTTTCATATTTCTACCCAGGCCTTTGGCAGGGGGGAAGGCAGCAAAAGCTGAGTGCACTTCTTTGCAACTACATCACATTTTATCCTTGAAAGATTCTGGAGTTCCCCAAATCCTCACGTCTCTAGGCTCAAGTTCTGTAGAACACTGTGGGGATTCAAGCTGCTTATGGTCAGTGCCTTCCCATCTGCTTAACGCCTCTCACAGCACCTTTGCAATGACACTCGCCTCCCTATGACAAAGAGATACAGATCCTTGCACACCTGCAATAATGTTAAATCCTTTCCAAGTACTAGCCGTAGAAAATCAAATGCATTAAAATCGTTGCCTTATGTCTTTTTTTTTCCCTAGGTCTATACTACGTGAAAGACCTGCTTCTGCATTTCTCTTCTCCAGTAACACCTTCCTGCAAAGTTACAGCACCTTTTAACAGAGCACGTGACCCTGTTAACTTTAATGTCTTAGTTTTGTGACAATTAAGGAACAGATATTCAGCAGAATAAATTGACACACCAGATTGTCTGAAGTGTCCTTTAATCTTCTGGATGATTTTAAAAGTTCAGCTGGTTATTTCATTTAGAGATCAGACTAAAGCAACTCTCTGCTCCCCCTCCTCCTTTTCTTGTAGAATAACTGTGACAGCCTGGAGAAATATTGTCTGTCTTGGTTGCAGCCACTGCCCTGAAGGTGTAAAGCTATAGATGATTCAATACAGCTTGTTTCATTGCTAATTTCAGAGGGCATGTAGAGCTGCTTCTTCCCCTGGCTTAACAGACAAATTGACTTTCTAATTTTAGAACAGGAGACTTCTGCACAGGCACAGACCAAAAATGCTCCTTTTCTGATGGATCTAAATACAGATTTATGCTCTGAAAAACCATAGCCCCTGAGGGACTTCGAGCGTGCCATGAAAAACAGTATTTAGGAATGTCGCCCCACAGCCAGATGTTTAAACAACAAAGCTGATACTGCTCGTTCCTTGGAAGGAGCCAGTTTAAAACAGCCCTGGCTGCCCTTCCCTGGGGCCACGCGGGAGCCAGACCCGATTTCAGAGAGGCGGCGGGCAGGCCCTGCCAGCCTTTGTGGCTTCGGGGGAGGAGCAGAGCCCACGGATGGCCCAGGGGCCTGCCTGCGCTGGCTCTGGTGGCACCGGTCCTGTGGCACCTGCCCTATGACACCTGCCCTGTGGCACCGGCCCTGGTGACACCGGCCCCAGCATCACCATCTCCCTGCTGCGCCACGGGGAGCAGCACTCCCCAGTTCCCTTCCTCCCGGGCAGTGCCCGGCAGCCCCTGGCACCCATCACCCCGCCAGGCTCGGACACAGCCAGCCAGCCCTGCCCCACGGGAGGGGACGGCCACAGCCCCGTGCCATCCCAGAACTCAGCCAAAAGGGAGCCCGGGAGAGGGTGAGGCAAGTCCTGCACAGCCCCAGTGCCACAGAGCGGGCACCCCGGGCAAGCAACACAGCGCTAAAACCAGAGCAAGTCCTTCAGCCTTGCCACCAGCGCTGCCAGCAGCATTTACAGACTAACCTAATGAACGCGTTTATTAAAACAACGTTCAAACAAGGTTGGGGGTACAAATGAAGCTCTGTGTGCGTTGTAAGGATCTTCATAAATATACATCCTACTTTTCCTTGTAGACTTCATCTAAATATTTGCTTTCTCTACTCTGCCCCTGGCACAACTCTTCCTTTTCCACGTTAAAAACTTCCATTAATTGAATTTTTTTTTGTTATGGAAAATTAAATATTCAGTCTCTCAGGTGAAAGGGGATGAGAGCATCATCTTCACCCCAGCTGGCCAGCAGATCTACAGACACAGGGCTGTGCTTGACAGTAATTTTCCTACCTAAGGGTTGTTTTCACCTGTCTGCTAATTGTGCATTTCCATACAATTAAACTCTGCAGTTTGTGCTTCTGATGGAAGCACCTGGATTATCATTAGCAGTTCATTAGGACTTCCGGGTGTGTTTACGAGTCATGATTACAACTGAAGAGTAAAATCTTTATTTGTGGTTTATCCAAGAAGCAGAAGCAGCATTTCTTTTCATAAACAAGATTAATCCCTTAAACCACTGAACAAGAGATATTTTCCCGGAGAATTACGTAAGAATGATGAGAGTGCCAAAACCAGAAACCTAAAGTAAAGAGCAAAAATACAGCTTTTACAAAACAACTGCTGATGCCCATCGTCGCAGAGATTTGATCGTAAGGCTGCATTTCTAAAACTGTCATTTATCCCAAAACTCTGGAGACAGCTAAATTCCTGATCATTTGCTGCTGAGAGCCACTGCAAACAAGATTTATTTTCATGTCGCTTATGAGAACAAAGTCTTGATTTTTGAACAAATAGTAATTTTTCATCAAGACATTGTAATTCTCTTTGAGACTCTTAAGGACTTAGTCAGAGGTTTATCTTACTAAAATATAGAAAACAAATGTAGAACACACCCACAACCCCCCTCTTTTCCCCAGCATTCTTGGTACTGAATGTGCATAAAATCAAACCTGATTCATTTGATCAGAGCTTGAAAAGAATTGCAGTATAGACAACAGGTATGCACTGAATGTGTGAATGTGTATCCAATATAAAATAGAGATATTGGTGAGAGCATGGGAATGTAACATGTGGGTTTGAAAGCTACAAAAATAATTAAGACCATTCCAAATTATTTGTTGCACCATCCTCCGCTCAGTAATTGACAACTTGGCAAAAAAATGAAGCTATAAAATAAAGATATAAATTTTCATGTCAGAGGTGTATCTGGCTTTTGGAAAAACCGAGTTCAATTGTAGCCATTTCACCATGTGCAGTAGAATTTAGGAGAACAGCACTGTCTGTTTACATTAAAAGATGTTTAGAATTGGAAATCAACATTCAAAAATAGACGAACATTATGAAGTTTCTTATGCTTCCAAGCAAGGACTCAAAGACAGTTTGGATAAATTCTGGATTTTGCATCCAAAATGCAAACCAGAACTTTGTCTTCCCTATAAAAATCTACCCAAACTTTTCAGCACTGTGGATCTCAGGACAGGAGGGAGACGTTATTTTGAAACACGCCTCATATCCAGACTTGTCAGAGCCCGTCTGCCAAACTCCTCTGTGCCCATGTCCTGTGCAATGAGTGCCGTGTGTTCATGTAAGACTGTTCCTAATGAATATGCATCAAAGATTAATTCCAGCATGTCCTGATTTCTGCAGCTTCTGAAAGCTTCTCCGCTCTGGATGTTGACGAGTGCATAATGTATGGACAACACAGATAATGCACTGGACATACATTGTATTTATTATTTCTGTGTTAATTTCTAATAGTAATCTTTGGTTCTCTTCCAAGCCTTTTGTTTTCCTTGCCTTCGCTACCTCACACAAAGACCTGCGTGTGTCTGTAAGAAAATTAATTGCTTCAACAATTAACAGGAAAATGCACCTCAGAGGAAACACTTCATAATCGATCTGTTTCCAGGTACAATATTTGCCACTCAGGAATAGATTAATTGGATTGAAAATTATTCAAGCTAATTATTTTCTCTCTAATATGAGATTAAATGGAAGAGTCTAATAAACTGAAAATGAAGAAGTTCCACTCAGCACTTCACGAGCTCACAGTGAAAGGTCCTGTACCAGACAGTTCTATTTTCAAGGACTCTGCTCATCCTGTGACCAAGGACTTGCTGAAGGAGCGTGTGGCTCTGTGGCAGTTACGGTGGCCCATTTTTCTCCACGTGGCACCTCTCTGTGCCACACGGGTTGTTCTTGGTGTAACAGCCTTCAGAGAGGGGTAAGAGCACACCTTGCCACTGCTGCTACAAACCAGCCTGTGGAGGTGCTGGTGCATTACAGCAGAGCTGAAACTCTTCTGGACTCACAGAAGTATCCGAAACAGGTGCCCTGGGATTGATTTCACAGTTGGTTTAGAAAAGCCATGTAAGGAATAGATGGAAGTAGCACAGTCTCACTTTCAGCAGCAGGCTTTGCAGAGCATCCTGTTCCACAGACCCCATGCTGAAGCTCACAAAACTGGGATTTAAGAAAGCTTCCAGTAAACAAAGACCTCTAGGAAAGATAGTATCTTGTCAACACTGAAAGTATTTTCAAGTATTTCAGCTAAAGCTGAGAAAAAAGCAGGCAGGCATTCCTGCAATATGCCAGGGACAATTTATCTCAAGAATGGCTGGAGACAGTAGCCATCCATTCGGCTAATTGCCCATTTGAATATTAGCTTCAGGTAATCCCTGGAACTAAGAATAACATTAGCACATTTGCGTAAGTGCAGGTGATCCCTCAACTCCCACCCTGACAGTGAATTCCAGCCACAGAGACATCACAGCCACGGGGTCTGGTTTGGATCGTCCTGGATGCGGAGCCAGCAGCGGATACATCCCGTGCCAGGGGGCCGCGTTCCCAAGGATTGTGACTTCACATCCTGCCCAGGCCAGGCTCACATCACAGGCACAACAGCAGAGCTGGCAGATACTCAGATTTCCAGCTATACCTGATACAAAACCGTATTTATACTTCTGACACGAAGAACTCTCAGGGTTCCCGAGGAACAAAAGGGAACACACGCTGCAATGGCTCCTGTGCTTTCCCAGAGAATCGTCCAACAAGCCACTCTTCCCTGCCTGGCTCCATCTATCCATGGATCCCCACTCCCACACACTCTAAAATGTACTTTTGTCTCAGTTCTTACGTAACGTTTTTTCTGTGCATTCCTCTGCTCAGATCTGGTGTCACACTATCGTACGCAGAACACATGATTCATAATTTACACAGTGAGGATGGATTTCAAACTGAGAGCTCCAGACTCTAACAGAGATGCAAATGCAATGTGTATTGCACATTACATCAGCTCCAAATCACACCACAGATTTATGCTCCAGACTACACCTTGGGCTGGAAAACATTTGCCAGGCTGGAGTGTGTTAGTAGAAGTGGAGGCACTGCTTGGTGCTGCAGATTCCCCTCAGGGGGAGGAATGAATCACATTACACACTCCTTTCATGGAACCCAAAATATCCAGGGAGCACACAGACAGCTCTGCATGGAATCCTACAGCTCAGATCTCTGTCCTGTTCCCAGTTTTTACATACAGACGTGTCTATGTCAGAATCAATGACACCCACAAAGACCAGGCATCCTGTTATCCCAACATCCAAATCTTTTACTGGCATGGAAGCCAACAGAAACTTCAAAAAGAGATCTAAGACACACTAGCAATTCCAGAGAACTGTGCCATTGATGTATCTATACAGTAAGAGTTGAAGCCATAAAATAATGCAAATGCCCAGCAAACCTCAGCCTTGTACTTGCAGTTGGAATTTATTTAGGATTGGTTTTACGATTTACACGGATGCCAGACTGTGTTACATAATTCCATTAACCTTCTGGCCCACACTTCGTTGTGTGTTGATTTAGATGTGACAGATTTAATGTTTTTTTCACCCAAAACACGGGAATTCCCATGTCTCAACAGCAACAGGCATATTTTTAGCCTCAGCTCATATTTTAAGTCATCCACTCAACTTTCCAACTCTCTCAGTAATTAGTATTACTTCTTACAAGATTTCCTCCAAGGGGAAAAAAAAAAAATCAACAGCACCATTAGAGATATTTTCACAAGACACACTTTTGCATTTAATATGAGATTTTTAATAGACAGGAGATTACTCACTTGCTGTCTCTTTTGTAATAGAAAGCAAACTGGTTTTGTCCCACTGGAATTGTTATTTTGAGCCTCTGGGCTACTAAAGGTTTAAGAACTACAGTGCTAAGTACCACAAACACAAAGCAAGCATAACGATGATGAATCCTGAAGGTTCTTAAGGGAAATCATTCCCTCTCAAGTCTAAAATTATATTTATTACACTGGGTAACACCAGGGTAAAAATACAGACACTAAATATGAATGAGGTTATCCAGACTATTGAAATACCCTTTAGCTCCTTCAACACCAGACAGAAAGAAGGGCCTCTGCTGTACAAGGGAGGCGACAGAAACGCCCACAGAACACCTGCACATCACCCAAGGAGGAAGGACAAAATTCCCAGCACATCCATGAATTATCTGCCTTTTCTGCAAGTGATTTTTGTCAGCAGACTACTTCACCTTAGATTGTTTCCCTCAAATTATTTGATTCCCAGTTCTTCATGCCAAGAACTCTCAATGAAAGGGGATTAAGCCCTAGCATCATTCATTGTTTGCAGATCAATTAACTGAAGAGCTGCAGTACCTTCAGAAGAAGTACCTTCTCCCTCGACAACTCCTTTTAGCAAAGTCATGCTGCAGAACCTCGTTTTACCCACAGTACTGTGTGGACGACTCAAAGAGAACAAGCCTCATTACCAGCACATCACAGGCAGCTTTGTGTCTTGAGAACCTCTTGAAATGCCAAAAATGAAACTCTGACTACTCCCAAGCGAGCATTAGAAAATGATCCTTCGTTATGCGAGCACAGGAAGCATCAGAATTCCTCCCAGGACTTCTCAGCTTCATCCACAGCTCCTCCTCTGAGCTATCACAGTAACTGCTGGTGAAGCCTGCACACCTTTCCTTGAATTCCTAGCCGAGCTCATGAACAAGGGAATACTGAGTACCTGTTATCTGTTCAATTTTTGTATCATTTGGGAACTCCATAGATGAAGTACCCATGGATCCCTGCTTTCCATTATTATTTTTATACGTAAAATAAAAGCCCGTAAGATTTAATCCAAAAATACAAAGGGGATAACATGCTCTCAGATGAACTAAGCCAGGAAATGAAATCCATCCCTCCTTACAAGCACACTTCCCGCAGCCAGAATTCCTTCTGTTCAAAGCTGTGCCCTGAGGCCACAGCTGGCCGAGCTGGGAGAGGTTACCTTGATGCTGGCATTCGGGAAATGGAACAGGTCCAACTCACATTAAGAAACATTTTTCCAGGTTGTCTTCAGCTGTGGCATTGCACAGAATACAGAACTTCCTCCCAGCGTTTCTGGATATACAGTGGAGGACTCCAGAGCTGTGCTGGAGATGGTGGACAGCCAGGGAATGGCCACTGGCCTGAGACCAGGGGGGCCGTGGGGACACCAGTCTGCAGTCACCACTGTCTGTCACTATTCCCTGGGCTTACTGTCCACCTGGAACAGACTGCCACAACAGCAGAGCCAAGCCTAAGAATGACCAAGATAAACGAGACCTACTGCAAACCCCTCTGAAATGCACACGACATCTTTGTCTGTATATTGTATTTGCTCATAAATGATATCATTATTCCCACACGTGCAATGAGAGCTGACAGTTGGTGGCTCCAGCTCTCCCTGGGGTGTGTGGTGAGCCAGCACAACTCCGACAGCGATCCCAACTCTGCTCCAAGAATCCCAGGTCCTAGGGAATCTGCAGACTTAGGGGCACCACGGAAGTGATACATTAGAATTGCAAAAGGATAATCCCTGAGTGAGGGAATTCATTTTTTTTACCTGCTTCAAAAACAGCGCTAATTGTCACCTTTCCCACTTTCAGTAGCATCTTGCTCAAAACCAAAGGAACAGGAATAGCCTTGCTTTCTAAGGAGAACCCAAAATTCAGCTGAGATTAAAGGGAATCATCTCTGCAATGACAGCTGAAATTCCCTGTGTTGTCTCCTTCATATGAATGTCAGAGAGCCAGGAGGAGGCCCCCTCTAAGATGCCAAAGGCCATCTCCTCCATGCCTTTGAAGAGCTTTCTGCAATTTTTGTTTTTAAATGAATGAGCCTTAAACAAAAAGGTGGAAAAGTTGGCTAATAATGCCTTTATCTAATAACTGGTTATTATTTCATCTCTTTCCTTTTGATTTGATTCAAGATGATAACCATAAATATTTTTTCAGCCCTGAGTAGAATGATTTTAAGGAAGAGTCTGCATTTCTTGCTAAATAACATAGTTTTCTTTTTAAAAAACTGGAAAAAGTGGGTCAGTGTGTAAAATAATGCACTGGGGCTTGGTTCACACAAATTTATTTTGCCTCAACATCTCAAGGGGTTCTCTCTCTGAGGGCACATTTAATCCTTAAAATGAGAAATAGAAGTCTGTGACTACTTGCCTTCAAACAGGGGAATGTAAACATGACTTCTGAGATGTTCAGTACTTTCACATCATCACAACATATAAACTCTTGGAAGCCTGGAGCTCTCAAATAACACAGGAAGGAAACAGAAAAACCCAAACTGTACTCAGTATGAAACTCTGAAAGTACCCAGGGTAAATATGCTTACAGGTGATCATTACCCACGTCTCAGAAATACAAATGGAGTTAAACTCTGCTATCCCAAATTAAATTAACATATTTTATCTGCCCTACAATAGATATCTTAACAAATTACATCAGCACCAACAATGCTGAGTGAACAGACAATTTTTTACGGCTGAATAATTATTCTCAGAAAGCAATTTTGGAACCACATAAAAGTGTCCCCTTTCTCCCTTCCCTCCTGTTTCCCTCAATAACAAAACCAGGATTAAAACACGAACAGGAGAACTCTTTTTTGCTCAGAATTCACATAAACAAAGAATGTATTAGGTTGCCACCAAAATCCCCAAACATGCAGCCTAGCCCAGCCCTTCACCCCCTGGGCCTGCCCAGCTCTGAAAACATCCCTCTTGAACATACCCCACCTCAAAGTCTGATTTCTGCAATCTCTTTCTTGCTTTCATTTCATCATGACAAGGTGAAGTTCCCATGATTCCCACAGGATGCCATGTGACAAAATACACGGGAATTTTTTGCTACATCATGCAATTTTTTGTCTAATTGAGTAGAATTCTTTTCTTTCCAAGCAATAACACATTTCTAAGTGACAAAGTCACGCGAGCAGATGGGAGCAAGGAAAAAAAAATTAATGGTGATCTAAACATTAAACTACTTTTATGAAGCATTTTGATGAACTCCAGCAAGAGACAGAGTGTAATTATTGTGACCATTAGGCTGTTATTTATGTTAAATTTGTTGCTCTTGTTGGCTGCAGAAGTGTTTTAGGACTACAGCACTCTCGAGAGCCCATCAAATGTACCAGCACGTAAGAGGGCCCATCCCGCCTGGCACGCTTCCAGTCCAACAGCAATCACATGGGAGGAAGAGTCAGGAATCCCGATCTTTAACTTTTGGCTCTTCCTCTTCTCAGTCATCACTAGCACAGCAGAGATGCCCATTTCAGGTACAGGGAGAAACAGCACTAACCCAAGAAAATATTTGGGAAATGCAGCACTCCTTAATCTCCCCTTCCTATTCCTTTCACCTCGTCACGTGAGGAATTAAGGAAAATAAAATCAGCCAGCTTCCGAAGGATGTAAGTAAAGGATGGCACAGATTAGGATGCACCCCCCGATTCAGTCAGTGTTTGAAGGGTTCCCAAGCCACACTTCCGATCAGTGTTTAACTCCCACCACATTGTTCTCTCTTTGCTTGTTCGGTCACCTGCTTGCCAAGAAAGGGGTGGAAGATCGATGCTTCACGGGGAGGAACAGCAGTGCTGTGCAGATGCTACAAAGCAGCAAACCCAACTAATAATCTCCTGGGTCAGGATTTAGAGTGTTACGGAATTATTACTGCCTGAGAATGAAATCAGAAGAATTAGGGAGAACTTTCTAATTGCTTCACCATTAATCTGGAACACTGTCGCAAGCCCGTAGTAAGCAAGGCACGAGAACTTCAAATCATATTTGACAGATGGGCTTAATTAGTTATTCTCAGACAGAATCATAATATTTGCTGTTAATATTCATCTGAAAACACCCTGCTGGCTGTGATAATATTTATATGTTAATCCTGTTACGATAAGCTCCCGGTGCCAGAACCTCTCCAAACAAAATGACGGATATATTTCAAACCCTGATAAGGAAATGCTCTGGCATTCTGCTCCGGTTTGTCACTTGCACAAGTGCCTCCTTAATCCGTGAAATTACACTTGTCACACTGGGTTAGCTTTATTAACACTATTTTCTGATCCATGTAAAACTATCAGGAACACAAAGGTACTGAATGTGCAGTTAATTAACACTGCCACCTTTGCATCCATGTGATCAGACCTCTGGTTTTTAGGAGAAATTAAAGAATATGCAAACAGAGTTTCTATAATTTCTAAATGAACTATGGAGGCAAAAAATTTGGTAAGGGACATCAATATTTACTTGTTACCCAGTGTGCCTATTTGGTGACATCAAACACGTCTAGATAAAGACAAAATTATTTCCCAAAAACTGCAGAGCACACTACACTCTCTTTGCCCATATAATGCTTAATCTTGCTTCTTAAAATGCACAGCTAAACAGATGGGACTAAATTTAATGAGGAAAACAATATACTGGGTAATGCATTGCAAACATTTTGCTCGTGTTTGCAAAGAGTGAGGAAGAAGCTCTCAGAAGTGAGAAAACCACAAAATCTCAGCTGGGAACTCAACGGAACAAATCAAACCAGAAGTTACAGGAGAGTTACACACACACCTTGTCCTCACTGGATTTCCTTTCCAGTACAATCTGTGTATGAGCTCACATTTCTTTTAATAAACACCAAGCAGTATTTATCCTCAGCATGTGCAAGAATACAGAATCCACAACCACTGCATGAACCATGACACAATAATTTATTTTTTTTGTGTACCAGGGGTCATTTTAAAGGCTTGCTACTGAATGATGAATAGTGAAGGGGAGTTAAGTTGCCAAGATTCAATTCCCCCATGAGGCTGCTTTGTGTTTTCCTGCTGAGGAAGAGAAATCAGGCAAATGCACTCCATGGGCCCAGCAAGATAAAGTGTGATGGAAAACTCACCGCTGAAATAATCTTTGATTTTGATCCAATGCCCATTTCAGTCAATGAAAATATTCATACTTTCTTCCGGTAGCTTTGGACGGGGATTTTACGGAATCTGACAGACAGTGCTCGGCAGAAGGAAGCTCTCACCTTGGCATACACACACATTTCTTCTTTACCAACGACATTCAGCCAGGTATACAACAACACGTGCTTTAATCAGGGAAATTCAGGATACCACAGCAAAGGAATTGTGCAGAATCTGAGTTATTATACGGAGAAAGCAATTCCTGCCATGATTACCAAGGGAAGTTCTTCCCTTCCTCCTTTTTTCCATACATGCAGATTGCAAGGAGATGAAACTTCCTAATTATTAGGCTCAGAGGTTATTTACTTAAGTATTATAAACCACATAATAAATCCCCAAAAACCTATGAGATTTTGTAAAATTTCACAAGTGAATCACACATGTAACATGGAAAGTTTTCTAACAGCAATGCCAAGCACAGAGCAAACGCAGTCAGGTCCTTATAAATGTGCACTTGACTTGCAGTTCCATAAGCAATGAACAAGAAGCAGCAAATTATATAAAAATGTATTCATTAAACCAAAGAGTTGTGACTTAAAAAGGAACATCCACCTGCTAGATGAAGGCATTTTAAGACAGATCAATGTTGCAGAATGGGAATGGAAAATAGAAAATCTGTTTCCTTCTGCAGATTAAAAATTCATATAAATCTCACCAACAACGTCATCAACAACAAGTCACGGAAGACCAAAACAAAAAGAAGGAAAAAAACCCCAAACAAATGAAGGGTAAAGGCCCAACCCACCAAGAAAAGCCCAAGTAAAATTAATAAACCGAACCAAAAAACCCCACCACAAACAGCCCTATAATGACCCCCTGCTATAATGTCTGACATCAAATAATTTGAAAAAAATTAAACTAGCCACAGTCCAATTCTAAGATATGAAACAAGTTCTTCTAAATAATTTGTGACAACAGTATTTCCTGCTAGTTTTTACCTCCTTTGAGTACTAGGACTGAGTAGCATTTGTGTGGTGGACTGAGCAGTGCAGTACAAAACAACGCCACAGCTTTTCCAAAAGCACTTCCTCACGCACTATAGGAAAATGTATTACGATCATGGCAAAATATTCGACAAGGACCAACAGCCAGTAGTCATTAAAAGCAAGGCTGCTGGACGTGACCTACCTGTTCTCAGAGGCAGCAGATTTCCTCTGGCAGACAACAACAGCGGGCGCGTATTTCCCAGTATAATCCACGCTCTCTCTGATGTCCCACAAGTAGGGGCTGCTGGCTCTTACGCTGAAAACGTTCACACCTTTCTTCACCTTCGCCCTGGGAGAACAAGGAGATATTTCACCAATTAGATAGGAAATGTCAGCTCAATCTAGTCCTTATTTCTTCATCAGGTTCTCATTATGCCCCACAGAAAATGCCACCGCTCATTAAGAGCTCAACAGCAGGACAAGGAAAGGAGACGAGAGAATTAATTAAGACTTCCATATTTTGAAGAAATAATATCAAGCTAGAAATCTGATTGAACTAATGGTAATTACAGCTTTGGCCGTGGCTAAATTGCAGGGTAGGTATGTTCTGGAGCAGGCTCCTCACTGCTGCTCCTCCATTACCCACAGTGGGGGCACCACTGGGCACGTTAAGGCTCTCTCCTGGCTACAAGTTATTGTATTGGAGCAGAAAGTACCATTTTGTTGAAAAAAAAGTCAGGTTGGTGCTGGGGCTTATATCTGGAGTGAGAAGCCATTGCTAGGCCTCATTACAAGAAAAATCTACTCTTTTTCTCCCCCATCTTCAGGTTACTCAAAGATGACATTCCTTATCTTTGCTCCAATTTTCATCATCTTTCTGAGTCCACAACATTTTCTTTTAATACTGTTGGGTTTAATTGTCCTGTCAGCTCTGAACTTAAAAATACTGATTTTTAAAAGATCTTAGTTTTCCTAAAGCAGCTGGTTTCTCTGGAGCTCTGTTTCCATGTGTGAGGTTAAACAACAGGAAGAGCCATATGGCAAACTGGACTAGCTCCTGCTGAGAGGTACTTTCTAGTTCTCATGTGCCAGCACAATACTTCTGGGTTTGCGTATTAAAAGAATAACCAGAATAAAAACTAGAAGTTACTAACCAGAAGTGGAGAAGAGGGACTTTAATACGGAGAGAGAGAGAGAGACACTTTCAAATATCTGTTTCAATTCCTCTTACCAGGTGTTGCCTTCTTTAATTGCCTCTCTCTAACTAAACATGTTAGGGTCATTCAGGGCACTACTGAATGACCCCACAGGTATAAATGTAAACTATAATGCTGGCCAAATTACTGAATGAGGAGTCCCTGGTGTTAACTTCTGGTTCCTGAATGTGTTTACAAGAAATCCATTGTGGTCAAGCCTTGTCAATGAGGTGTCAGGAAATGACAGTTTAATTATATTTGCTTAAAATCTCATACACAAAATCCATTCAGTGCTATGGCAAGTTCTCGATTCCGGGCAGAAACCCCAAAAAGGTATGTGAGCTTTTTGTCTTAACAGCTGCTGCCATGCAGAGATGCAAACAGCAGTGAAACCAGCACTGTCAGCTCTGCCCCCGCATGAAATTGCTCAGGAAATCTTTGAAGGACAAGATCCACACAGATGTTTTCAGAATAAAAAGCCAAAGGATTCCTTCAACCGTCTTGAACAAAAAGGATTATATCTCATTTCTTCTACCACTAACTCAACAGCAGTGGCTGCAATTTCCTTGGCACGCCTGGAAGAATAAATACACGAAGGCTGCCAATTTTTGTGCAAGTTCTCCTATGCTAATTTCACAAAATTAATTTTAAGCAGGTGCAGTTACTGCTGCTAGAGCAGACATCCCTCAGGACAAGAGATCAGTAGTTAAAGGAGAGTGGAAATTAAACCACATTCCTGATGTCTCAGAGAGGGAGGTAGGAAAAGGCCACACAATCTGGAGGAAACATTTCTCAGCACGTGTCTTTAGCTGTTCCGAGTGACTGGCACCTGGTCCTGCCTTCCTGCTCCACCCCAAGGAAGGAAAACTGCAGGGCATCAGCTGAGGCCAGTGATAGAAACATCATCCCCTCTCCCCAGGGAGATTTGGGTGGCCCAGGTCTTGTGCATTAATCGGGCTGTGATTAAGAAACTCGTCCCCACCCCTGGAGCTCTCTAACACAGCTGCTGTAGCTGAAGGTGTCACTGTGGGATCTGGGGGACTGAGCTGAGGGACTGAAAAGCACCAGCCTGGATGGAGCTGAGCTGATCTCCAGCACCCCCAGCTGTGAGCGAGCGGCTGCTTTCACCTCCCACAGCCTGGGGCTCCTGCTGCCAGCCTGGCCCCTCAGCTTTGTAACAATGGATTGTGTTGACTACACAGCAGCTATGCTTTTATACATTTTATTAACAAAACTGGCATGGAATCAAGAAAAGGCAGCCTTAGACCGTAGCAGGGTCTACACCTTGCTCAGCTGGCACACCTGCAATGGCTGTACTGCAGCTGAAAAGCTGTGCAGTGTCTCAGCACTGTTCAGCAAACAGGTACACGCTGAAAATGGAAGGAAGTTCTCACTCGTATGTTAAAAAGCTCTAAAAACCATAGTAAAATGAGTGTAACAAGCACAGACACATAGCTGATACCATCCTCGTGTTTTCTGTCTGTATTCCTTTAAATGCCAGGCTGAGGAGGTAAGGCAGGAAAACGGGCACAAAACCAGCAGGACAAGCTGAGTTTGTTTATCCTTGACATTCACTTTATCCCATGACAAACTACCATCCTGTACTGATTTCTAATGCTTCAAACAAATGCAGATCCTTGGGGTAAATGCAGTCTGTGGATCAGGATTTCTTAGAAGAGGTAAGGTCTCATTGAGTCATCTGTGAAAAGATCCACTCCCCTGATTTTACTGAAAACAGTAACACAAGTTTGCTGTTTTCTACAGAATTAGAGGTTAGGAACTCCTTTTGAGGAATCAGATTAATATGCTTCTATAATTAGCACAGAAGCTTCAATTCCTCGATCCCAGGAAATGTTTTTTCCTTCAGTATGTGTCAAGGCTGCGTTCTCCACTGCTGGGCAATTACAGAATCTTATTCACCCCATTCATCAACGGCAGCAGCACTTCGCAATTACCAAAGAGTGACCTGGATGAAACAGGGTTAATAACAACTGAAGGTGTGGTTTCTGTCACCAGATAAAACTGTAATCACCGGAGGTGAAAGCACTGTGCCTGCTGCCAGAGCTCAGCGACCTTCTTGCAGATCTGCTGTCCGGAATGGCCCGGCTGCCCCAGGGCACGCCGCGCTTGAGCCCTCAGCTGCTCCCCAGGGCTCCTGAGGCAGCAGCCTTGGTGCAGCCACAGCTCAGCCTAGGATTTCTCAACTGCAATACCCCAAAAAGCTGCATGGCAAAGCTATTCCATGTGTTTGCTCTCAGTTAACAGTCCAAGTACAACAGGTTGTACGTTTGCTCAAAACCCCGAGGCTGGGCTGCAGCAAGGGGAGCTCTTGGAGTGTTTTGTGCCCATCACTTTGCTTTGGGCCAGTCTGTTTTGTAGAGAGGAGGAAAGAAAGGCAGTAAACATTTCAGTCGTGTCTGGTTTGGGGTTGTTGTTTCTTTTCCAACAAGGAGCCTATCCAGCTGAACACCTTCCTGGCTGTTATTTACCTCTGGATCACTGCTCACAGCGCAGCACATCAGTTACCGAGGCTCCTGAGCGACTCACCCCTTGCACCAAATCAATCATGGCAAACAAAGCCCTTGGGAGTCCACAGTCCCTGAAAACTCGTCAATGCTGACAGGGTACAAATCAAGGGAAGGGAGAAGCAAAAAAAAACCACAGTAGGAACTCCCAGAATCAATACATCACAGCTGAAATCAAGGAAATACATTACCTAAGTGCATAAAGATAGTGATTCCCAATTCTATCCCATGACCCATTGAACACTATGTTTACACTGGTGATGGAAGAGGCTGCAACTCCAATTAAATGCAGACACTGTCCTCTCTCATTTATCAAAGTGTCTGGTTTAGCATCTCCCCGTCTCTGCAGTTTACAACCAGTTAGCGCTTAGCTTTCAGCCCATGTCATTACTGCGGGCTGGTAATGGCTGTGAAATTGTTACTTAAGTGTTGGATAAAGTGGAACAGCTGCCTGGTGAAAAATCACAGCGCCACACACGCGTGCTGTGCTGCTAAGTGCCACGGCACAGTGCCACAGAGTGTCTGCTCCGAGCAGCCGCGGGGACAGGCACAGATCCCACAGACACAACACACGCAGAGCCCTGCTCTCGGGACGGGCAGGACATCGGAGCCCGGGACGGACACCCTGCTCCGGCTGGACACCCTGACCTGGCACGGACACCCTGCCCGGGCTGGACACCCCTCTGCATCTCACTCCGACAGTGTCCTGCGTGCAGCACACGAATATCACACATCCCCCTCCCCAACACACAGTGCAGATAAACAGAGAATCCAACCCCTAAACAGCTCTAAATAAAGATGCTTTAGACCCGTGACATTCAAGTTAGTTTTTCATTACTGTAAGTGCTCAGGGCAAAGATCTGTGGGAACCTTTCATGGTTCTTCTGAGAAAGCGAGTTACGTGCAGCATCAAAGGAGAACAAGAAAAGGGAGGCTGTTAACACCCTGCTACCACTGGTTGTCATCTTGTCACCAGTGGCGACGAGAAGGTGGCAGATAAATCGTGTGCGGAGGGGGGCATTTTTGAGAGCTCCTAGGCACCTACCAGACATTGCAGCGGCCTCTGAATTGCCTTGTCACTGCATCTCCCCAGAGCATTTCAGAAATAACTGGAAGGGGCTTCTATTTCTGCTTTAGTGTTTTTTCCTGCCCAGAGCCTGACCTTAACCCAGCAATGGAGAGAGACCAGAGCAGTGCAGGATACTGGCAGCCTTCCCTTTGCCAGTATCCACCTCCTTAGGGGCAGCAGGGATGGGAGTAGGAGGGGTGGGGAGAGGCTTTTTCCCCACCAGCCCCACCAAACCAAAGAGAAACAAAATGGGAGCAGAAATGGACCTGACCACAGCTTTTCGTGGCATGAAACAAAGAAATCAGGTCAATTTTTACTCACTGGAAAGTCAAATGCACTCATGTAAGTGAGCAGCAAAACAGTCCCTGCACAAAACCCTGCAAGTATCCACAGTCCTACCCTGTAAATGCCCAACATCTCATTGCCCAGAGCCCATTTTTGCTGAGGACTATGCCACGGGTTGCTCCTCACACAGGCTCTGTCCAGCGACCTCCCCTCTTGATCCAATAACAAATTGCTGCTCTGGGAACTGGAAACATCTCGCCTGTACTCCCTGAGCCCGGAGGGGCTGAAGGGCAAAACCAGCCACCCTGCACACACCAAGCAGGAGCTGACAGACCTCCTCAGGGTCTTCCTGAAGAGGAGAATTAAATGTCACGCTTGAAAATCAGGTAGTGTGGGGCCAGATGCTACCACGGGATCTAAAACCAAGACAGCAACTGTGGCATGACTAAGCTGTAGATGTACTCACAGAGTTCCCTGGGAGCTGTCTCTTGCTGGCAAGTTAGAGCAGAATGATCCCTGTTAACCCTCAGAGTACATTAAATGCAGACACCCTCTGCAGGATCTGAGGTCATTCTGGAGCTCTGCGTTGCTTAAATGAGGCCGTTTTGATACCAGAACGCTTCGGTCTGACATTTACATCCTGATGTTTCACTGCCTGCACACAACCTCCTCCCCCTCCCTGAGGCCGCTGTGCTCAAAGAGTCATATTCAAATGAATGAAAATACCAGAAAACAATGGAAAACAGCAACGAATTGTCTAGCTCTGCTTCAGAATTTCTTTTAAATTTTGGAGTACCAAAACTGAAGATAACATAGGTTTATGAAAGCCAGAAAAGCTGGTAAGCTCATGAACAGCACTGGAATGGGAATGAAGAATGTTAGAGAGCTCACCAGACTTAACAATAGTCAGAGGGTGAAGCATGAAGCCAAGGTTCCCAGTGGAAACAAAACCCAGAGGTAATCAAATGCACAGCCAGCCCTTTGTCTTTCCACTCCCCCTGAAAAACCATCCTTGGTCCAAACTCCATAGCCATCTGAGAAGCCCTCAGCAGATCAGACCAAATTAACCACTCCACAGCACAAGGAGGGCTGGCTGGAATTCGTGTTTCCAGCATTTCCATTTCCAGTTTTCTGTACAGCATTAGGGTGATGCTAAATTTATACACTTTAAGGCCATACTCTTCTTCTGCCTCCCTCTGCAGTTTCATTGCTTTTTATGGCTGAAGCTAATATAGGACAGAATTTGAGCCTGAAAGAGGCTCTTTGAACATCAGTCAGAAATAAAATGTGTCTGTCATTGAGAAAACAGGCACAACTCAGCCCATTTTTGTTAGGCTCAAGGCATATTTGCTGTGAGCAGATGAAAACCAAGCGTACAAAGGCTTTCTGGATCTGTACCTATCATGAGCTCCTGAAGAAACTCAGACCATTAAACCCAAACATTATTTCCCCGTCAGAACAAGCCTTTACCGTTGCAACTCTTTCAATGGAAGAAACTGTATTTGAGAAGGGCCTGTTTAAACCAGCTGTTCCAGAACTGGCTGAAGTGAATTGCACCTTCCTCGGTTCAACAGGAAAGGCAGATCACAAAAAATAGGTCATGTAGTAAGACACTTCCTACCAAGCATCTGAATGTCTGGGTTTAATTCCATAATTAACTTTGGCATGGCTCATAAAAGGCAGGATTTGGATGCTGTGATTTAACGTGCAGAGCTGGCTTCTGCAAGGCTTTTTTTTTGTTCTGCTCTCCCCGTTGAGTACTTGATGTACAAACCAGTGTTGTCAGTTTTTTCAGAGAAGATGCCTCAAAGTTTCTTCAGATTACACTAATAGTTCCACTGATTGAAAATCCACAGCAGAAGAGAATCGGGAGTCCCTGAGATACTGATGGAGTTAGAATAATTTATGGAGAGCAGTCTAGTACAACAGAAGCTATTTAAAGCTGTATGATATACCCACAAACTCTTATTAAGGTCTGTGGTTTTCAGCCCTGTGAGACAGAAACCAGTTATCATTATGCATCACCATGAAAGCAGATTAAAATTAAATCAATCTGTTTATCTATGGGTTTGCAATGCAGCTTTTCCAAAGCATAACACATTCTCCATCTAATTAACATTTCAGGAGGAAAACCCATTCCACACAGACACTAAGCCACCCTCATTCAAATGGAGATATTACAAAAACATAGCCCAGGTGGATTTATAACAAAATTTAATTAGTGAAAGGGCACAAGACCTATTTAGGCTTCAGAAGTTGAATTGTGCATACCAGGAGTTAAATAAAGTGGATTTTTCTGTAACATGTATCTCATGGGCTGCCAAAACTGCCTGTTGTGCTCAAAGTTTGTGTACATGCACACAGGTGCAGGTGTCTGCATCCATGCACACATGACACACATCCAGATTTTATTCCTGTGCCTTTCAAACACAAAGTCCTCGTTAAAAACTTGTTTTGCAAGATGTAAAACACGCAAGTCTCTGGAGAGCCAAAAGGAAAGGATGCATACAAATCGATTTAAAGCAGAAACAAATACAGAGTCTGCAGCTCTGACCTCTATTTACTCACCAAACAAGACATCAAGAGGGCCACATCCTCAGTGGGAAGCAGAACTAGGTATTTTTTTCAGAAAGACCCTGGATTAGATGGAGCTCAGGAGGCAGACCTCCAGAGATGTTCAAGCTAAGAATAGCACACCGTGCCTCCCAGGGACCCGCAGGAGTCATCTTGGGACTCCCAACGTGACAGAAAGGTCAGAAACAGAAAGGTCAGAAACAGGTTCTTTACCAACCTCGTGGCTGCCCCGTGCCCACAGCCTGGCTGGTGCCCCCTCCATCTCTGGGCTGTTCAGGATGCTCGAGGCAGTGAGGAGGAGGAGGAGATCCCCTCCCCAGCCCCTTCCCCTGCAGGACGGAGCACTGGGCACCAACGAGCAACCAGCCTGAGCAGGACAAAGCATTTCTGTTTTCAGGGGCGTGCAGGAAGGTGTTTGCTTACAAAAATGAAAGGCAAAGATAAATAATGCTGCCTGCTGATTTAAAGTGGTTGGGAGCCCCATGGACTGCTTCAAACTACTGTTTCCAAAATAAATGCAAAAAATATTATGTAGGGTCTGAAATCTTTCTAAATTGCTTGTAAGAAAGCAAACAATGCAGCACATCCCTTTCATTCCTGGCCAAACAGCAGCAAAGCCGCTAACAGCACAGCTTGTGCAACCAGCAATTTTTTTAAATTAGACTTAGATTTAAGAAAAGACAGGAAAAACAAAGCACAGTGCTGGGCACTCTGTGCAGTGAAAACAAAGTGCCATCTGCCCCATTTCACAGGTGAAAAACATATTATGAAACAGCTACCACAGCACAACCAGCAGGGAGTGAAACTGGTGTTGGGCAGCCCCAGAGAACCCTGCAGCCCCCGAGATGAGTGCAGGGATGGATTACCCAGTCCCCTATTGCAGATGGAGAAGCCAAGAGGAGACAATAACAAAGCATTTTCAAAGAGCTGCAGGGACACTTCTCTGTGTTTATGTGTACATATATACATTTCTGCTGAGTGGGAAAGCAACAAGTGGGGGAGTTCTTCTGATTCACTTGAACTGGCTGAGAACATTGAGCACAGAACAAGGAAGAAAAAACGGGTGAATTATGCAGCATGAGTCTTCCCAACACAAACAGCTGCAGAAACAGGAACAGACCTTTATATTCTCCATGCAGACCAAGAAGAACTGGGGTTGGTAACACCAATCTCTCCAAAGCAGTGCCTGGTACAGGGCCTCTTGTTTTTAAGTCACATAGTAAGAGAATTTTTTGAGGGATGCATATTCTCCTTCAGAGCCATGACCTGGCCAATGACCTTTTTACAAGATTTGAATGGAAGGATGCTGGTAGCAATCAAAACTACAGGAATTTTGACTCATCAAGCAGCGACCACCCAAACTCCCCCAGCTGCCTGATGCTCAGTGACGAGGAGCGCGCATCTTAAAGCAAATGCTTCCAGGCTGAAGCTAAAATGTATCAGCAACCGCAAATAACATCAAGAACCTCCAAAAACGTTCCTGCCCTCTCCTGGAGGGACTGAACCCAACAAATGCTCTGTGAGCCCACTGCACCTCTCCCAGGGCAGGCTCAGCCCCTGCAGCCCCAGGGCTCCAAACTGAAGCTGCCCTTCCAGACCTGCAGGTGACACCTGCAAACTCCCAGCACTCCTGGTGAATGGGTTGGTGCTGGGAGGTGACCAGAAAAATGTTCCTGACTAAGAAGTTTATTTCAAACTCCAGCAGCAGGGCAGTTCTGAGGTATTTCCAAGTCACATCCTAATGCAGAATGAGGTGGCAGCAGCACTGAGAGCGGAAGGAACATTGCTCCATAGCACTAACGAAGAGCCATCAGCAAAAATGAGTTAGCTCTGTTCCCTAGCAACTTCTCACAGCTGCAGATAAAATCATTTTCTGGACATCACAGAAATTGTGCATACTTAGTTCTCTTTCACAGGAGTTCTCTCATCCGTTGCTGTGAGCAGCTCCCTCCAGGAGGTGACACAGGAGCCATCAACAGAAACTGGACCATTACATTCTCTTGGCCAAAAACTGTAAAGACCCATGGATCCGTGTGTGCTGTGTCTGCCCTTGGTTCAATGACACGTGTGTCAGATGTTCAGAGGACGGCATCCGAGAGACAGAAATCCAGCACGCAGCAGTCTTTGCTGCAAAAACCCTGCGCCTGCAAAGCCTTTTGTGCAAAGGCGCTTCCTCCCTCCTGGGAGCCATCCCACTGATTCCTGATGACATTACTTAAGGTTTACAGATCAGGTGTACAGTAAAGACAATGGGAAGGATATGTATAAATAAAAGGTGCAGGTTCTTTAATGGAGAAAAAAGCCTGCATTGCTCCAAAGAGTTGCTGTTGGCATAAAATAGATATTCACTGAGCAATTCAAGTAGGAATTTCTGTTCTATACATAAAATCCAGGCTGAACCCTGTACCTCTGTGGTGACATATTTAACCACCTTTCTGTCATCTGCACGAGTGGCTACCAAAGCAACATTTGCTAAATAAGCAGCAAGGAGTTCTGCTGCAGGCAAAGCCTCACAGCTCAGTGAAGCCACTGATGCAGAAGGGAGTTCAATTAATACAGAAATGACACTGCTCAAAATTATTCTGTGCCCTTAATGCAGGGTACCCACGGTGTTGTCAGAATCCAGCTGCAGCAGTTAACTCCAGTGCATGTCAGAGCACGGTTATGGTTATGATTTTAATCTTGGAAGAGCTACAGAAAGCCATAGAAAAAGGCCTGGCTGATCCAAGCAAGCAGGAGAGATCACTTGGAATAACAGAAAAACCTCCCTGTTGATTACTCTCCAAGACAGAGCTACTCTGCAGGAACACAAAGGCAGCTGGTAATCCTCTCCACATTTAAATCCTGAAACAGTAATAATTACGTCTCCTCTCAGCCTCAAACTTCTTGCATATCCTTGGACTGCTTTATTCTATTGGTGCATTTCAATGTAAGAAAGATGAGGAGGAGTGAGAGACTTCTTGTCACAGCACACAATTGTTCTAACAACCCTACTGGGGGATTCAAAGAGAACCCCCCACTGTCCTTCATCAGTGGTCAGAGTTAAACATCATGAAACGCAATATGAGAACTTAAAACGCGGACTGAGCAAGAATTCCAGTGCACATGAATTTTTCTTCTCTTTTGTATTAAAACCCCGTAGCCTTGGACACCAGGTCTAATGCATCAGAATTGTAGGCACCAATTTGCTCTATTGAAAACGGAGGGTTTAAAAAGTTTTAATGAGCAGACATGCGGGAATGTTACTTGTGGCAAGGACCGACATTTTTTACTTCTGCAGCACAAGCCCAGTAGCAATCAGCCAAAAACATTGACACTCTAAATCATTTGCTACTTTTTAAAATTGTCTAGGAAGAAGTGACCACCAGACAGCTGTTTTTGAAAGGAAAAAGGTTGTACCCCTGGCTGCCAGCTGGTAGGACAAAATCCACTGCAGAATAAAAGCTGTTTTAGCAGGCAACTGAAACATCAACACAATGGCTGCATGATGAAGTGCTGAGTGATGAAACACAAGGCTGAAGAAACCATGACGGAGAGAGAAAAACTGCAGAAAAGGAGCCCAGGAAAATAACTTAAATCATAAGTTTATCAAACATTGACTTTCCCCTCATTCTTTAAACTCCAAGAAATGTGAACCACAGTTTCAGGAATCCCCGTGCTCCCGTTAGACAGTCAGGATTTTACAGCTCGGCATAACACATTCAGCTTGGGAAACCTGTATGGTTATGGAAGGAGGAATTTAAGTCTGCCCAGGGATTAAGGCATCACTCAGACCCAGAAAATCCCAGCACCTGTTGGCTCAGAGCTGCCTCTGATCAATTAACTCCTGTGCTCCTGCCAAGTGGACGTGCACTCAGTACGTCCAACCTGTTCATGGGGGTTTCACAGGTTTAACAGACTCGCGGCCAAAATCTGTGTTCAAAAAAGATGCTGCATTTCAGCCACACCCAGCAGTGCCCTCTCGGCTGTGCACAGAGGCAAGGCTGGGCCCTGCACTGCCCCTGGCTCTGCTCCTTTGGCTGGTGGAGTGCATTTGGGGACCACAGCTTCTGGTTTAGCCTAATTGGGAAGGAATCCCACTCGCTCACTTCCCTGCAACTGCTCTGTACCATGAGCTGAAGCACAGCAGCTGAGGGCAAACAAGAGACTCCTCTGGAGGTATGCTCGAGCACTGTCTGCATTCCAGTGATACTGTGAGCGCTTAAGAGAGAAACATCCCCCAGCAAACCCTGGATGTGACTGAGTATCACCCATTAAACCCCACTTTCCCAAATAAGATGCCAGCAGCAGCAGCAGAGGCCTCAGTGAACATCTGCATCCCCCTTCCTGAGCCATGGTCTGGCTGAAGAGTTGTCCTCATAGCAACATCTTTGAGACATTCAGTCTGTTCTGTTCTCACCAGTGCCTGCAGAAGCCCCAGCCCACCTCTGTGACCCGGTGCCACACCACAGGCAATGCAGGCTGGCAGAACACAGTCCCCCTGTTGGTATTTTGACAACTGGGTTAAAACTCACAATACTGAAAAACCTACAAAACCTAGCTGAGCTTTCTGATCCAACAGACAGAAGCTAACACCACGCTGGTGTGGCTACCACCAGCACTCTTGCCTTTTAGACTGTTTTAGTGGGTTTGGGGTTTTTAATGAGTTTGAGACAGGGAAAAGGCAGACATCTGCTTCATAAAGAACATTTTCCCAGCTGTAGCTGGAATTTCTCCTGCACAAAATGTGCACACAGTGCTATCGCTCTGAAAAATCACTGTTTTATTCCCAAATTGCAGAGAGGTAAAGGATGAATCAACAAACATGGCAATGAAGAATTCAGCCCACGGTTCCCAGCGAAATTAGCTCTTTGGAGCGTTCTGCACGCTGATTCTTCACACGGAAGCTCCCTTTGAAGCCCCGTTCCAAGCCCGCACCAAAGGTGGCTCTGCGTGCGTCACACGGGCTTTGAAGAGCGGCCTCGGCTCGAGGCACTGCACAGAGACACTAATTAAACAACAGCCCTGTCACCGCCGGCCCCACTGGAGCAAACCGCCGGTGACACGACACACGTGCTCCGAGCAAAGAGCACGAACCAGCCACAAAAACATCCAGCCCTGCCAAGGGGCTGGGGGGGACTGACAGCTCACTGATGTGTTTAAATCTATTTGTTATCAGCACTGGGCTGGGTGGAAAGAGCCCTGAGACTGGGGACCCCAGGGTGACAATGCAGAGTTGCAGAAGGTCAGTGTGGGGCTGGGGGAACAAAGATGTTTCAGCACGGGCTGTTATAAATTGAAAAAAGCAAGCGTCAGTCTCCTCTGTGTGGCTACAAACCTTCTCTTGGAACTGTCTTTATCAGGAAATACGGAAAACACAGTGTAATAAATGTTATTCAAAAGCCCCAACCTTTCTCGTTGGCTGCTGGTAAGAGACCGATGAAATATCTCTAATCTTCTGTCAATGTATTGCTTTCACTTAAGAGATAGAAAACAAATATAGTAAAAAGGAAAGATGCTAAGGATAAATATTTTAGTAATCTCAGTTACAAACCTGTTGTATTACAAGGATTACAGTCCATTAGGATTGTATAAAATCCAGGGCAAAGCTTGTAATTCAGCCATATCTTGGTGACAAAAACCTCCTAATGTGTTTTAGGAATCCCTGTTTGCGAATACTGAAAACATCCTTGAGAGCTACTTGTTATAACAGGGCTAGTTTGGGAAAAACCAGCTTAAATCCACCAGTCACTGAAGTCTCATCCTCCTCATTGTGCAGCCCACGGGGATGGGCAGTGTGGGAGCAGCCTCCTTTGGAGAGGCTTTTCCCGACACCTCACACTCTTTGTTTTGGAAGCTCCTTGCTCTGGTGTTGAGAGCAGAGGCTGGTGCTGGCTGGAACAGCAGCTGCCATGAGCACGCTGGGCCACCTGTGCCAGGCCTGGCACACAGCAGCATCCCCTGCACAGGGCAGAGCCATCAAGGGTTATCTGCAGCAGCAGCAGGGCTGGAGGCACAAGGGGCAATAAATCAGCCCCAAGGTTTTCTGCTAAATAAAGAAATTTTTCCTCTTCCAAAAATATCCGCCTGGCAGTCTGGGAGTGACTGCTAGAGGAGATTTACTAAAACGGTACACACTGAAAAAATAAAAAATAATAAATCTGACAGGCCCTCCTGAAGGCTAATTTGAAGACCTTCCCTCTAGGAAGCTGAGTTTCTGACAGAGCGATCACTATACATATGGATGTTCTGCACCAGCACAGGGACTCACTAATTAACTTTCATTCCACCTGGCCGAGAAAACCACTCTGAGGGGGCGAGAAGCCATGGACAGCACTGGAGAGTCAAACACCAGGCAGGGCTGTTGGAAATCCTACCTGTACCAGCAGCCAGGCAGAAGCTCTGGTAGCTACAGTTGGAATGAATTACCTGATGGCAAATGTTCATTAAGTTTGTCCTTGAAGCAGAGCAAAGTCAGACTGAAATCTGGAAACTGGGTCACTGGGTGTGATACTCCTTATCAGAGGCATTATCATATTTGGTTATGCACTGACTGATCAGTGCCATGGCACTGCCTTGAGATGTGCTCTGCTCAGAACAGGGAATTAATTAAAACTGAAGCTAACTGCTACTGATAGTGGTGATGCAGGAAGAGACTATTACCTGCTGAAAAATGAAGACGGATAAATGCAACATTAGACAAAACAGAAATTTATACCAAAACATCATTTAAAGAAACAGAATGCAATTTGAAATAAGACTTTTGCACATTATTTCAATAATTCATATATCTCTTTCGAAGTTAAAAGGAAACCTGGCCTTCAATATGTTATTTGCAGCACATACTCAAACTAATGACAATACAGCAATATGGGAGTCGCATTTTCAAATGTTCATTTATTTCCTGACACAGCTGCGAAGGGTGCCTATTTCACCCATTATACAATAGGATATTTTGATTCTGAATAATTGGACTTGAGAAAACAAGAGAGTCAAAGGGGAAGAAAGGACTAAGAATTCAGAATTTTCTAGATTTTACCCATGCTCAGAAACTGAGGACACGAATTCCACGCGGATTTTAAAAAGCTCTTCTGCACGCCCTCTCCAAATTACTGTGTCTATGCAGATTGTCAGCTCTCATCTGCACTGTCTGATTTGAATGAAATTGGGTATAAATCAGCTCAGAATGAATTCCAGCAAGATACTTTCAATGTTCTTCTTCCGAGTTTCATATTCTGTGAAGTCACAGAAAAGCAAAGATGCTGCAAGTCCCATCAGGATCTTGTACTTGCAAAGGTCCCAGATGAGGTTTATCAGGCCAAGAGCCACAGAGAGAACTCATCAGCCTGGGGAGGACATTTGAGAGCTGCTGGAATTCCTGCGCTCACACACCCTGGCTCTGCCCTGGAGCCCTCACCCTGCTCTCCGTGCATTGTTGGTCTTTTTGACGGCATCATAGCAGAGAACTTCTCAACCGGGAACAGAAGCAGCAGATAAAAATGAGCTCTGCTGTCCTCAGCATGCCACGTCCCTGTAACACCACCATCACTCACTTTTGGGAGAGAAAGAGAGGAACTGGGATCGCTTTGCCATATGCCACATCACGCCAAGCAAGTGACAGCTCCAGGGACGTAAAGCAGGGTGCCAGCAAGGCTCTGAGGAAAAGGGCACTTTTGTGCTGCTGCTTTGAAAGAAATATTTACAGAAAGAAGAAATTATCTTACCATCCTGGAAAGGCAATGCCAAAAAGGTCTGGGTGAGGCCACGCACAGAAACAGCGGTTAGTTACCCGCAGGTCTCTTGTCCTGGCACTCAGAAGCCATGGATTGGATGGAATCCCTGCTCCCATGAAGTTTATTCAGTTTTATACCAGTCCTCAAGTTCTGTAATGCATTCCTTCGTAGTGTTTCAGGGAGTATCCAAATCCTGTTCCCTTAAACATAGAAAACTCCCACTTTTGCATGTTCTTCCCTGCCCAGAACTTTGCAAGCCTCATTCTAATTTTTATCCCTAAGAGCCCCCCATACAATCTCCAGTCCTTGTTCATCATTTGTCTCTCCTTCCCGGTCTTTTCCTTTCAGCATTCACCCAATAAAAACATTCTATTTATTCATAAGCAAGGAACTTCTCAGTCCATTAATTTCTTTCCGGCTTATTTAGAATTCCTATCAGAGATTTTGGCTGTTGCCATTGACACAAATGGGAGCTTCTTCAAACGTCTGTGAGCTGATGTGAAAGCAGCACCTCCCAAAATCAGCTCTGGGACTGGAAGAACAGAAAAAGGACTTTTACTCCAGAGCCCTGAATTGCAAAACAGCCATGGCTAGGAACTGCACCTAGATTTCACTGGGCACTCAGGATAGCTCAGGGTCATTGCACAGAAGTTGGTTTTGAGACACTGGGAAATACTGCAAAGATGTTTTAAACCACATGGCTTTGCTCAGCAAGATGTGTTTGGAAATCAAAGGGTGTAATATGCGTATTTGCTCCTGGTCTGCACAATAAATTATTTATTATGTCTATTTCTCATTTCAGGATTCCTAGACAGGTAGTTAAATATATGTGAAATGATTTATTCAAGGTTGGGAACACTTTCAGCATCCATAATAGATCTCAAAATAAGCCATATTACTACCAGAATGTACTTTGTTTTTGTAAAACTTCTGAACAATTTAATAAATCTTCTCAAAACCAAATGTGTATAATTGATTTTATAAATTTCCCACGGAAACAGGAGACACTCTTTATTTTTAAACCCTGAGTGGCACCACATCTATTAGCTTTCTTAAGTGACTAAAGCTCCCCAAAATTGGCTCAACTAAATAAAAATTCTGCTCTGTGATTTGCTTTACCTGAGCTCACCCACCACACACAGGTCTCTCCCTGTCACTGCTGCAGTTCCCTTCTCCCAGGCAGATCCGCATCTCCTGAGCCACAGGATGTTCTTGAGGGCTTTGTATCCACTGAAGCATTCCCTGGGCTGTCTCCAGTTGGCACAGCACAGAAAAGAACCTGTTCTAATGCTACTGTCCAATCCCTCCTGCATCATTACCAGATCATTAAAAACAGGAGTTTGCCATGTAGTTACTAATTAGTGCTCAGTACAGGTAAGTACAACTTCTGACAGTGCAAGGCAGCGCATAATTTACATAAGATAAAGGGAAGGGCGTACACAAAGGAACAGAGGGGAGATGGCACTGTATCTATCATGGATAAGCATTTTACTGTTCTGAAATTATTGTCACCTCACCAAATTCACCTTTCCCTTTATAAACCTGTTTTTAAATTCCCTATCACTAAGTAGAAGAACTCTAGACTTGAGTTCTGCTTCAAAGAGACCATATATTAATATCAGAATACAAACAGCATCTACGTGACTAATTTAATTCTGGCATGTACGTAGAGAGTTTTTGGGATTCCAAGGGTATCTGGTATGGCGTTTATTTGTGTTACTGTGATGTATTTGATCAACTTAGTCTGATTTGTTGTTGAGGTCTATATGGCAGACTGCAATTCTGAAGAAGAGTGCTATTGTTGATAACATTTTCCAAGTTGTCTCTGTCAAACACTAGGGTACACATTCATACATTTTTCTAAATAATTTTTGAAATATTTGAAAATATTTCTCATTTTAAAAAGACGTATTGACATATTGAAAAGAAAACCCTGTGTATCCAGTTCCTCACTTCCTACAGCTGCTGGTTCTACCAAGCAGAGCAAACAGCTCATGCCTCTTTCAGCCCTTCACTGACAACACTCAACACCAGACAGTTCCCATGCAAATCCCACTCCTCCCAGCTCTGCAGTCTCCACCCTGAGATGTTCCTTTTCCACTACCCAATTTCAGGAGCTCCTCAGCACCAAGGGAACACAGCCCCACAAACAAGCAACTGGCTCTGGCTGCAAAGTCAGGGAGGTGCTGGAGAACACTCTGAAAGCATTACCCAGGAACTTGAAAGAAAAAAGAATTCCCAACCCCATAATCCAAACAAAATGCACTCAGGTGCCAACCCCCATCAGATCCTTTCTGGGTTCAGCTCTCTCCCCTAATGGCTCCATTTGCAAGGTGTGCGTGGGTGACTGGCACACAGCGAGGTGTCATTTTCCACCTGGGTGCAGCACCATTTTCCTCTTCCCCAGTCTATATTAGGATTTCAGGCAATCAGTTCTTTTGGCTTAATAGCTTCAGTTTTCAGCTCCAAAGGAATACAGAGCAATTCTGACAGGTACTGAAGTAAAATTTATGGGAATTGAAATATATACATTTGTCTTCTCTCTCTGTTTATGTCTATTTTTTGGCTTCAAGCCAACCTTTCCCTAGGAACCACACAGATTTAGTGGTCACTGGCTGAGTTCTGTATGGCAGCTGGCCAGGTTTTAATTCCCCAACCAGCTGATAACATTCTGCACAGATTAAATGACTGTGGCAGAGGTACCCAGCCTCTGCTTCTACGCTGGCCAAGCCAAAGAGAAGCCCAACATCTGAACAACCTGCTCCTGTTCCATCCTGTAAGAAATACTGATTGCCAATAAGAGGGGGAGAAAGAGACAGGTACATCAAACAATTCTCTAAATCTCAGACCTTTAAACTATAATTCTTGTGAAGGAAGGGCAGCGCATCTCTCAAGGATTTTGAATGCTGCCTCCTCTGCAGCATCATTGGACAAGTGTGGCTCTAAACGCCTGTTCTGTGAATACCCACAGGCTATGAATGGCCCAGCTGAGTTTACAACTGCAATAAAGAACAGACTTTCAAACTGAGTGTGGACTGATGTACACAGCAGAGTGAAAAATAAACACGCTAAAGCTGCTACATAATTCTGTCAAGCATATGGTTAAGTTGTGATTTTATTTAGAAAACAGATTGGAAGAGTGAAGTGATGACAGCTGAGTCTATATTGGTCAGTCATAAATAAGAGAGGATTCTAATCGAGCAGGGCTTGTTACTGATCGTATGCTGCCACACAGATTTAGTGAGAGCTAATCACTTAGAAAATAGAGCTTTTGAAACACATTTTGCAGTGTGTTTAAAAACTCATTTTCAACTTTACACTGCTCAGTTGAAAAATCCATGATTACTGCACCTAACTTTTAAGAGAGTGGTGGGAGAGTTACATTTATGGGCTCATTAGAATTTCTAGCTCCTTTTAGACAAAATGAATCCCTCCTGCATTGCAAAGAAACCCTGACACGAAGCCCCACACAGCTCCCAGCCTTCCTCTGCAGCAGCTCTTGCATAAGCATCAGTGAGTGGCTGCCAGAGCCATTCCCTGCTCAGGCGAGCCCCTCCCAGGGAACGCTCCATGGGCTGTCCCTTCATTGCCAAGGTTCAAATTGAAGTGATGGCTGTGACTTTTCTTTCGTATTTCCAGTGCCAGGGAGGAATTTCACACCTCTTAGACTGTCACACAGCCCCAGGTAGAATGCTGCAGTCCCCAGAAATGCCTACAAAAACAAAATACAGCCTCTCTTTCCATAAACCCCTCATGGCTGGGAGCTTCAAGGGGAGGAAACCTGACTTGAAAGCAGCAGCTTTGCACTTTCAGCACCATCTCACCTGTCCCTGGGAGCTTGGGCAGGCAGTCCTGTCAGTCGGACTCCATCCTGGGCTCCAGGAATGTGCGTGAGCAGGAGGTTGGTGACCACCCTGCATCTCTGCAGTGGACCCAGCTCTGCCCAGTGTGAGCTCCCCCCAGTCTGTCCCACACCTGCACTTCAACCCCTGCACGGGGCTGCTTCTGGAAGAAGCCTTCACTGGCACAGCATCTCTGAGCCCCCTTTCTCCACTCTGCCCCTGCTCTTGGGACCTCAGCCCTAGGAGAAGGCAGTTCGTTATTCACACTCACTTTGGAAGAACACATACGACTGCTAACAGCATTATCAGTCCACGTCTGAGCTCTGCTGAAGTACCTCAGCCCACAGAGGAGCAACAAAATCTCAAAAAATGGTGGCACAATAGGACGGTCTTAATGAAAACCTGTATTATGAAATACAAGAAACTGCTGCACTTATTCCCAGTCCAGCTCTGGCCACCACAGCTCATTGTTCCACACGGCTTTAAGGTGGTGCAGTTAGGGAGCAAGATAATGGCTCAACTTCTACTCTGTCTGTTGCTGTTCCACTATCTTTTTTTATCTTTTATCATTGTTATCAAATTCAAAACTAATGAACCCGAGTTATTTTTCTTGCTTGCTTCTTTTCCATACAAGATGGGGTTTGGGAGGGTCAGAAACTGAAGGCTATATCCTTTCTGTATCAGCCACAAAGCCCTGCCTGCTCTGTCGACGTTCCTGCCTGCGTGGCACACACAGCATGGACAGCCTGTCACTGTTGCTGCACGTGTTGGACCACAGGTGGATTAAATGCTACATTTTGGTTATTAACCTGGTATTCCAATTGGTATTCACAGGGATCTGACAACGGAACAAATGCAATGAGTGTGCTGCATTTCTTTGTTTCCACTGCCAGAGCAGGAGAAGCTGCGCTGGAATCTGTCCCTGGCCCACACCAGGATCTCAGTGTGTGGTGCGTGCCTATTACTGAAAACCATTATACAAGAGGAGACAAACAACTGATAATTACCAGGCTTTACATGCCCATTAGGTTAAGTATTCTTGAAAGTATATTCATCTGCCATCACATTTGCATTCTGATAGCAGATGAGAGAAATTGGATATTAAATCTATTGGCTCCCTCAGAGGACAAACAGAGCAAAAGAGTCTATTAAATCACAAAAGGAGAAAAAAATTCCTTGCTGTTGCCCCGTATTGTCTGACCTATCTTCAAACCCTGCCCGCGTGTTTAATACAGCAAACGGGGCTGGGAGATCCCAGTACCGCTGAAGGGAAATGATCAACTCTCCTGCAGACACCGGGCAATTCAGCCTCACTTTTCTTTCTTGCTTCAGCTCACTTGACTGCGAAATGTGGTCAGAGATTTTTTGTAAAAGACTATGAAACCGAAAGATAAAATCAATCTTGTTAGTGCAAAAGTCCTTTTGATCTATGGTTTTTTCAGCCTTAGCATTTACTCGGTTTTAAACAATACAAATCATCAGATAACCACATACTCATCATTTCTAGTTTCCCACTGTCTCCTGGCACATTCAGCAGCATATTCATGGAGTCCTCCAAGAAACATCAGCTTTGACTACTAAAGTTTCTTGTCAGCACCTCTAGGAATGAATTCTACACTTCATTCATGCAGTTTGTTTTGGGTTTTTTTTTTCAAGTGACATCCAGAGCCATCAGGAGACATCCCTGGCATGGTGTCAGAGTTACTGGTCCCTGCCTTTCGTGTGGTATTGCAGCCACCGGTGGAAACAAACGCCCATCAGTGACAAGCTGTGATCCGAACGGCTTCCTGCATCCTCTCCCTGTTCAGGGAGATGTCAGTCACCCCCAGACTGTGCCAGTGACGCACGGAAGGACTCGCATTCCATTGGAGCTGTTCATTTCGGGCTGGAACAAAATGCCTCACCAGAGCAGAGAGCTTTGTTGCACCTGGGTCAGCACACCCAGCTCAGCTTCTGGAAAAAGCCAGATCTACCACACTGTGAAGATGAGAAGTTTGCCATAATTGAAAAACATTTTGCCAATACTGTCTTAAGAAACAAATGTACAGTCAATCTCTTTGGTACCTCTCAGAGAGATGAAAAAAGCACATTACACCCAGCCAGTTTCTGTCTGACAAGGCCAGAGCAATCTCTGCCAAGTGCCATCCTTACAAGCTCTTCCTAAGACAATGGAGGAAGAAAAACAAACAAACACTGAGTCCCTTCAGAGCAGTTATTCCAAGAGTGGCTGGCCTGAAAACACAAAAACCTGAACACAGCCAGAGAAGCACAGAACATCAAGGATTGTTTCCATGCTCAGATGCATCGTTCACGTTCAGAGGCTGAAGTGAAAGACTGTCAGCCAGACAATGACTTAATACATTGCTTGTGGCTTTGAGTAGCCACTGGAAGCATCCTTCACAGCATCTACATGTAGTTCTGAAAGAAATTCCACAGGGATTGAGCCGCTTGTTCCAAAGAAGTGGCTACAGAAAATTCAGTCTATTCACAGTGGCCAGTGCTCCTACACCCAGTGACAAGCAGCCACACAGACAGCTCTACACACGTGACAGGTTTTCAGGTGACACCGGCTGTTCTCTACAGGTGCATCAACATCTGGAAATCAACATCGGTAAATACTGTGTCAGAACTCGGAGTACTGTCAAACTGGGCTGATTTTTAAATCAAACTGATAAAAAATAATGCACAGCAAGAAAAAAAGGCACACAAAGGCCACTGTAGGTGGGACAGAGTGAAGGAGGATGAGATCAGCTGCAAGTAGGCCGCTGTCCTATGCGAACTTCCATTTGGTTATTATTTATCAGGGAACAGCCCTAGGTCCTGTATTCAAAGTGCCTGAGAACACTCAGTACCAAAAGCTTTGGTAACTCACTCCTCTCAAAATTATTCTGAGCCACTGGAGTCATAATTACACTGTCATAATGAAGAGGGGGAAAAACTCTTCTAACAACTAAATTCTTGTTGTAAATTGCATTATGAAAGCTGTAATTCCCTCTGAAGTAGGCATTATCATGTCTTACTGCCCACATCAGTTCATTACGGTGCCTCTGCTCTCCCAGCGGAGCCCTGGCTTGGTAAATGAATGTTTTGGGATGATATTGCCAACTTGGGACTTATTACTTAATTGAATATGGAAACATTTAGGCCATTAGCATACATTTAGAAGTGCCTTATTTCACAGATGTTAATTTATCTTGGGGAATGCCCTTCTTTCTTCCCTCCTCCTTTTTCTCTTTCAATTCTTTCCCTGCAGCCAACTTATTTATTCAGTTAGGTCCTAGTTCAGCCATTTGCAAGCCCGTGGTGAACAGTTTACTATTTTAAAACCTTCCCAAACTGAGATTTGAAGTCTATTTTCCAAAAAGTGCACAGCCAAGCACTTCCTATCTTCCCTCACAACTGAAAAGTATCACCAACTCTACGTGATTAAGAAAGCCTAAACATCTCTAGCTAAATAATGAGAGTTTTCAGGCATTCCAAATTGTTTTATCCACCTAATTATTACAAGGTCTCAAAGCCATGCATAAAGCTTTTCTCTGCAGGTATCTCACTTTGGGAATTTTTAACTGAAATAATATATTCCCTCTAACAAAAGGGTCGAGAAGGTAGAATAATACAATAAAGGAAATCCCCACCGTTCCTTCCTTATTAAGAGATATCACAGTAAATTCCTGAAACTTGCCAACCTGCACAGGACCCTGCATGTCCCAGAGTAAGCTCCCAGTCACTGCAGAGATGTCAAGTCCCAGAGCTTGGTTTCTTTATCACGTTTCAGTGAGGGCTGAACACCTGTATGGTCACAAACGAGCTGCTTTTTGAACATTTTGAAAATTAATCAAAAACACCAGAACTCGCACTGGATCCAGTGCTACAGCCCAGCCCCTTCAGGCACCCCTGTCTGTCTGGGGGGGAGATGCCAGCTTTGCCCCTTCTCCCGGTGCCTCCCCTGCCGCTCCCCTGGCCCGAGAGCATCGCCCTCCTGCAGTGCTGAGTCCGGCCCTGGTCTGAACGCTCAGAAAAAAGGGGTTTTTCTGCTTCTCCAGAACCCGTGCCAGAGCCAGGAACGGTCCTGCAGGAGACACTGCATTATCACAAGGAGGTGTTTTAGTCAAAGAGAGCCAGGACAAATGAAAGAGGCCCATAGAGTAGCTGCTTGTGCTGAAACCCACAAGTTTCTGTTCTTCCTTGCAGCAGCTTTGGTGTTCATTCTCTTGGCTGCAGCTCCTTTCTCTCTCAGCAACGCACACAGCCACAGCTCCCCTCCCACTGAAGGGCTGATGGTTATTTAAACACCTCTCTGAACTACAGGGGGAACATTCAAAATTGGCTTTCCCCTTCTGGGTTCAAATTTGTCCACAAACAATGGCTTCAGCTGCTGCTGATTGACAGTTTTCTTTCAGGGTTTACAGACTGCTCCAACCTACAGACTGGCAAGGCAATTACTGTCTCTGCTAAATCTAGAGTGCAGGCATGGTTTAGAAAGGGTCTCTCAACATAGAATTAATTCAAAGTCAATTAGCATTTCTAGCTGCAGAGGGAAAAAAAGCCTTCATAGATTAACTCTAAAAGTTCAGTATCTAGATGCAAGAAACCCTGTCCCTGAAATAAAATAATAAATAAAGCAAAAAAGCAAGAAAAAACCCAGCAGGGGATTTAAAGCCATTTTCAGTATCTGTTAGCTTGAGCAATGAATGCCTACAAAGGCAATTCCTCAAAAGGATGACAATCCCCAAACCCTTCAGAGCTTTCAGGCACTAGATCTAAAGGTTTATGAAGAGATATCTTTGTTGATAAGCCTTTGCAAATCACACTGCACCAGAGTTCAGCAGGCACAGCTGAGGAAGGAACAGGTAGACCACAATTAAAAATGAGTAGGAAAATGAAGCAGCGAGCTGGGAAACAGAACCAGGAGTGAGGGGTGCCAAGCCAGGAGACAGAAGTGCAGCTAATCAGGGGGTCAGGGCTCACGGCAGGCTTCAGCACATGGTGCTGTGGTGTGAGACACTGCTCAGGGCTGTGAACACCAGGCAGGACGGGCTCCAGGAGGGACCAGCAGAGAGAAAACTGTTCTGGAAAGTGACTGATGCTGTGCAAACTGGCATCTGATAAAGTGACAAGGCAATTTATTACCACGGCTTTACGCAGATGTTACAAGGATCTGTCAGATCTGTTTAAGTAATAACCTTAAAAATCTAAAAGGGCTCAGATTTGTCATTAAAAGTGGGAAACTAATGTTCCTACTTTTTTTGTGATCAAAAATGCACTTTGAGATTGCCTGATGCATTTCATAAGAGTGTGTTCATCCTGGATAAATGTTACCCTTAAAAAATGTGAAAGCAGCACTGAAAAGTCAAACTACTTCAATAATTTCAAATCAAACATTACTTTCCCTCCCATGAAACATCTTATTCCTCAATGTACTTAGCCTTTATTTTTAAAAGTACTTTGGAAACAGGAAAAACCCTTTCCTGGATGAGATTTCATGTTTTACCAGAATATCAGAGCAAGAGAAAGGAAGTTCTCAGACCCAAAGTTTTACAAGAATGTTCTACACACTCCAGCACCAAAATACAGATAAAAAGAGAGCTCCTGAACTTGTCAGCAGTAACTAGGAAAGTGCAGGGAACCGGAATGGACATGTTCATCATGTAGTGGATGTGTAATCCCCCGGTGCTGACAGAACAATGAGAAATCCTCACGCAGATCAAACGGCTCTGGGGCAGCGTGTGCACAGCAGAGCCCTCTGCGCTATCTCCAACCCCAGCGTTTGATGCCTCCTTATCTGTGCTCACACACCTCCAGTCACTGCCCCTGACCAGCACACCTGGCTCCTGCGGGTCCCTCCACCAGCCCGCCGGGATCTGAGCACATCCCGGTGACACCTCCGCAGTCGGGGCCAAGTGTGATGGATGGCAGGAGCAGCACCTGCACACACGGCAGCTCCACCTTGTCAGTGCCAATCACCCTCGCCATCCGTCTTGCCTTTACCCAGCAGGCCCTGACAGCCCTCTTTCATATTGTTTCATTTCTTACTACAAAGGAGACGCTAATGTGTTCTCTACTGAGAGCTGAGCAGTTCTGTGGGAAGAAAATAACACTCAGACATTGATTCCATAAACTGGGGGATTTTTAGTACCCCACACCTTCCCATTTCTAAACAAACCACCAACAAAAGCAAACCAAACTTGATTATAGCTGGGAAATACAGGTTAAGTTGACTTCTGCTAATGTTCTTCAGCTCCCTAAATTAACGAGTTGTATTGAAAAAATAGTTTTCCCTAGCTAAATCTCACAGTGTCTCCAGAACGCAGCAGAACAATAATTCTGAAGTGCTAGATCAGCAAGCCAGTAGTGCAATCCCAAACAGTGCCGCTTCAAAGAGCCCCCATTACTGTAACGCTTGCAGTTCCCACGCGATGAGGAGAGGAACGGAGGCAAACGGAGCAAAATGATTCTGTCCAGTCTCTGCCTGCGAGACTGGGACAGTGACCCTGCAGCCCAGTGACCCCGAGGGCACGCAGTTACCCCACTGTTTGCTAGCACAGCACCCAGGCACTGCTCACACAGCTTTAATTCATGGGTGGTCCAACCATGCCTTGCCCAGGCTGGAGTCAGGCTCTGCGATGGATTTGAGAGGAGGGCAAGAGGCCTTGGAGTGCAACTGCAGCTCCCGGGTCCCGCTGCAAGGCAATAAACCAGGAATAACAGCCGGCTGCAAAGGCCACTCATGTGAGTAATGCTTGTGGATCTGTCTCTCGGTTTTCTGACACCGGCTCAGTCAATGCGAGTTGATTCTCAAGGCAGAGGATGTTAACTGGAATAATTTTAACAGAAGGAACTATTTTCTTCTTACTATAATCTGCAAGCGCAACAGGAGGTAATAGAGTGCCCTAGAAGTCAACAGTTCTTAAGCACTTGTCTCCACACTGCCACTGACAATTTTGGGCCATTAGCAAGTCACTTAAGAAAGCTATTTTGCCATCCCTAAGATGGAGAAAATTATATTTGCTTGACTACCTCATAAACAGGCTATGAAAGTTAATTCCTACTCGTACAGTGTGCTGAACACAGCAGAACACCCAGGAGACTGCTGGAGAAGCCTTTCCCCAGGCAGCAGCAGAGGGGTGATTTCACCTCGGCCCTGCTGCAGAAGGCCAGCGCTGCGCCAGCTCATATTGGGAGAGAACATTTATTACAATGAAACAAGAAAGACACAGGACTTTCACCTTCTCAGGTTACAGTGCCTAACTCCTGCTTACCTCAACCTCATTTTACATCAGGACTGAGCAGTGAAAAAGCCGAAATGAAGAGGCTGTATTTCAACGGAATCAGATTTTTTTTTTTTAATTCCCCTTCTCTCATAGGTTTTAAAATTGGCCAAAGTAGGCCACAAGATCAGTTAGAAGAGGGGGGAAGTCAGTTATGAGAAGATTTTAGAAGCTGTTTAAACCAGGATGTGGAAGGGGCTGTTTGACCGACAGAACCAGAGCTATGGAAGGAGGAGTAAAAAATGTACAATAGGGTTCTTTTCCACCTGGCAGAGCAGCTACAAACTCTGGGCTGGGGTACCATGAAACAGCCACATCATCCACGGCCTAGAGAAAAGCCCATCTCATCACAGAGTTTATGTGGCTGCTAACCTTCCCAATCGCCACTTACTCCCTGATGGTTTCTGCTACTTAAATATGATTTGGTTCAGCACTAAGAATAAGATTTGATTTAGCCCAGCACCAGAAGAACACACATGCAATTTGATAAAATGCCAGTCTTGTTCAGATTTCCTTGCTGTATAAATTGAGTGCTAACGATCTCCACTCGGCTCCCCTCATGTACTTATGCAGCCCTTTTCATGTTTGCTGGATTATTATCGATTGATTGTTAGATAAAACAGCAAATAAGAGAAGTTCATGTAACATAAACTCGAGGGGCCTTTCGGGGAAAATTTTCCCAATTATCAATAAGCACTGCTTATTCACTACCACAGTTTCACACTAGTCCCTGTATTCCCACAGTTATCATCAGAAAGAAGATATTAAAAACACCAGAGGGAAATCACAAAGCCTCTCAATAGTTTATAAAACTGGTACCTACAGATGTCCAACCCCCAACTTGGGTTTACAAATGCAGAAATAGCGTAGAGTTTATAAAAAACCCTTACTTTTCCCCCGTATTTGAGGTTTACGAGTTTCTGTTACAACCTTCAGTCATTTCCTCACACAGGATTCGGTAAGTATAATTAAATATTGAATAACTGCTAAAAAAAAAAAAAAAAAGCTGCTGCTTTTTTCCTCATGAATATATCTAGGCCTGACACTCAGTAGCTTAAGGCAATTCTAGCTCTGTAATTTCTTTGCTGATTCATCTCCAGAAATAGGAAAGCAAATTCAAAAGGTTGCAAGCAGAAAGTATCAATCCTGTTGACTTTAAAACAAAATGGAAGGTTATGTTTATTGGGCCCAGCAAAACAAAAAAAGCTAATAAAAACAGAACTGTACCTACAGTGTGGATTCAGAAAACTCCTGTTCCTAACTTCGGGAAACTCGGGCACCCCTACACATATTGACTGTAATGTCTGTAACAGCACAGAGTTAATAACCAGCAGGAACTGCTGCAAACAGGAATTGGAATTGTATAACAGCAGAGCTTTGAGGTTTTAATTGCTGAAAGCACTTGGAAGGACTGACATGAAATTACCCTTCATGTTTTTCTTTCTCAGCAAAGCACTTCAAATAAAGTTCTCACTGTAGTTTCAGTTTCCAATACGTGTATCATGAAATTGGAGAAAAACAGCAAAATAAGACAGACTGGAATATTTTCTATGAACTTCCAGAAACTTTCAGCACCCATGATGGGAAGGAAGAGCCTTCAGCCTTCCCTGGCCAGCAGCACGTGGAAAGGTGAAAAGAAGGTGAAAAAGGGGAAGCAAGTATTGAACGAAGCTGAGAAATCACTCAGTTTCCTAAGGCCCAGTGCTCCAGTTGAAGCTTTCAACCTACAGCAATATTCCATATTTACCCACCATCTATATTTTATCTCCTTCCTTTCCTCTCTCTCTCTCTCACACCCATACGGAGCCAAGACAAATATTTTTAATTTCCCTAGCTCATTAAAAAACAAAACCTAGACCTTGGCTCTTATGGTCCAACTCTTTCACAAAATTAAAAGCAGTCCATCAGTTTCACGTTCACTCCTCTAAATCTTCCCTTGTGCAGAACAACAGCACAAGATAAAAACCAAAGGTACCTTTCCCTAAATCTTTTGGTATTTAGCAGTTTCTAGAAAGCTCCCCTTGAAGATCATTCCCTATTAAAAAGGGAATAAGGTTTACCCTAAGCATAATAGTTCTGAAACAAAAAATATTCAGTAGTGATGAGTATTTTTTTTACTTTTGGCTGTTTTGCATGTCTGTTTCTTCATTTTTGACCCGTATCTCCTATATTTTCCATCTGTTCAAGCCATAATTTCCAGTCCACTGGAGCAAAAGCAATGGTAAAAGCATTTCGCCAGCAGCCCTTGGCCTTGCTTTATGAATGCAGCTCCAAATCTTGCTGCCACTCAAGGCAGAACTTCAAAAAATAATGGTCTGTTTCCAAATAAAAATTAATACGATTTTTCTCATAAAAGTTACGTTGGGGGAGGGGAGAATGGACCTTTTCCTCTATCAGAGAGGAGATCAGAATGAGAAGAGACCAGAGAGATGGAGAACACAGACAGCACAGTTCTGACCAAAACACCCGACAAAAAAGCCCCAGGGATGCTGTGACCAGATCAGAGGAGGCTCCCTGGGAGCACAGTTAAACAACGCTGTAACTGCTCTGGCGCTGCAGCAGGCGAGAGCCGCAAAGCCAGGTTCTCTCAGAAAAACAGGTCAAGAGAAATCAAAACTCAAGAAAGCAACACGAGTAACAGCAAGTCGTTACAAAAGTTTGTTTTTAAAAGGTACCAGCAAAGTGCTGTTTTTAAGACAAGAGTGCCACATTTCTCATTTTGAACTGATATTCGCTCCCTATTTTTAGCTTATTTTTTGTTTTATGATCCCTTAGATCTCAAAATAAAAAGCTACAATTCAAACACATCTTTTCCTTTTTGTTCCAGAAAATTCATTTTAGAAGCATGCCTTTAAAAGTTCAGGTGCTGAGTTTTCATCCTAATTTAAACAAAGCAAGGTTTTTGAAAATTTTATAAACCTACATGTAACATAATTATCATGGTTGTAAGCAGCTCCTCTTCTAATGGATTACAGCTCATGGAAATAGAGATGCTTTGAAGTGAGACTTCTAAGATTCTACATTTACAGTGTAAAAACAATAAACATTTTTACCTTAATTCTCATTTAGATTTAAAAAACTGGTTTTAATGTTTATATTTAAACCTATTTTTAAATGTAGTAGACGTTTCCATGTCTGCTGATGTGAACCCTTCTAAGTCATTAGTATAGACAATAAAGACACCCCTAACCACTTGCTATGAGGAACTTGGATTGTCTGGCTTGAAATCAGCACTCAGGAAACAATTGAAATCTTAGATTGACTCAGAAAATGAGAAACTGATGTGGTCAGGAGCGGTGTTTGTCCTCCACCAGATGAAAAAGAAATAATAGCCCTTGAGTCAGCAACTAAGTGCTGTGGTTATTCAGTTTATATTTATCACACACCTGCAAAGGAAAAATGTCCTGATTTTAGGGCAAACCATTTCCCCCAGAAATCCCCCACAAATCTTCCTGGGGAAGGGGAGAGGGAAAAAATTACTGTGTTAAGCTCTTACTGCTTAGGTGAGTGGTGTCACATCCAAGTTACTCCTTACTCCAGGCCAAGGCAGACATCCAAGTTCAACAATGCTCCATTTATGGCCTTGCCCCATTTTAAGCCTTGAAATGCGAGATGTGTAACCACCAGAGCAAGGAGTTTCACCTCAAGTCACAGCAGGGTGTGATTTCTTAGGTGGCAGCTCCAAGCACCTCTAGTGCTCAGCACAGCTGTTTTACGAACACAGTTCCAGATGTGAGGTATTTGTAGAAGAGGGGAGGTCACTGCTCCCTCCTATGATGCACCTGCTCTTTCAGAGGAATGTTTGGGGAGCTTTGGCAACACCCACCATTTCCAGGACAAACACCTAAGACAAATCAATCTTATCCCCAGAAGGCAGAGTATGACATTTACCTTCAGCTCAGGAAGAGGTGGCACAAGCCATTGCCAAGGGATAACAGAACTGAACCATCTCTGCACACACGGATTTCCCACACGTCAGCCACACGACCCTTGTTCACAGCGCTGGAGCACAGGGCAGACTTGGAAAGAAGACAGCTGGACAGTCCCGCCTGCAGGCACCACACGCCTGCTCCGTGTGCCCCAGCCCAGCCCTTGCTGGTCCTTCCTGTGTTACACTGGTGGTTACAGGGAGCTGCCCCCGTGACACCTCGGTGCTTGGGCAGGATGAGGTGAATCCACGTGGAGCTTGATGTTACATTCAAACACCAGCCACCACCCCCTCGGGCAGTTTCTCATTGTCAGCAATTGTTTTGGTCTATCAATATCAGGAACCTCAAACATCCCATAATACAGAACCAGGCTCACAACAAGCTGAGGAGAGATGCTGAAGCATGCGAATCCTACTTAGATGCTCAATTCTTGCTCATTTCCTATAAATAACTGCAGATTTAAGCTTTATTAATCTCAACATGAGTCCAGCGAGAGATTAGGAGAACTGCAGACTCCAGCTCCCAGGACTTCAGATGTTATCTCCTCTTAGTACATAGATACATCCTAGCTCTACCATTTCAATTTCTGTAAGCATTCCTCGAAGGACAGCTTCAGGAAAAGGCCTTTCTCACTCCAAGAGATCACATCCCAGACAATTCATACGGTATCAGACTGAACAACATGAGAAATGCTGGGTCAACCAACTGCAATACAACGTCTGGAGAGCAGCAATGGATGCGAGGCAATCCATACAGAGCAAGTGACTGCCAAGAGCAGAGAAGCTGTAAGGTACCAAGGAAACACAGAACAGCCTTACCTCAGCGTGAACTGATCTTCTGTCGAGTTCTTAGCAACGGATACAAGGAAAGTCAAAATGTCCCCTTGCTTGACAGTCTTTGGTGCATACTGGATGACAATGTTGTTATCCAGCCTCATTTCGGTTAAAGAAAGGGCAGCACGTGTCTGGTAAAGGAAAACACTTCCAATCCTCTGCAGGGGGGGTCCTGACTCATCGATGTCATTGCGCCCCGATCGGATCCCGTTACTTTTCCTCACATCCTCCTTGGTGCACTCCCCTCTCTCATCTCCTGCTTGGATGGAGTAGTACAGCTCCACGGGGCTCCCTTCAGACTTGTCCATCTGTTTCTTACGGCCAGCAACCACCGTGGGCGGGTTGAACCAGCTGGGCAGCAGCTCCAGCTGCGCCACGCAGAGCCCCAGGTCCCCCCCGAGCCGGCAGCTGCCCCGCACCTCGCGCGTCTCGCGGAAGGCGAACACGCGCAGGCAGGGCAGCCGCTCCGAGGGGCTGTACTCATCCCAGTCCCTGCCCACGATGTAGAACAGCACCTGCACCCGGGGCTTGCTCAGGTAGATCTTGGTGCTCAGGATGTAGGCCTTAAGTTTCCAGTTAAAGGAGAACTTGTTAGTAGATCCAAAGGGATTTGCAGACAACATTAAGTCCTGGGGCACTACTTGTTCAATGGAAAAAGGTCCGTAGCTGGCATTTAACGCCGGTGGACTCCTGGATTTGTAGATCAGAAAGGATTCCACCCGGGACTGCAGGCTGGAGTTCCTCATAATATCCTGGTTGGCTTCCTTCAGAAAGAAGGAAACATCCGCATTGTGGATACGATAGGTCACAGGCAAGTAAGTTGGCAGCAGGGAAAATCTCTGTATGCTCTCCAGGATCCCTCGGCTCTCAGTCACTGTTGAAAGGAAAGGAGAGTTTAAAAGATCACAACTTCAAGTCATACTGTGCTATAACCTTGCTGACTTTACTGAGGGGATCAGCAGTGCTGCAGCTGGGATTAGTGGCAATAAACCTCATCAGTCCATGCAGAGGTGGCCTAGGTAGATGATGATTTATCTAACCAGCTCGGAAAACAACAGTTTATGACACATTCTGCATGACAGCCAGATTAAAAGAAGTAGCTTGGGTAGGTTTTTACACATGCCAAAGGTCACATCTTCACTTGCAAAAGGCGTTTATCATCAGAGAACGAAACTACTCAGGTCAGCAGCAGCAACCCCAGACCACTGCACAGGCACATCTAAACCAATCTGATCATTACAGCAAGCTCCACCTGCCCGGGAATCCAAGGCAATGACTTTACATCAAATGCTGCAAATGGACCACTCAGAGCTCACTTCAAACCTTTTCAGCACTCTCAGGCAATGCATGGACTCCGAATGGCTTCCTGCACAAGGCTGAATTTCACATTAAAAACAATTAGTACAATAACACAATTTACACAACAGCTCCTTTACATCACTCTGGTGCTCGAGGATTTCAAGAGGAGCTGTATTTGCATCCAATTTACAGTCCCTTCTATTTCACTTTATCCACGAGTAGAGGGTTTTTTCTGTAAATCACCATCAGGATTGGTGCGCTGTCGCTGCCTAACCCTACACCGTCCCCTAATGCAGCTGCGTTATCTGGGGGCTGTAGGTCACTGCACACAGAGAACATCTCCAGTGACACCGAGCCTCTCCCGCTGCAGGGCACCGATTTCAACTGTGCCATCCAGCAACCACCTCAGGCAGGCTGTGTGCTAAAGAATAAGCTCTGCGTCCTTTCTAGGAACTGTCAGTCCCGAAGAACAAAGACACCCACTGTTAAAAAATACAGATGCAAATACAGTATTCACCTTTCCCATTTGAACAGCTGACCTTCGGGCTCACAATCTTCCACCCTAATTATGAAATAAATTGCCTTTTTTTCCCCCACAGCAAATTCAAATCCTTACCCTTATTCAGAAAGGGGACAAAGGCTTACCACAGATGGCATTCAAAGACAACCCAGTTTCTCAAGCTCTAATTCACAAATGCTTTAGTAGTCTTTATTTTTTTGTTTGGCATCTGACCTACATATTTATTTGCTCATGAGTACTGTGGGGGCCTAAACTGATGCCAGTTACTCCTAACCATGAATCTTCCATTTAGGTACTGCAATCCACTCTGACCAACATCAGACAAGTCATTTTTCCTGTGCTGCTGCTCCATGTCCAAAAAATAAAGGGTATTACTGTTTCTTTCCCCTTGTCTGTGTAGACTGCAAACATGACAGACTTATTTTACTATTTATGCAGGAGCAGCACCTAAAACCCCAAGGCTGTGATCGTGGTTAGCGTCTCCAGGCCCTAACACAATGCAAAACAATAAAATGAAGTTTAGAAAAAGGAGCAAAAGACTTTCTAGATGTAAAGCAAAATCAACTGACTTCTTAAAAAAAAAAAAAAATCCAGAAAAACACCTAAAAACCAGCAACAAACCAGAACAAACTAACCCCGGATAAGAGTGGGCATCACTCAGAAAGAACCAATCCCACAATGGAAGAGGCCAGGAAGAAAGGATTGCAGAAGAGTTTCACAGCTTCACAAAATCCTTCTCTACATCTTTAAAAAGTGGAATTCCTCTTCCAAGAAACAATTGCAATAAAACCTTACTTTAAAAGGTTTAATTAATGTCTACTCAAACCCCAAAGAACTGGAAATAAAATCTATCAGAAGAATCAGGAAAACGGCCCCAGAACACATCAACAGATGAGACTGTAAACTGCAAGAGCACTAAAAGCCTGAAATCCTGTGATTCCCCCAGAGGCGGCAAATTCATCTTAGATCTTATATAAAGATCATTTTTAATAAAGAGTAAATTGCAGAGCTTTTTTACACACAAAAATACCCTTCATTTTAGCTTTAGTCTTTAGAGCATTCAGCTCCCACTCTTTTGCTAGATACTCACTGAGAGCAAGTGAAAGTTTTAGCGACCTTTTTCTGAATAATCCTCCAACAAAGATTTCTACCAGCCCCGATGGCTTTGCTGGTACCGAGCTGCAGGGCTGGAGCTCTCCTTCTCCAGCCCCGAGGCAGCATCTGTGATGGTGCTCGCCCAGCTCACTGCATCTTTCCTTCCCCATCCAATGCCCCATTTATAAATTCCACACTCATTTCATTCTCTTCCCAACATCTCGGCAAAACACAGCAAGGCCTCAAAGAAGCAACTTCGAGCATTCAATTTTTTTACTCCCCTTATTTTGATTGCAGCTCCCTCCCTTGCATTCCACAGGGAGAAGAACATTATTTTTATATTAAAATTGAGTGTTTCACCTCATAATTTTTTAATCATTTATTTTAGTGCTTAAATATCTGAGGGATTAAAAACCTTCCCCCTGTATTCCCCATCTCCACAGGACAATGTTCCTCAGATTTTGTAAAGCAATGACTCTTCACAACAGGCGAGCAACACAAATGGAGGCGGGGGGGGGGGGGGGGGAAGAGAGAAGGTGAACTGCCTGTGAAAATAGGAAACAATTTCATACCAATTTCCTCACCAGCTGGAGCAGGGTCCATTGGTTTTAAATTTCTGGGCAGTGGCAAACTGGTCCCTCACTGGTGTCCTTCCCCCCACCACCAGGCTGTGAACGTGCACTGAATATGAACTGGCTTGTGCTGGAAGCTGGCAGCAGCTTTCCAAACAGCCAAAGGCCAAAAATTCAAACAATTTTAAACTTTTATCTGGGGAGAGTTATAATCAGTACAAACAACAAAAAAAAAAAAAAAAAAGGCTCAAAAACAACACTGAGCTCTGCAGTACCATCTGGATTTTGACCGTGAAAGTTTATTAAGGATTCTGAAGGATAGGAAATTAAAAACAAAAACAACTATCAGCGTCCTTAATTACAACCATGACTATTTTTGTAAAAATTATGCATGTTTTTACAAAGGCAGAATTGCAGAAGATTACAATTTTGTGTTATTGAGTGAGATCCAGCATAAAAGTGGTGTTTTAAAGATTTAAATTATATAATCTGTCCTAAATATTTCATTCCATCTATGCCACCATAATCAAAATTCCACTGGAATAACCCACCTGAATAATTAAGACAAGAATGACACAGTGACCCTCTCACTTTAAGTATGTCAAACAAAACAAAGGATGGGGAACTGAAGTGCTGTTAAGGAAACAGCATTGAGACAAAAAAGTACACAAATAAATTCAAGAACTGCAATTTACCTTTACTGTACCCCTGTGTCAGAAAACTTCCCTACATGGAGACCTTGGCAGCAGAACAACCAAGTGCAGCAGTGCAGGGCACGAACCAGCCCTGCCGATTCTGTGTGGACGTACAGCACAGAGCGGGACCAGATTAACAAACTCTGAGGAGTTTAAGCCACAATCCAGAGAGATCCACTCAGTTTAGAACTGATCAGTGGTGCAAGCTGCCAGAACAGCTCACCTTAAGCTGAATCACTGCAGAGGAAACCCAGATTCCTGCAGAGGAGCAGAGCCAGTGATGCCCCACAGCACCGGAATCCTGAGGGCTGACCCCCAATGGAGGAGCTGCTCCACCAGGCTCTGGTGAAGGAAACCAATAAAACCTGATTTTGATGCCTTTCTTATGCCAGGAGTGTTATTTCTCCATCCCTTGCAACAACGGCTGTGTCTGAGCCCTCATGCCGTGAGGGGTCTGTTGAGGATTTCAATCCATGGCCACCAGAGATGTTGTCATAGGATTGTTTTCTTTCCTCTCTCTTTAGTAAATCTTCCCCTGGCTGACACTGGTTAAAAAATTGCCATTGATGGAAGAAGCAAACAATTTGTAGGTCAGTGAATTTGAAGGCATCTGAGAAAAAGGCAGCGTGTTCAGTTTGCTCCTGCCCAGCCAAAGCTTGTGCACCAAGCCCTCAACACGACATTTGTACACTTGCTGCATTCCCCTTTCGAGTCACACTGCTTTCCTCATTAAGCCATTAACTTACTGCAGCCTGGCTAAAAATCTTCAGTCCTTATTTCTCGAGTATCATGGAACAGCAGCTTTCAGCCAGTGACAGAAGCACTCCTCATAGCTCAGTTTTACTGCAAAGTTATTGACCATGGCTTCAGAAAATTGAAGGAATCTGCCACACCACTAACTTCATTCTGTACTGCCAGATCCTTGGGATTTCAGCCCTCACAGTTACTTTATTTTTAAAACTGTTCAATCCACAATCATCCAGCATTCATGAGATATAAAACTCTTCCAATCAATTATATAATGCTACTATTAAAAAAAAAAAAAAAAAAAGGCAAATTGTCTTTTTCTTGTAGATTGAAGGGAACAACTTCTTAGGAAAATTGCCTTCCCAGCTGCAGGCTCAGGCTGGTAATGCAATAGATGGAATTTGTTGCTGTATCTTGGGGATTGAGATAAGTGGCTCTTTTCAGTAAGGCCAGAAATTTTACCTTTTTAGTTCATTTCAGCTGCTCTCCTTGAATCTTCTGAACACTTCTGCTCTTCTTGGTTTGCTATGAATTGAAATAATTTTAGCCAAAATATCGAGAAAAAAAAAAATCTGCTAGCGTGATATATTTTCAGCTCTGGAACGTAATGTCACAGGAGATGTCTGTTCCAATAAAACTTCATGCTCGCTTTTGAAAAATTAAGATATTTCCATTTTAACCTAGTTAAGTGGCTGAATCTGCTAATGCTCAAAAGGGAGGCATTTTAAAGCTAAGCTCTAAACAGAGTGCATCCCTTCCCCAGGTGTAACTCAGCCAGTTCTTAACAGAGGGATGATCTGCTCTGCCACTTTGTGTCACTTCCAGTGGACAGAGAGGATTCACACTGTGTTTATCATCATCTGAGTAGGATCATTCCCATCCTATCGGATTTGTAGGCTGCTTGTCATGTTCCTTCCTTAGGTTCCAGCACCCTCCACAGCCCTTAAGCACAAATAAGGATGACTTCCTGTGTTCCTTCTTTGGCCAGCCTTGTGGCAGCTTCAGTTTCCTTAGAACCACTGCACTCAAACTCTGCATTAAGGGCTTGCTTTGCTTTACTGCCAGCAGCTTTATGACACAGTGGCAAAATGTAAGGGGAGGCTGAGGACTGAACCAGTCAGATCTTCCTGCAGACTTCCACTACTTTGCTACATTAAAAAACCCAAACCCACAGGAAATAAACAAAAACCAACCAACCCAGCACACCCTCCTGTGGAACACCTCTGTCACGCACGGATGACAGGAAGCTGAGCCATCCCATCTCTAGCACAGACACACAGCGTGCTGGTGGCCCCCTGCCTCCAACGCGCAGGAAAGTCCACAGGGTGTTTCTGCCCTGCAGATGAACTTGTTCTTCCAACTGAGCACTCCCTTCTGAAGGCATTATGATATTTTAAAGTCTCCAGTGATCCCATTATTCCCTACGCAGCTGTGCAACGCAAGGCTGAAGCAGCAATTGATCGCTATCAATGAACTGTCACTATTCACACTGGAGCACTGAGCTCCTGTCACTCCTCACCTACTTGCTTGGAAGGGGAAAATCAGCATACCAGTACAGAAGTTAAATAATCCAGCCCATCTGCAGCAAGAACCCTAGTCTCTCCTCCCTGTGCTGTCACACCATTAAAGAACAGTTTCCAAAAAAACCTCCTGCTTTTGGTAACCATCACCATCCTAAAGGGCAAGTACCCAGAGAGCAGCGATAAGGCCAAATCGATGTGTCACAAAGAGAAAAGCAAAAATAGAACCCTGCAACCCAAGAGTCATGCATTTATCTGTAACAAATTAAAAAGAAAAATGGCTTCAAGGCCCAAAATCACCAATTTCTTTTTAAATCCTCTCCTTATTAGCATTTCAGACTGCTCTGCCTTGCTTCAGTTTATAACATTCCCTGTGACCGTTTCATCCTTGGGAAATTATCATTCTCCTCCAAGAGCAATGCTGTTCCCAACCTGCCAACTTCTCCCTCTTCCCCCAGTTATTACAACTCTCATTCCAGTTCTGCATCTCTCTGCAGAGCTTGTTAGAAAGTTGGGGAAAGATGATTTGGACATCAAGGCTGCAGACCACCCTGAAAAGCTTCTTGGTGAAAAGGTGACTCCTTATTTCTTGCAAGAGAATTTTAAACAAGTTGGAGTACTTTAAAGAGTGCAACATACACTTAACATCAGCAGATGCAGAATAAAGCAAATTAAACTCAGACAAATCACCTGTACCATCATTGCTAAGAGGACTGCACATTTTCAAACCAGTCTTTTTATGAAAACTATCAAGCATCACTACCGCAGTGAGAAAGAACTTTAAGTGTTGAGTCAGGCAAAGAAGGAAGTACTCTGAGCCAGGATGCTTCAGCTTCATGAGGATCTGCCTGATCAGAAAGACAAGTCAGTTATTGATGTGCTTAAACAGAAGCCTTTGCAAGGGGAAACATCACAGCCTGTCCAGCAAAGCACATCTGAACCACTGTTACAAACATTCAGAAAAAGGCTTTCTGCAAAGGGAGCTCTTGCTCCACCAGAGGAAGCAACCAGCACCACAGAAACAATCCTCAGACTCAGCATGATCCACTACCTGATGCTTCAAAAGCAGGGCAATAAACCAAAATGAATTTATCATTTTCACAAGCCTGACCACCAGGAACTCCTTGTGGGCTGCCCTAAATGATAATTCCGGAAGTTTAATCTCAGCATCAAAGGATTTCCACGCCATCATGTCTGGAGTGAGAGCAGGCAGCTGATCCTGACATGCACGACGTCCTGTGCAGGACTCCCAGGATCAGCTGAGGTCACACACTCCCCCTGCACTTCTCACTCCTTACTCTGGTACCTGACCCCGTGGCTTTGCAGGGACTCACCCCGATGCTCTCCCAGACACAGACTGAGCTCCCGGCTCCTGCAGCAATCCAGGAACTCCAGCTGCCTTAGTGGGCCTGATTCACAGGCAGATAAAGCCTGTCAGCAGCAGCACTGAGCTCTGATGACACAATATTTTCTTTGAATATCCCATTTTACTAAAGTTTGAAGAAACTTTTGTAAATTAATCATTGATGTTAGAACAGATGACACCTCATCATTCATTAGGGGAGAGATGAACAATCCTGAAGTTGTTTCATTATTCACATCGACAGACAGATAAAGAAATCATTTAAATAAAAGGGCCTCAGAGGAACACATACACCTTTATATTACCACGTGATACAAAAATGATCAGAGAAAGATCATATAACAAAGGCAAGTTTCCACCTGAAAAGGCAGCAAAGTAATAATTACAGAGAAAAGTATTTAGATAAAAGGATATGACACTGTTTCACAAAATGATGTCAGCCTGAACATGAAAGGGCAAAGCAGTGATGGGCACCACAAAGTTTACAGTGAGAAAATCAGAAAAAGAAAAAAAACAGCAAACAAAAAATAAACCAAAGTCACAGTCACACTAACTGCTGGGGGACAGGGAAAGAGTGGCAGAGGAAAACTTTTCTGGCAGTCCAGACACAGAACATCAGTAACCACACAGGGCTGTCCCCGATCCATCAGCTGCGAGCGATTCAGGGGAGAAGGTACCAGACTCGGGGCGATCCATCCCCGCCGTGTGCCTGTGCTCCAGCAAGCACAGAGCTCTCCCCTCACCCTCCCGACACACACAGTGCCCGGCCTGTGCGTTTATCTCATGAACCTCGAAAGGAGAGACTCTCCAATGGAGGCAGCACCAGGACAGGAGGGATCCACTAGAGGCTCCAGAGACAAAAGCGGCAAAAGGACCGGGAGACAAGAGCTGCTGTGCCTAACAGACTGAAATATTCGGGGTTTTCAGCAGTAGCAGTTTGTGCGTCTCCGTTTCTGCCCTGCCCCCTCCTCACTTACGGCTCTACTTGCAAAGAAAGAAATAAATGAAGATCTCAAAGACTTAAAGAACAAAAAGTCAAACACAAGCAAAAAAACCCCACAAAATTAGAAAGGTGAAATACTTGCTGGAATATCTTGACTTAAACACAATTTCTCAGTGAATTATATTTGGGAACCAACGGAAAGGAAAGTAAGGCTGAGTCGCAGGGGAGTGAGAGCGACAGGAGTCCAGCATTCACGGTGAGATTCCTCAGGACAGAGACAGAAACGCAGGAGTGGCAGGGAACAGCCTTACACTGGTTAAACAGACACTGCTCAGACAATCAGAAGCTGATCAGATTCTGCCCCGCATGTCTGCAAAACTCCCTCTTCATTTTCTGCAGGGATGCCAGGGCTGTGCAGAGGCTGCAGTTCTGCTACCAGGCCATTACTGATGGGAGGAAGAAAGAATTCTAAGCGCCAGATGAACACCTGAGTCAGCAAAAGGAACAGCCCAGTTCCTGCTGCTGACCTTTCCAGAGACACCCACGTCTGGGCACCCTAATCCAATTCCCCTGCTTTGGGAACTGCAGCACAGGAGTGTCTGTGGCTGCTGGCTGAGCATTCTTTCCCTCCAGAGTATAGGTTTTTTAAATTCATTTTAATTTTATTAATCCATATCACGACTCTACATCTTGCTGCAGGCTCTGTGCCTAATACTGAATTCGTACAACCAACAATTACAATATTGATCTTCAATGGCTACATTCACTAACAAGATTAAAAAAATTAAGAAAATCTTTTAAACTCTTATTTAAATAACACCACAGTGCTGGTATAGGCTGTAAATTTCCAGGAATTTCAATAAACCCAGCAATATTTCACTAAATACATACCCATTTTGCATGCAATAAAGAAAGTGCAGCTTAAAAATACCTGAGTGTGCTCTCAGAAGGAACTGAAGATAGTAATGGGTACCTGTTCAGGTACCTTTTGTACCTGGAAAGCCTGGAAACTGGAGGACACCAGAGGAGATAAATAAACACACAAACAGCTACAAGGAAAATCTGCTTTTGGCAGCATGGGACACAGGCAGAGCTCATTAACGCTTGGGTGTTTCTATCTTTCACTGTGATCTCTGGGACAGACACACTCGACACACCTGGGAATGCAGCGCCCTCAATCCACAGCATCCTCCTGCTTAGAGGATTCAGGAAACAAAGCTTTAATTCCTGCCCTGAAAAGCTGTTCTAAAATAACATGTACAGTCCAAATCTGTCAGCAGCCACTAAGATCTCACCACTCTCCCCAAACACAATGGCTACACTCATTAATGGAGATGAGCAAGATCCTTCCTGACATGTTCTCATGAGCTTCTGAATCACTGGGGCTCCATCCTTCCCATGCAGTTTTCATTTGCTACGAGGTAACCCAACACATTCCTGAGCCTTGTCATCTCCTTGTCATCTAAGGAGGGAGCCAAGGTCTCTCAGAAAAATAATTTGCCTGAAAGAAAGGGCACACGAACACCAGAATAATTAATCAGGCAGTTTTGCAGTCTGATTCTGACCACTGAATGCCACCGAACTTCTAGCAGGTGCTCAGGGGTGGTATCTGGTGTGAACGTGCACTTTTCCTAGAGGAAGCTTTGCAGAGCTAACTGAGGCAGCACTTGGCTCTGTCTCAGGGGCTCCATCATCCCCAGGAGTACCCATGATAATCCACTCCCAAACAGGACTGAGCAGAAGAGCCTGTCCAGGCTGAAGCTTGCTGCTCAACAGCTCCTCTCTCCTCATTTTCATCCCAGTGACAAAATCCTGCTCTCCCCACTGGCCAAACCGGGTGGCCACCTCTCAGGTGAGATAGCTCATCTGGACTGGCTGAAATAATGCACTTTTTCTGTTGCCTCTTTGGAAGCTATTTTACAATACCTGGCATGTTCCTCTACCATTAAAATCTCTCTTTGTTCTGGAAATAAACCAGCGTGCTCCTCTCTCGGAAGTGTAACAGCAAGGAGAGTCAAGAGGATTGACATTATCATTTTATAGTCCCACAATGTTTTGTTTTGCTATCCCAGCAAACTCCAAAGGGCAAGAACCCCCGAACTTACCCAGTATTCATTTAACTAAACCTAGGGAAAGTTCTTTGCTCATGCAAATCTGCAAAATCTCATTCAGAAAATTACTGTACCTTTTCAAACCAGCCTCATTCTCTCTCACAGCTACTTAAAAGTGCTCTCTAGATGAGCTGATACTGATGGATTTGCTGCAGAGTTCATCGCTCCGTAAACACCAAAAGAGATTCTACCCAACAAAGTCTCCAGTGTTTTCCTTGGCACTTCTCTGGGAGTTTGTTCCATCGGTTTTGAGCCATTTTCACATCTCCTCACAGATCCTAAAGGTCATGTTAAAATCCACCTCAGCTAAATACCTTGTTTTCTTGAAGGCTGACTAGGAACTGGAACGTTCAGCTGGGTGCCACAGTCAGAATCTCCCCAGGAGAATGCCATTACACACAGAGCTGACTGCTCTGGTGATTTAATTGCAGGACAGTTCCTCCCGGAGAATGTGGAGGATGTGTGATATTCAGCAGCAATAAGGACTGCAGGGGAGCTGCACAAGAACCACTGGGAGCTCAAGATTATTTTCCCCTACCCTGCAATTAGCTTGGATACTTAAAAATTCCTGCTCCTTGGACATGAATAGTTTTGCACTCTAGTCCCACTGAGCAGCTTTCAACAAGAGATTTCAGCAGCACTGGTGGAAAACACACAATGGAAAGCTCAGAAACAATTACAGCACATTTAAAGTAAATTACAAATACACTTTCTGCCAAGCAGGTCTCCGCACTTACAGCGAGCACAAACTGGAGTCCCTGTCACAGCCATCTCCTAAAGGCCGGTTCTCTGCACATTCCAGCCAATTATCCTCACCAGTGTCTCAGGGAGTATTTACATGTGTGAATCCACGTGCACATCTGAAATAGTTTAATGCATATTTAGTGTCGCTGTTTGTGTGCAGTTCAGTGCAAATCCTACTGCAAGCAAACATATTAAGTTGTACATATTAAGTCTGCACCAAATTGATTCTACAGTTGTGTGATTGATGCTTCACATCACTGCTTGTAAATAACAGATTAAAAGCTGAAGTTCTCTAATTGAATGTCTCCAGAATAAAGAGCAGTGTCTGCCAGGTGGAGCAAGACAGATGGTGGGATCTGTCTGCCACAGCAGCCCAGCAGAAAGGCACCACCCGATTTCAGCTCCAGGTGGAAGCTGCACTGGCCACTGCATTTTGTCTGGCAGGGTTAATTTACAGAACTGCTGCTGCAGTTCGTATATTCTGCTCTAAGTCTGTGTGAGTAACTGATTTTTCAGCTGCCAAGCTAAACTAATCAAAACCTAAAAACAATTCTCTCAGGTCAATCCAAAGTGAAATACCTTTCAGCACCCCAGCACTACAAAAGGGAAGGCGAAAACCCTAATAAAACCATAGGAAAATACAATGCTACCCTTTAAAAATGTAACAAAAAATTTAAAGCCTCCAACCTTTCTTCTCAAGTTCCATCTTACTTTTTGAAAATTGCTTTCTCAGGAAAGCTACTCTGCATCTCCATTTTAATCCACAGCCTTTCTACTACACTGACACGCTTAAGAGCTACTGGAATTTTTTATTTCTTCAATTTAGTACATTCATAATAAAGGCAGTTCCTTTAAAGCTTGACATTGCTTCCCTGTGAATGGCTGTTCCTGAAGATACCAGCTACCTCTCATTGTCCTAGCGGGATAAAATCAAATCACTGGATAAATGGAATAAATAGTTGAGCAAATCTTTCTATGCCTGGTTACCATAATCGACAAATCACTACCAAATGTTGCTTTATTACATAACAAAGATAAGGATTAAACCTGTGTTTGGAAGACAACAAATACATAATTAAGACCAAACAGAAAAGTACTGATTACTTAATCTAATTTATATTACTATCTCTTGTTTTACAAATTAGCTAAGCTTCTTCGCATACCCATGCATGCAGTCTGTAAGTGCTTCAGACCCCTTTCCCAGTCCCTGAAAAATGGTTTGACTTGATGGAACAAATCACAGAATGTACAGACATTTACTGCCTGGCACTTTAGGAAATACCCAGGAATAAATCAACCAAGACAAACCACTGAAAGTGAAGGAAAGCAAAAACATTAAAATGACATATTAAAAGTGTTCTGCCAAGTTACATACAGTTCACAGAGGTGCCACATATAAAATTTAAGACCTGAGCGCTTTAAATTGTACAAATAGCAAGGAGCATTTTACTGATCTCATCGTCACTGAAAGGGAGGAACTCCACACATCGCACGGAGTTTTGGTACTGACTGCCACCTGAAGGAGGAGACAGAGCAGATTCGGGGGCAATACCTTGGGAGGAAATAACGAACAGGTGAGGAGTCCCATGGTAATGCAGAGAAACGGGAGAAGCTTTCCAGGGAAAGGTTCATCACAAAGCCCACACAGTGCCCGGCAGGAATCAGCAGAGCCAGCACCCTGTGTGCCAACCAGGGCACAGCGGTGGTGCTTGAGGCTGCCGTGTCTGCACCGCCTGCGCACACAGCCCCTGCCTGGGCACAGCAGGCTCAGCCCTGTCTCGCTGTTACTGCAGTACAGCCTGAGGAGTGAGTGTTCCATGCCTGCGGTCCTGCTGCGCTCTCAGCAGCATTTTCCTGCCTGCTGCCCCCCCGGCACTGTGACCACAGCAGGACCCACAGCGTCACTGCGGAGCAGAGCCGGACACCGTGCCCCACCACCAGCACCGCCTCCTTCCTGCTCTAGGGGCGCGTTTCAGATCCGCTGTGAAACAAAACCCTTCTCTCCCAGGGCAGCTGAAGGTTTCAGGCCCGTTCACCTGCACAGTTTTTGTACTGAGAGAGGGCTGTCGCTTTCCTGCTTCATAAAGAGATGAAGCGTTTGCTCGGGGGAGCACAGTGGGATCTGAGCTTAGGAACAGGTAATTCCATAGGCTGGATAACCAAAGGCAGCAGCGTACCACCGTGCTCACAGAGCCAGAGCCAGCCAACACCCACCTTTTTTCGTGCAGAACACCCTTCAGGGCTTGTGCCCTCTGGCTCCTTTCAGCCTGTTTAAAGGTCACAGGCTGACATTTCAGGAGCGTTAGAAGTCATTGTCTTCCCCTCCATGTGCCATCCCTGCTTAAGCGTTACTCCCTTCAGCCACAGGGCTCAAGGCAACAAATTACTTCTTTGTAAGCAGACCAGATCTGGGAACTGCTCTGGAGACTAAAAACAAGGCGAGGCAGCTCAGCAGAAACAATGCTAGATAGAAAGGGGCGATGCATAAACCAAACAACCCCCAGGAAACACGAAACTGAAAGAGAAGATGCACTTCCCCCCCCACCTTGGGTCAAAAAATCCAACGAAAGATGAAGTCAGCCTCACTCATAGACCATAGGAGCTCAGGCCTCTGCCGTAATGGCAAGTGAGATACCATCAGGTGTTAATAACGTTTCAATTTAGATAGTTAGGACTCTTCTCCACTAAAACACAACCAAAGAGGAAAAAACACCAAAAAAACCTCAAACCACTTACTTTCTTTAAAAGCAGGATCTACACTTTTTATGTAGCACGCTGTCCTTCCAAAGGTAGGGAAGCAGGTAGCAGGAGCCGCTCATTAAACGAAGGGGGACTGAGGGAGGAACGCTGTATTTAATTAGAAGGCACACCTGGGGATGGTTTGGCTGATTGCATGACTCAGCAAAGCCCCAAGGCTGCTCCGAGTTAAATTAGTTTGTGAGAGCCTTATCCAGCTTTTATGCTCTTCAGTGCTCAGAATGCCACATCTCCAGCAGTGCTTTTCCTGACACCACTGCCTGCCCAGAGTTATTCATGGGGAAGTTTCCTATGAGGAAATTCATTGGGAGTGCCCACCTCCTCACAGACAAAAGTCCAGGAGTCACCTGACCAAGTTCTTCTGCAAGTATTTTAAGAGTCTTATCAGGGAAGAGTTAAGAGTTGCAGGGGGTTAATTGCTCTTTATATTTTGATTGGAGGAAAAATTGCAGAAGGGCTGTTCTCTGAAAGTTTCTGCAGCTGTAATTAGGGAGTGTTTCAAATGTGTTGCCAATTAGCTTAATTGGTGTGCAGGCTGATTGAGACCTGTGCAGGAAAGGTTCCTTATTACATAAGGTGGGGGGAAGAAAGAAATAAAGACCAAAAATTCTCATAAACTTGCTAAGTGGAAGAAGACCAGAAGTAGTATTTGACTTCGTGAGTAGCAGCTCATGGCGAAGTAACAACTCTCCAAGTATTTGGAGAATAAACTCTTTGAAGATTGGCTTCAGCTGTAGCTCGCTAAATCCCAGACTAAGTGCTTGACTAATTATGACTTCAGCTGTCTCTATGATTTCATTAGATCAGTCTGAAAACAGAATGTGGTCCATTTGGTATTAGCTGAAGCTCTGCTGTGAATTGTCAAGGTTTTCAGCTTCATCAGGACAGATGTAAGAGCTGCAATGTCAGGCACTGTTTGCCTTCCAGGACCAGCAGCAGAGGCCTTAGATGCTGGACCACAGGAGTTCTACTGCTGCCCAACGCCTGTTAATTCTGGATTAAATTAAGTTAAAGGCCCTGGTGAAGTAGTGGAGAAGCCTTTATGTTGCCTTTAAAACTGTTTTCCTTAGCTCACCAACGAGGCAAACATCAGCCATGTTCATCTCTGCAGTGAGCACTGCGGATTTGCTGAGCACCCGTTCTGGGCTGTGCAGAGACACAAATCCACACAGACACTCCCACCACAGCCCTGCTAATCCACAGAATCTATCCACACCACCATGGAATTCTGCACAGAAAAAGAAACCCAAGCCTGTTGCCATAATTCTGTCTTACCTACATGAACAGCAAATCTGCTTTTTGTTAGAACAGTGTTGAAAGCAGAGCAAATTCCTTTAATTATACAGCTTTTGAGGGTTCATGTCCTGCCTGCACGTTCAGTAACAAGAGATCTCAGTGCCATGCAGCTTGGCTGTGGTTAAATTTATTCCAAAACAGCCAAGAGTGAATCCAACTAAGGCTTAGCTAGCATAAGGGAAGATCAAAATCAGACAAGCAGAACGTTAGAGCTGACAGGGCTCCATGGTCATACTCAGAGTCCATTTCTCTGCATTTTAAACTACTTTTATAATTTGTTCTGATTTAAGCGCAGCTCCAAACAAAGGAATTCTTCTAGGATTGCCCACATTTGATCTTAGCATCTCAAGAGAATCTAAGACATTTAATCTCAAACCAAGTCTACGTTTTTTTAATCTCAAACCTTAAACTATGGCCAAATACAGTCAAGATCCAGAAACAAACAACCCCTCTCTGCTTCAGCCTTAACTAGGAAGGTCTCTTGGCATCAGTAATTTGCATTCATATGAAGTCAGTGAACTAAAAGAAAACAATGTCTGAAGACCAAGAATGAAATCAAAGCTACGAACGATAAGGACCGTGTCTCATGGATAGTGTCTGTTGACCAAAATACAGCTCAGTTCACATGGCTGCTTCCAGTACCAAGGATTTGCAGTCTTTTATAGTGCAGCTCAAGTAGCTCACCATGGTTCTATGGCGAGATGAGGTTTAAGTAAAGCTCCTGTGTTCATCAGCCCGTATGAGGGCTAAGCCAGTACAGGGTCACATATACCCCACACAAACACACACCACAGTGCTTCCCCAACACAGCTGTGGGGAGGATCCTGCCAAAAGCACAGCAGCACTTACTAATGCAGAGCACACCTTTCTGTCTGCCAGTAAAGCTGAAGTGAGAAGAGCTAAAGGAGGTAAATGGATTACAATTAGGTGAAAGAATAATAAATGTCCTCCTTTTATTATTTTAATACTCTTCTCAAAACTTTATATCACTCAATTCAGCAAGACATTTCAGGAGGCTGCTAGAATTTTGACTTTTCTCATCAGCACTACTTTCCTGATCAAGGTGTGAGCATTAACTGGTAACTACTCCCATTCATATGAATAATGTCCATTTTAAAGTTTCAGCTGCAGTGCAACACCCAGTTTGAACTGCTGCCTGTGAAAAGAGTAGATTCAGCACATCTCATTTATGTGCTTATCTAAACTGGAGGCAGCCACACAATATAATTTAGTGTATACAGCACTTTGCTAATAGAGAAACTATGCCCTGAGTAGCTTTTACTCAGAAGGTTTCTTTAGCTTGGAATCCGAACACTTAATACAGTAGAAGAATTTAATTATCTGGGGCACGGTTTCTCACTGACACAGGTGCTCTTACAGGAGAATTTACAGAGTCCATTATCTTCTCAAATAGGAAGCACAAGAAGTGATCATGCAAGAAAAGACGTTATAAAAGACCTCACTTAATCTCAGATTTGTGGGAGTAGGGCTCCAGTTTAAACATCAAAAGCTAAGTTCAAAGTCCTACTGCAAAAGGATCTGCAGGTGATGGTGTGTAACTCCTGCCCACTTGGACAAGCCCTGACTGGAATTCTTACACACTCATTACACAGCACCATTCATCTTGCTTAGTGTCTCTGAGTAATGGAGAGGACACAGACACTGACAGACCACGGGAGATTCATTGCCTCGGCCACTGGGGAGGGAAGAAAGAACAAACACAACGCTTTTCATCTGGCGCTGACAGCGTGGCGGGGAAATGAGTAAAACCTGGTCAATACTCTCCTGGGAATGCCTGGCTGTCGCTGTGCTGGGAGGTGAGCACGCACCTCCCTCAGGCTGGGAGGGCAGGCTTGAATTGGAATCAGATTGTGACCACTGTACTGGGAGAGGGAACTCCCAGAGCCCCTGCTTTGTGAGGAGATGCTGTTTGAGAAGTAAGGGACCAGTCTCTTCTGATTTCTTCACAGTTCAGTGGCATTTTGCTCTCTTTGGGGCACTGGGAACCTTTCAACTCGGAGCATGGGGATGAAGTGTGCCAGACTGACACAAGCCCTCGCTTAACCCCGGGAGCACACATGTCATGGGCAATCAACACAAAATTCCCCATGACAAGCTCAGCAGTGGGTTTCACCTTTGGAACAGGAGCATGAGTCAGGGCTCTCTGTGATACATTTCTCGGGAGGCCTTCAGTCATCACGGGGGATGTGCCTGTTTCTAAACAGCTCAAAGCTGTCACTTCCCATCTGTTGTTTTATGATAGGAAGACTCATCAAGATACAAACAATACAACAAACTGAGAGGCAGTCTCTGTGTAAAGGAAGTACAACCTAAGGGAGTTCCAACTTCACGATGTTGGGTCTCAATAAATAACAGCAAGGTACAAGAGGTCTGAATTTCATTGGATTAACGGGTGGGATTCAGGCCAAAGTGAAATGTTAGCTCCATGTACTTCACCATGGGAATGGGAATGAAACATGGAATGTGGAAGCATTCAGAGCAATGGGATTGTACAGATTTGGTCTTTACTCAAGATCACCAGAACAAGAAGAGTTCATGAGAAAAGAGCTCAACAATAGCTGTAGTATTTAAAATTAAATGCACAGTGTAGTACAAAGTGTGGATAGCACATAGCCCACAAAGGCAGAAGAAATGCATCTTTACAGCAGAAATCACTGCACAGGGTTCAGGGTTATCTCTGCTGAGGCTGGCACCCTGTCACGTGCCTGCTGGCCTCCCTTCCCTGCTCCCCGAGGTCTCCACCAGCACACAGGGGTACAGGCACTGCTGAGAGCCTGAGCTGACTGACACAGTCACATCCTGGCAGGTCCTGCTCAGAGGTACAAAGGAGTTGGTAACTTGAGGAGACTTGAGAAGAATTTAAAGCAGGACATGGAGGTCTGAACAGAACTGACTCAGAAACAACAGGATAAGGAAAAAGCTTTAACTGAGGTTTGTTGTGTTCCTGTTTAAGTTAACAAGGGATACCAAGGCCAGGTTGGATGGGGCTCTGAGCAATTTGGGATAGTGGAAGGGCAGGGGGTTGGAACTGGATGATCTTTAAGGTCCCTACCAACCCAAACCATTCCATGATTCTGTGACACCACAACGAAATGGGCACCTCAGGGTAAGCCATGGTCCGTGTCAGCTGCACAGATCTGCACATAATGGTAGCATACACATTTACAAGCACATGTAGTCACTGATCCAAGAGTAATACCTAGTTCTAGAAAGGAATACTTACATCCAAAAGCTACCCTGGCTTCCAAACCTCCCACTTGGAAGCATCCTTGCGGCAGCAGATGCAGTGCTGAAAACGATCAGCAGCCTGGCTTTAACGAGTAAAGAATGACCACTGAATGCTGGTAAATGCCAGCCTGGTTGGGGACACTGTCCCTGGCTGCTTGAAACAGGACAAATTACTCTGCTGGCTGTGTGCAGTGCTTGGGAAGTTTGAGTGCCTGTCACAGATTCTGCTGTTGCTAGCACTCTGCTGGGGAAACCGGGGCTAATTAACACAGAAGGCAAGAGCTGGATCATATTTAAAGATGTACAGGTAGATAAATATACTTTCTACCTGCTGGATAGATTCAGGAGATGAAAAGGACAGAACCCAGCGTAAGCCAGCATGCAGTGGCACTCTGTCAAAGGTGCTCTGAGTTCATTATCACCTCCAAAGGACAGTTCTCCCCTGGTGCTCCAGCCACGAACGTAGCACAGGGAGATTTCAAAGCAGGTTACATAAAACCTTTTCTTGGCAAAGTTCCATGGTTTTATGCTCTGAACCCTCTTTTATGTTATGTTTGGTTTCATTGTACCATTCTGATTCTAACAATACCATGGATAATAAATGAATATGTTTCACAACTTGGTAAGATAGCCAAAATGCCACTACCTACCTAATGAGCCTTATAATTGAGTTGTAATGAATTTTATGTAGTGCTGTGCAACTCGAGTGATGCAAGAGACACTGGGAAGATATTTAAGAGGGAAGAGTTCTAACACAGTTTTCGAAAGAAGAGATAAAAATAATCACTAGTTTACTCACACAGTTGTTACTCCTGACAGGATTCAATTTAAAACAATGAGATTACTCATGTGAGTAAATCTGTCACAGGAATAAGGCTGCAGAAATAAGCCCTGGGACATAAAGGTGATGATGTTTAGAAAGCTTTTCTTTGTGCAGAATCCAGCTAAAACTGTGCAATGCTTTCCTGTGAAGAAGTGGTTTGACATGACATGAAAGCCTGGGAGTTCTGAAGAAGTTAATATCCACTTTTAAAAATATTTCATACTGATCACGATTCGAGCATAAAAGCGAAAAAGTAAAGTCATTCATTTGCTTGTTTTCTCTCTCTATTTGATGAATATTACCTCATTTGGATTTCAACTGAAAAAGCAATTAAAAATGAAATTAGGTCAATAAAATCAAAGTAATACTTTCAGATCTCCTAACTTGCTGACAAACTTTTTAAGAAGTGGAATAGATGACAACTAACAAATAACATGCTTTCACACAAACCAGTCCTTGAAGCAGAACACGTGAAATTCAAACATCTGACAGCACTTGTGTGAGCTTCCAGAATATTCCGAAATACATGCAAGATTAAATACAAAGAAACAAAAACCCTCCCGTTTTTCATGATGTTTTGCCCAAGAAGTACATAAAGCCATTTTCCAAAACAAATGGTATGAAGCCAAGATTTTCAGCTTCTAAACACCCATAGCTGCAGACACATCTGCAGGAAAAGTTTGTATCTGAAAACATTTCAAAAACATTTGAAAGCTTTGAGCTTTCTGTGTAATGTTTCTTGCATTAAAAGGTGGCTACAAGACCTGAACAGAAACCATTTCACTTCATAGGCACTTGCATCAAGACCTTATCTGGGGTTTACACTGCCATGGGAATTTCATATTATCAAATGATTCCGAAGGAAAACTGGATGAAACTTCATTTTATCCACATAAATTGACACATGCAATCAAAAAATACAGTCTGATCCAAATCTCCACGCAGCCAATTACACGGGGCTCCAAAGGCCTTCATCATCTTCAGATCAGCTTATTTGTCCAGATTTTGGGCCGTGACACCAGCCCAGGCACCACCTGACTGTCCCAGGAGTACTCTGGATGTTCTCTGCTTTCCAGAGACGTTCCGTGGTGCCCAGCTGTGGCATCACTCAGAATGCCAAAGCTCTGCTGATCCGGGAATAAGAGAGGCAAGCCCAGCTCTGAGCTCTGCTGGGACTGCGTCTGAAATAAAGGCTTTGTGTGTCTTTGTCTAAGGAACGACTTGTGCCTTACTACCAGGGGCCTCGTTTTATAAAAGCAAAATATCCAAATACTGGGATCAGGTGATCAAGTGACTTACACACACCTCGAGTTTCCCAGGACACCTGCTAAATGAAACCCCGCATCTTCCCACTGCCACTATCTGTTCTGCTATCAGGAGGTTCCATTCCTGCAGTTTATGAATAGAACACCACTGCCTTTACTCAGCTCTCCTATTTTTTACGAGCCCGATGCTTGTGCAACTTGGCAGCTTTTTAGCTCCATCATATAAATGTCTTAATACCCTGCATTGATCTGGAATCAACACAGTTGCCAACACATGGATAAAAAGCATCTGGAGAATTTGCTGGTTGTTATTTCAAGCTGTTTATTATTCCTGGAGGACTCATATGAACACTCAGAACTATCATGCCTGCATTAATACTGCTCTCCTGCACCTCTGGGTACAGTAACACTGTACATTAAAGATGCTTTAGAAAATTGTTTGTGAGTTGATACTGCACTGGGATTACTCTGTACAGGCTGCAGCTTTCACTAAATAAATACTGGAGAATGGCTGGCTGTGAAGGCAGGCAGTTTGAACTCCTCAGCTGGACTTTGGAACACAGTTAGGAATCAAAACAAAGCACTGATATTTACCAAGTCAGATCTTAAATCTTGGATTTGGCAGACCTGTGATGAACAGAGACTCAGGGTACATTTGTAATGCTGTGCTTGCAAACTGGCACTGGAAAAAAATCCTTCACAGGTGAGTGAGGAGCATTTTGTGAGCTGCTCTTGTTGCCCACATGGAAGCAGAGATCCCCATTTTATCACAATGGTGCAGGTTGACAAAGAACTATGAAAAAAGCTACCACAAAGAAAGAGAGGAAAATGGAATTGCAAGCACCAGAGGAAAGTGGGAGAGACAGCATCTGAAAACTCATTGCTGAGCTACTCCAATCCACGGACAAACCATCAGCCACTACTACACAAGTAAGTCTAAGTCATGCAATCATGCAATAACAAAAATCCTATTAAGTGGAACAGGTTCTGTTGCCATTAGGAAAAACAGGAGCAAAGGTGGGAACAGGAATGAATCAAAAGGTCCAAATCCAGATGTACAAATCTGTAATAATTCCATTATTACCACTGAAAATCTCTTCATGCTGAAATGTGGCTGGAAGGCAAATCTATTGAACGAGATTTTCAAGACAAATCAGCACCATCATAAAACAGGCTGCATTTTGTACAGAAGTATTGAGTACTACACAAACTTGAATAACTACAGCTTTACAGCTCTGCTGATGGGTATTTATATGGTGGATATAAATTTCCATGAGAGACCTGACTGAGCAAAACAATCAGTTCCCCTTGGTCAAGCGAGTATTCAGTGACAGGTTGTAAGTCCAAGCCCTGTGTTTCCAAAGGCTCACACTCATTCAGGGTGGACATCAGGAGGAATTTCCTCAGTGAAAGGGTTGTCAAGTTCTGAAGTAGAGTCCCCACCCCTGGGGAAAACACTGGACAGGGCACTTGGAGCTGTGCTTTAGCTGACGTGGTGATTAACTGAAACTGTAACATTCAGAACTGATCTCACATTCCAATCCCAGAATATTTCATTCAAAGTTTTTTAACTGCCCAGATTAGAGTTTTTGACTGTAGCCCATTATACTGTTGCTTACGATTTTCTGTATCATCTCATCTCCATATTACATTATATATGCATGAACCCGCACAGTAAGTAAAGAGTGTATCTACATATCTATCTAGACTATTATTAATCATATAAGAGGGAAAATGAAAATGATTTGCCAGATGTTATTAAAATGTCCAGGTCATTTTATCCCCTAGCACAGAATAAAAACGCTACTATGTGGCTGTTAATATGCAGTAGAAGGGAAATTGCTGCTTCAAGTATAGAAAATATTGTAGCTCCAAGCCTTCAGAAATTCAGTTTGCCAATAAAAACATTGGAGAACTGAATATTAAGGGTCACATCCAGCATTTCTTCCATATTTCACCTGGCCAGGATTATTAACAAGAAAACTCAATGCCTTAAGGAAGCAGGTGGAGTAAAGAACATAGAAATGATCGGGTCCAACAGTGTTACTCTGCAGAATTACAGCACTTAACATCAAGCATTTGAAAGGCTGTGGCAGTAGCAGTTTCCTCTGAAACCACCAAGTTTTAGATCCAGTTCTAAGATCAGGAGGCAAAGCAGGCACCCGTGTTATAAACCAGGTACAGAGTGCAGTAATTCCTGGGCTTAGAGCAGATCTCTGCCTAATGCAAGGGTCAAATCTTACTTGACTTTCATGACCTGAGACTGTTTCCAAAGAGAGTTTTCTATGCCCATCAATCCATCTGCCCTGGAGGCAAGCCTAGAGGATGGAAAAGTTCTCCACAGAGGTGTCTGGAAGAGCGATTCTGTGTTATCTGTCATTTCCTGGACACAGATTACATTTTAAAAATCTTTAGTACATCTCTTTCATAACAGGTTTCCCATTTCCCATTCACAGCTGGGTATTTTACACCCCTAATACAGATGACATTCATGTCTTTTACGTTTCAGTCTGCTGCTGGAGAGCATCCTCAGCAAGACACAATCAAATTAGGTTCACCTGTCTGCAGGACCTACTGCAGAGAAGCTGTAGAAGAAATCAGTAATTTCAGCCTCAGCACAGGCATGTACATAATCACTGTGCTCAGAAACCCAGAGTACAGAGACATATCAAGAAATGAATGAAAAATAAGCATGTAAATGAAAAGAACCTTTTATTCTCTCCCTCCATCAGGGATGATATTTTTGCAGTTATTTATAGCACTTAGAGAGCTGAAGTTGCAACTGGTTAGTAATAAACTGAATGAAAAAATTGTGGAAAGCCAAGGTATGGGCTCCAGAAAGCACGAGGGAAAACAGGCTGCAAAGTGACACTGCAGTTTCATGTGTACTCACAGACAGCAACAGCAAAACGCAAACACCTGAAGCGTCCTTCCCAAACCCCAGCTGCTCGTCTGCACAGGCTGAAATGAAACACTGAGCAATCAGTTACAGGAGAACAAATCCTGTTTGTCTTTCATACTCAGAAGCACCGCAGCTCTTTTGCACCCCTGTAATTCCTTCATTTTTCTCCAAAAGCTTCTCCCCTTACGTTCTGCACCTGCTGAGAATGCAGAGGGCCAGTGCTGCTGTTCCCAGCCCTGACACACAGATCTGGGCTGACGTTAGCCAGAACTCCCACTCTTCTTCTAATTCCTCCTCAAAATCTCCCTTTCCTTTTGCTAATACTCCTGTACCTTCTGCAGTCATTTTCAACTGTGCATGTTTCATTCCAACTGCGACTTCCTAAAGTGAGAGAAAGTGCCTCGTCTGTGTTTGCAAAGCACAGCCTGAATTAACAGTGTTATATATACAGCTAATAACAGCTAATATTTACCCAGACGAGCACAAGCTCAGGGACAACATTCAGTTCTAGAAAAGTCCTGCTGTTTTACCAGAATCCCACTGGGCTGACTTAAGAGTCCATGTGCCAGCAAATTAGCTCAGGATCTTAACACGAGCAAGTGCTTTGGTCAAGATGAAATCCCAGACTGCTCCCAGCTCTGGGATGACGGAGATCCCCCGCAGGACACAAAAATAGCCTTGCAGGACTGTGGTGGGCTGACCACGAGCAGCTGCCAGACACCCACTGAGCCACTCTCTCATTTCCCCTCCTCAACAGGACGGGGGAGAAAATAAGCTGAAAATCTCATGGATTCAGATGAAGACAGGGAGGTCGTTTACTCATTAGCAGCTCCAGCAAAACAGATTCAAGTTAGGGGGAAATAATTTCATTTCTTGGCAATTAAAATAGATTTGGAGAGTGAGAAACAGAGAAAATTAAAACACCTTCCCCCCCTCCCTGTTTTCCAGGCACAGTGTCACAGCTTGGTTCATACAACCCAGTTTCTGTGTGTCTACTTTTTCCCTTCATCACTCCCCACACCATCCACATGGATATTGGAACTTTCAATCTTGGTGACTAAGGGAAACATTTAAAGTCAAAGTTAATATCATGAACTTGTGTCTCCCCTGTTTCTCCCCAAAGGTGATCATACTGCCATTAAGAGTGGAGGATAATTTCTAACTGTTCAAGGAAAAAGAAAGAAAAAAAGACAGTTTTTCAGTAGTCAGAGGTATCTAGCAAAGAAAACAAATGGAAAATTACTTTTTTGTTGGGCTTCTACAGACCTCTTCAATACTGCATTTTTCGACTCAGCCTTATAAAGGAGAACAGAGATTTGTGGTGAGGTTTCCTCCACAGAAACCATGGATTATAACAACATGCATTGAAGGAGGCTGGGTAAATTGCCTCAATGATTCAGATGAAGTAAGAAAAAACATGGCAGGCACTGGAACAGCTTTTCTGTCTCAGAGATCACTCCTCCAACCATGCCTTGCTACGGAGAACGGTGTCTTCCAGACAAAGTTACTCCAAAGTCAGATACGTTCATTGCAAAAATGCTGTACAGCTCATCTCCAGCCAGCCATCCGTCAGCCCTCTTTTCTCAGGAGGGAAAAACTGGAGCTGGAGTTAGAGCAAAACTCCAGTTTTATCATTTTTTCATAACCTTGGAAGAAATAGGCACCGAGAGAATACATTTTCCCCATTCTGTCATAAAATGCTTTTGCATTGTTAGAAAGGCTAAAAAATACTACTGGAATTAAGAAATGAGCCTGAAGTGAAACTGAGCAACTGCAACCCACTGCACTTGGAGGCTGCCTGTAAAATCCATTTATACAATGGGATTTGGGTATTCCATTGCCTGTTTTTCAGAGGCAGACTGCACCTCACTGAAGCTCTGTGGAGGAAGGAGCTATCCATATTTGTGCAAGACCTGTGTGAAATACGTGATCTATAGGTCTCGATTCTCCCACAGCTCCTTGGGAGTCACGCAGCTTTATTCTTATCTGTAGCAGAGACGGACGAATGATCCAAATGCAGCTAAAGACCCAATTCAGGGAGCAGCAGAAGGTAAGATATTAGGGTCAAGTCCCCAGCATGACTCCAGAGATTTTGTTGACTTTACCCGCAGCAGAGCATTCTAAAAATACTGGGAAGCTTTTCTAGTTGCGCCTGAGAGGGAAATACATACACGTCTGTAATTTCAAGCTTGCAGCTATATTTCACCTGTTTTCTTGTCTACACAGACCAGAAATAAAGTCAGTAACTAACCAATATAACCTGACTTTGCATTCTTACAACACCCCTTGTTTAAGGATGCTGAAGGCATTATAATAAATATTATTATTCCAACAAACTTTGCAAAAAAATAAATAACAAGGAGTTAAACAAACAACATAGATCTTCATTGCCCTGCTTAAATTTTTCATTCCACTCAAATCACCAAAGAAAAAAAATAACCCAAACAAAACAATTGCAGTTCTAATCTTTCAGCCTGCATTTACAGGATTAAGAGTTAATACTTCTCATAACTGTAGTCTCAGTCTGTTTTTCTGGTGTCTCACAAAGAAGTAAATGCAATAACCTGCACAGAAATATTATGGATTTCTTTTCATTTGTCTTTAGACATAAACCTTAAAGACTCAAATACGTTCAGGGTTTCCTCCAAGCCCACAGAAATGTGAAGTTTTTGTAATAAATGAGAGGTTTATAGCTAAATCCTCAAAACTTCTCAAGAGCACCAAATGCCATGAGTGATTAATCTACCACAGCAACCCCTCCAGTGCAGAATACAACCATACATTTGATCTCACCTACTGCTGTTGATGCACATTGGCTTTGAGAGCGGGGTATTCATGATAGCCTTTGGTAAAAGGGGAAGAAATGCTGTGGCTTTGTCTCATAATCCTCTTCCTAACTGATCTGGAGTTCACAGAGAGGAGTCACAGGTGAATTTCTCCCCATTTGCATACACGCAGGTGGAAACGGAGCACTTCTATGAAGACAAACGTGTAGAAGCGTTTGCCACATCCCCTCCGTGACTCAGAGGCAATCTTCACGGAGAAGTGTGCCAGGTATTTGTTCATATTAATGTCAATAACCTGCTAACCGATGATAAATGGACGCTAATTTGTTCTCAGTGAGCTGCAGTGTGCCCTGAAGACACAGTGCAGAGGAAGGCTTGGTCTCAGGCAGGCTCAGAGCAGGCACATCTGTGGGCACTGACCGCAGTGACTGCACCAGGGATGCGCTAAGGCACAGCGGTGGAAGGACACAGAGGATCACAGGGTTACCTACATGCTGTTCAAGCCCTAAAATCTGACAATTCCCCGTGCTTGAAGCCTACAGATGCAAACCAGACAGTTATTTCTCCCTTTCTTAGCAAATATGCTTTTCATGGCACGTTTTCTGAAAGCTGTACACATTCAGGGCTTTGCACAGTGCGTGGGGTCAATCCTCTTTGCGGGCAGATGGTGATGAGGCCTCCACAAGAGGGTGAGTGACCATGACCAGTGCGTTCCTCACCTCCCAGAGCCAGGAACTCAAACATATGTTCTTGTTCATCCCTGGCTTCACCTCTCTAACGCTGTTACTGTGTTCTGGAAATATTGTGGCCACTGAGACAAGGCTGTCCCTGTGCAAGCACAGTGTCTTGCCTGTGTCTCTTACATGATACTCCAGGCACGGCTCAACACCCCTCCGCAGGCTCTTTCTGTTGCACTGAAACAAGGGAAGGTGGCTTACAAAGTCGTGTTTGGGACGGCTCTCAGATCCATGCATGAGGAGCAAAGGGTACCCAGAACACTTCCTTCAGTCCCAGAAGAATCCCAGGAAATCCTCACTCACACATCAGAATCCTTCCAGTGCCACAGACTTAGCAGATATGGAAAACTGAACCCATAGCTGCCATCCCATCAGTTCCACAATATTCTTTGCACAGATACCTGGAGAGGTGATGCCCTCCCTCCTTATGCTGAGCAGCCGCTTTTGCCTCTGGCATTGTTCAGCTGAAGGATGTCAGAGTACTCCTTGTCTGTGCGGTTCTGCTTCCTACAATAAAGGTTTGTGAAGCACTAGAAAGCAAACACAAAACTGAGGTTATTTCCTTTCCCTCCAGAAATCTAAATGGGCAAGGCCATGTCAGGGAAATTGAAGTTTAAATCTGGAATGAAGGGAGGATAGCACGGCTGTCAAGAAGCAGCTGTATCTATCCAAGTTATTTTCAAAATCAGCAGTAACCTTCACACCCCCTCCGCACCCATCCTCTCCCTCCTTCCCTGTGCACTCATCCAGACTCACAGGCACAGAGCAACACGGCTCCGCGTGGAACAGAGCAAAACTCAGTGGAAAATTTAAATCCAGAATTCATTAAGCAAAATGCACATATTTGACATGGCACTTCTTCCTCGCGTGCTTTGGAAGCAGAAGCAAATCCGCACAGCCACAGGCTTTCAGGACCCAGGACAGAGACCGGCTGCTCCCTTCTGCACTTCCTGTGTCCCCTCCACCTCCAACAGTTGAAATCCACATCTGAATGGGAAAGTTCATCATCTACCATTCTTCAGGGCTTAGATCACTGATCCATAAATTTACTCCTGCCACTTGGCCAAGCTTTAGTGAAGACTCAGCAGGGGAGAGCTCCTTTAACAACCCAACTTACAAAATTCTTAGCAAAGAATTCTCTTTGTGTAATTAATTCCTTGACCGCTACACAAGGATACTGTGAATGAAAACACACTCCCAGCCTGTAATGATTATGCTAATCTGGAGAAGAGAAAAGATGTGTTGTGTATTAATCAAAGTCATGAGCTCAATTCCTCATTGTTCTTGGACTAAGTGATCAATACAGCAACACTTGCTGCAAGTACAGAGGGGCTGAAGTAGGAATTTACATTTATCTTGTGAAGACAATGCAGCTAAGGAAGGTTCATCATACCAGAAAGTTAAACAGAGCAATATTCACCAATATTTAGGAAATGCTGCTTTGTCAGAAGGTTCAGAGTACACAAACTCCCACCTCCACTCTCTCTAGAGTATCTCATACCCTTAAAACCACAAGAGATTAATCACACGTCTTTGGGGAAAGTTTTCTCTTCATCTCCCAAAGAGCAGTTGGACACCATGCCTATAAACAAAGATAGATATCCCCTTTCTCCTGTCTACCACAAGTTGTATTCTCAGAATTCCAGAGTTATTTCTGTACTACCTGACAGGAACACACAGCACAAAGTCTATCTTCCAGCATCCCACCGTGGCTTTTGAACATCATTTCTGCCCCAGAAGGCATTGCCCTGTGCTCAGCTGCCGCCAGGCTGCTGCCAGAAAAGCCACTCACACACTGGTTTGAGGCATCTTATCAAAGGCCAGCCAGGAGCCCACAGCCAGCTGGGACTCAGTAATGGTCTCAGGGCTGTGTGTGTGCTGTAACACAGAGAATTCATAAACATTAGGGAGAAATCCCAGCCACCTGTAAAGCTGGTTTGACTCCATGGGAAAGAAAAAAAAAAAAAAGGAAAGGAACACTGAAACTTTATTCTGCTGGAACAGATTTCAAAATAGTTGCCAGGAGAAATTTCAGCTGCTGGCTCCAGTCTATATGAAAAAAAGGACTTTATTCTAAAATCGTGTTCTAGGGTAATTCAATACGTAAGAGGCCAATGAAAGGCCTTGTGGAAGTCACCGTTTCCCTGTCTGAGGCTGTGTCATTAGAACACAAACGGCATCATCAGAGTAGCTTACACACTCACTGAAGCTCTCTGAAACTATCCCAGTTCACATGAAGCTCTGCTGGATCACTGACCCCACAAACCAGAGACAATTCAATGTGACAGAGTAAAACACATCTCCGTGGGGATTCACTGTCCTTGCACAACTAGTCCGTGCTCCCAGGCTCAGACTGTGTCTCCAACCCTTCCCCAGCCTCTCCGGCTCGCAGGAAGGGGAAGGGCAGAACTTCCATCACCACGGAGTCCCTGCTGTGTCTGGCCTCTCTCGGCCAGCTGTCAGTCTCTGAAAGACACACGATTACTTTATCTACGCCCAGCCCATCGCACCAAAGGACCTCATCATGGCACAGGCAGGAAGGATTTCCAACACTCCACACTTGCTATGCAGGTTAACAGCTCCTTCTGCCTCTCGCTGCGCCTACGACTCCCATTAGTACTAATAACTCACCAGGAACAGACAAATGCCTTCCAAACATCTGAATGAGTTATCTGTACAGGCTTCTTTTGCTAGCCGTGAATCTGAATGTATCTTTCCCAGGACACTGTACAGAGATCAATAAGTATTATACTCCCATCAGCAGGTAACAGGACTAAGCAGCCAGTCTTGTAAATAGAGCCATTAGCAAACTAATTAAAGGAACCATTAATAAATGTATCCGAATTGATTTAAACTTTTCTGAAGAGTAAGAAGATCATACAAAAGAAAATTCTGCTTTGAACATTGTGCCAGCTTGCAGGGCAGGTGAGTGAGCAGCAGAACATGAATTTTCTTGTTAGAAGCTACCTGTACAAGTTAAACTGCTCGTTCCCTGGTACAGTTACTTACTTCATATATATATCCTGAAAATCAATTCTTAAAATACTTGCTTTTGTTAATGGGTCATAAATACATTATATCAACAAAGCTATTTTCCCCAAAATATGAACTTCAAATTCTTTTTTTTTTTTTGATACACCAAAAAGGTAAAATCCTAAAACAAGGAGCTCAAATGCAAAGTTTTCTTAAGGTAATTTTTAAAGTCAGAAACAAAACAGATGTCAATTTTTAAAGATCCCATAAAGGCTTGCCATATTAGGGAATAAGATCAGGGAAAGCACATGTATCAAATATATGTGCTGGGAAAGCAGAAATGACTCTAATTAGAAAGTTTCTCCTCCTGCTGAAATCTAAAGGGATAAATTCTGTTTCCTGCTAAAGCAAAGTAAATCCAGAGTAATCCCCCAGAAACTACTCCACCATTATAACAAGGTAACAAGTAGCTGAATTTAGTCAGGGTTCTTGAAAATCAGATCAAAATTAAGCCCTGCAAGTGCTACCTGCACACAGAGAGCATCCCATTTGTGTAACAGGTTCGTCATGCTTTAATCAGCAGGGGACGATGACAGGGCAAGATGAAGGCTGTGTATTGTTAATAAAAATCAGGAGTGTCTGGTTCATTAACACCCACAGAGTGCCCCGGTGCTCTCAGGGGCTGTGGCACACACTGGGACTTTAAACTGGACACTGTTCAGTTTCTGCACTGGGGAAAATCAAAAGCATATGCAGAATTTATTTCTGAGGGCTCTTTCCTTTCATCCTCTTACGTTACAGTCTGAGGCACAAATCCCAGAGAATTTGTCTTTGACCCACATGGAAGTGGCTGTGACTTTACAGCAAACCTGGAATATTTTGTCCTGTCAGAGAAACATGAAACATGCACCGAATGGTCCCTCGCCACCTGCAAGGGAGAAAGTCAAGTGAAATTTATAGTTCAGAGAGGCAAACACCAAAAGCTTTGGGAAAGGCTAATTTAATACATCTGTCACACTCAGTTACAGAGTCTACAGTAATCCAACACATCTATTGTTTTTCCTCTTCAGACAGAAAAGAGCCAATTGCCCAGGCTCAGAATTAAACATCTGTTTCACAAAACAAAGATATTAACCTCCAAGTTTGGTTATGAACCAATAAAATTCAGTCATTCACCACCACTCAGTAACAGGTATTTTCTCCATTACACAAATTGCTACAGCCAAATCCTCAACTTAAGCCACTGCAGTGATTGAACTGTGAAGGCACCACATGGGCTGTTATTAACACAGGGATACAGCTGCTTCTTTTACTAATACAATATATTTATTTTAAAATGTTTTGCTGTGGTTTCCGTCACTGGATACATAGATGTAACTAAATATTCAGACATAACAGAATCAAGTGTTGTAAAAGAAACAAACACAACTGGTAGCTTTACATTCTGGAAAACATCAAATCATGTTTCCATATTAATCACAAAGCTTTTGAACAGTATAACAATTAATTGTTTTAATTGTTATTCATCCTTAGTACATACAAACCAATCACAAATAAAACGGGAAGCAGTCCCGACCATGACTTCTGTTCTTTCAAGTAAACCTTCACGATTTTGGAAACACAACAATCCATACTGAATGGGTTTTAGTCAGGCTCCTCAGGAGCAAAAAGAATGGCGAACTTCCTCAGAGAGAGGCAAACTCTGCCGCCAGTGCTGCAATGTAATCCCAAAGTGACTGAATGTCATCTGGAGCATGAGGCACTCTGCATGAGCTGAGCATTCCCTTCTCTTCCTTCCAAATTCTCCCAGACACCGAACTAAGGAAGTACAAAGAGCTGTAATGTGCTCTCCAACAACCCAGCTCAGCATGAGCAGCAAGCAAAGGGAGCATTAATGGAACAACAGCAAACACGAGACCAGCAAATGAGCTTTAACACAAGCTGCAACCATCATAAATCAAACTCTGGTTTGAACTTTGGCTTCGTAGTAGGTTGCAGATTTGAAATCATCCTAATTGAAGAATATTAGAAATAAAATCCTGGGAAAAGGAAACATAACTCACACTTGTTTAACCGTGTGACACACTATGGCCCCAGGAGCTCCTTGCCTAAGCAATGTTTTATAGAATGCTTTCCCTGCAGGCTTTACTCAAATGTGCACAGCACCTTAGCTGGTATTTTCACTGACTGCCAAGCTGTCAATACAAACAGAAATTTGATAGTAAAAGCACATATTTGGCTGCTCGGCCTTGCAGGGATTACAAGAAAATAGATCTACACCAAAATGGCAGAGAACACCAGCACTGGAAAATGTTCCGCAATGTCAGTGGGTCACCCGAAGCCCTACCCCTGGGAACAGCATTTCCCTGGCCTAAGTCTGTTCAGCACAGAGTTCAGGGGGAGTTTTGAAGCCTGATAACTTGAAGTAAAGGAGAAGATGGAAAGCCTGGAATGACTGATAAACGATCAAAATTAATCTATGCCACTCTCTAAGCAGAAATAGCATTTTGCTTCTCCAACGGGTCAAGGATTAATTCCATTTCATAACACATAATTACAACCCTCTTCTGTTTCTTGAGGACATTCACAATGCAGTAGAGATTTTCCAAAAATGTATCTGGCATTTCTAAAACTGTGCCTATAACATATTTTAAAAAGCATTATGTTAGCTATCTCTAAACATATCTCTACATCTTTTTATACTCATGCCTCAACAGGCAACTGCAAAACGAGTACCAATCAGCTCCTCAAAAGTATGTAAGAATTAATAGGCCTTAAACTAGATGCTTATTCCTGAAATCAGAACTGCAGGAAAGCCGTTTAACCCAAGAGAAACAAAACAGAACCACAGGATCTGGCCAAAATATGAACCTTCATCGGGAAAAAATATGGAACAGGCCTCCTGAAAGTCTGTATATATTAACAGGACCATGAGATGGCTTTCTCCTCAGATTTTCCTAAGCAAAGTTATCAAAAGGCTACAATTCAAGGCCAAATTCCCTTGAGAAGAAAAACAAATCTACCAAAATAGCTACAGACACATCCCATGGATTAAAGGTTATATAAAAAGCCAACAGGTCAGAAGTACCTCTCTTCCTCCTCCCCCTCCACAATTCTATCTAATTAGATTGAATGCCTTTTTATTTTGTTCAGTGCAGAGAATTTCTGAAATCCCAGTTTAATCAAGCCTGAGTCCTACTACTCCTCTGAGGCACCGTTTTCTTCAAAGCCATAAACTTCAGCCGAGGTTGTGTTAATTTTGCAGTATTTTTCCCCCCTTGAATTAATAATAACAAAAATCTAACAGTATCCCAGTGTCTCACCTACGCTTTATTAAAGCACTTAATTTCTGATTCCTCTAAATATTCTCCTTTATGCCAAGATCTCTCCTCTGTTACTGACAGAGACACCGTTTAGAGCAGGTGAGCACCGGGAGGATGTGGAGGCTGTCAGGCCCGAGGGATGGGTCTGATACCATTCCAGAGGATCCCGGGAACCATGCAGAAATAGACACTGCTGTTCCCTCAAACTGAGGGCCAAGTTGTGACTCTGACTGTGGCTGTAGAACCCCAAAGACAGGGGTGGAGATCTGATTTCTTATATTTGATGGGAACGCTGCCAACGCTGCAGCTGTTTCCACCACAGCTGCCTCTGGCCAGGAGAGGCACTGGTCTGTACGGAGCCCTTTTCTCAGCGTCACAGAAGGGCTCCGGCGTGAGCTGATCTTGGTGCACTGAAAAGGCCCCAATACTGGGCACTGAAGACACCCTTAACCCAACAGAGAGGGTCCCTTATCAAGGTAAAACAGGACCTGCTTAACTGGAAATCAGAAAAATTCAAACTGGAAAGCAAGAGCTTTTAATTACCCAGGTGACAATCAACAGCAACAAGCTTTGAAGGTGATCAAAATAAGGAGAATGCTCCCTTTTAAATGTGCAATACTAGACTCGGGACAAAGGTAAAACAATGAATAAAGGTCTAATTTTATGTTTGACGTTATAAATGGAGAGACTAGAGGGCCTTATAGACTCCTGTGTGTGTAAAAACAGTAAATTTGGTTAGTGGCTTTAAGACCCGAGCTCTGGACAACAGTGTCACCTCCCTGTGTGTGTCCAGGGCAGGGAAACCAAGCCAGGAACCAGCAAAGCCATACCCAGCTCCATCCACAGCCTGCCAGGAGGCTGCGAGGGTGTCCTGTGATATTCCAAAAGCAGTGCCAAGTTCATCTCTCTCAGGATTACTTTCTTCTCCCACTCTTTTGCCGCTCCTGCCCTGCCCCTCCCAGATAAATAAATAAAAAAAGGTCTTTGTCATGGTAACTGTGGAGCTCCTTAGGCAGCCTCCCAAGGAGAATTGCCTCTGAACAAGATGCCCACCAGATATTCCAAGGAAAGTCACAAGGGAAATAAATATTGAATTACTCTGATGCTTTAACTCATGTCGCAGCAGCCAATGTCTGAAATTACATACAATGAGCTTGCCTGCCTGAAGCTTGTAAGAACACATGAAAAAACAGCTGCATGGAAACTTCTTAATATTTGAAAAGGGATTTTTTTCTAAAAAATGGAAGTTTGGTCCGCTTGGAAACACGGCTGATTTAACAGAATGCCCTGCATATCCTCTTCTGGGGCCACCAGCTGGAGAGTGAATATTGTGATATTATCCAGCTCTGAAACAGTGTAAGAGGAATTTAATTTTAGAAGGCAGATATGGATTGTTCAGTGTATACAGGAAGCATGAAAGCATTATTTGGGAATGATAAAAAACTGTCTTGCAAGATAGCACTCCTTAGTACAATCCAGGGGAAGGGAGAATGCAGCTCAATTGTGAGATCAATGAAAATCCTAAGAACAATCCAATCAATGTGAATCTCTCTGGAAAGGACATCAGGACGTGCTGATGTTCCTTTGCCTCAGGGAAGGGCTGGGCTGATTTGGCAGCTTCTCTACAAACCCTGAAATTCCTGATGCTCTAATCCAATCTTAGCTTTCTGAGACTAAACTCCTGCTGCACACAGGACTGCCCCCATATTGCCTAGGATTTTATGGGGTTTCTTTGCTCTTTCAACAAAATTCAGACTTGGCTCTAACATACCAAAACGTGAAAAAACCTGATGACTGTAAAACTAATTCAGGATAGTTTTAAAGCAATCTTAAGTTCTGTATCGTGGACATGGGGTTTGGAGTGAATTATGAACTTTCAGATATTCGTGACTGATCTGAGAGTGACTTTGAATTTCAAGACAAAGAAGTTCTGCCATCAGAAGATAATACAGTGAAATTGAATATATACAGGGGAACAGAAATCCTCAATTCATCAATTTCATCAATTTCTGTTGTAACAGTAACAGTTCTTAACACCACATCAGCATCCCTAAACTCCAGACAAGATTCTATCCACTGAGCTGGGAGCATTTTGGTTCTTAAATTTAGAACCAGATGCTTCTAAAAATCTAGCCTTCATCTACAGAGGGAAGAAATGCAACTGCTAAACAGATGTATTAATGCAATTTCGTTATCTTAAAAGAAGGAAAATAACCAAGATAAGGACATTTCTGCATTACATATTTACTATGTATTATACGCTTCCATGTTTTATTTTAATTATGTGGAAACAAAAGCTATTTTAATTAAAGAGAAGGCAGCTACACAAGCTAGAACTGGAAAGCGAAATGCCTTAAGCAGTTCTGTGGAGGACTTCACAATGTCTGACGATTGAAATCTATTAGCTATCCCTCTCTCCACAGAGATCATGATTAGCCAGCAAACTTGCCCTTTCAATTCACTCAAAGCTTCAATCTATTCCATCTGTGCTCTCTGAACCTTTCATTTCCAATAGGTTCGGGGTAATTCAGAGCAGCCAGGGAGGCTGACAAGCTCTACCTTTCTTTCACATCCTCAGGGCTCCATGCTGACATCTTCAAATGAATTTAGAAATAAATACAATATCACTGCTTTCACACAACAAACTCATTTATTTGAATTCCATTAAGGAAGCACGCAGGTGTAATTAGGAATTGGGCCATGACTCAAACAGCCACTTGCCCTCATGCTGGTCTCACCATTCCGCTGTAATAGAATAAAACCCTCCTGTGAACTCGCAGAGTTTGACCTAAAGGCTGAATGCCTTAAGAATCCAGATGGACAAAGAAGGTAACTCTGGTGCAGATCAGTGAGCATTTGTAAGGGTCCTTGCATCTTACAACACACACACCACCAGCAGCGGTACCTGTGACAGATTTACAGTTCCCACACAGAATTTGTCTACTCGTGAGTGATTCTGGTGGTGGGAGAGAAGCAGGAAGCCCACACAGGATATGAGGAGCCATTAGCACTTAACCAGTTCAGTCAGAGCACCAGTGACCACAGCTCTGTGACTGGGGCAAGGACACAAAACCTAAAGGGAACTCCTGTGTCTCCCGTCTTCATTACCATCCTGCAGCCTCTCTCATCGCTGCTGCAGAACTCAGCTCCTCAGAATTAGTTTGGCTGGATCAAGAGCATAAAGATCATTTCCAAAATCTTTCAACTCACACACCTAAACCCTCAGCATTCAAGTGTCCACTTAGGGCTGAAATACTGCAGCTGCATCCAAAAATATAAAGTGTAGTGATCACCCCATTATCAACGACAGAGGGAGGCTTTCCCTCCCCTTCAAAAATTTCAACTATACCATGAAAAGGAATTACTGAGGAAGAAAGGACTGATAGTATTTGATCGATGAAATTATCTAACTTTCATGGCTTCACCGTGTTCTTCATTAAAATTATTACCATAAAGTGTGTCTGTTCTGTAGCTGCAATGGGATGTTAGTTTGCTGAGGCCTGTCCGCTGAAAATGGCAATTATAAATATACCAAGTGATCACTGTCAAACTTTTTTCCATTTTGCCTGGTTTCTATGCTTGAACAACAGCTAAGGTTGAACAACACCTGGTTTCTACACTCGTGATGTTTTCTGCAAGAGAATGAGAATGAAGAGGCCTGGGAACAGACTACTGGATGTGCAGTTTGGTGCCACAAAAAGAAAGCATTAATTGCAGCCTGTGAAGGCACTCAGCCCTTTTTCATCTCAGATCTGGTGAGCGTGTGGCCTCGGGGTGAGATTATCCACAGTCCCATCTCTGTTGGAAAGCTTTTCTTTTTGGTCTGTTAGTTTTCCATCAGATCAAGGAGCTCAACCACCTCAATAGGCAACTGCAGTATTGCTGGAGCTGGTGCCTGCAAAGAAAAACCCCAACCTCTGTAAGTGAGGAAAAAATACTAGTTTTCAGCTGTCTCTGTGAGCTCTCTGCATGGCTCATTACTCAACTGCAGAAATGCCAATGCCACACAAGAAAGAGATTGCAGCAGCCCCAGCTGAGGCTGACTTTGCTACTGAGCAGCCCTACCATCCATGCTCATTTTCAGATCAGATTCAGCCCAGTAAAGAATTATTATAATTTTTTTCTGTTTACAGCTTACAGTCTAGATTTAAGTGACCAAAATTCAACACACAACATACAGGAAAGCACCACAGGTCAACTACTGCACCTGCACTATGCCTGTAGAAGTGGGGTTTTTTAATTTCCAGGAAAGGTCTGTCAGAACCATTTTCTACAGCCAAATTACAAAAATTCAGAACATTGTTCCCGTGAAGTTAGACCTTGACTCCTAAAGGCTTATTGTTCTCAGCTGTGTTTTCACAGCACTTAGCACAGTTTTACTGCAGTGCTATGTGGTTTCATTATTTCTTTCTCTCGAGCTGCGTGGCGTCTCCAGGAGCACACAATGCAGCATTTCTCTGGGCCCAGCTACTCATGCAGGGCAGAAGGCAAGTTCTGTTGTGAGAGCTGGGCAATCTGCTCAGCTGAGAACGAAAACAAAAACCTTCCTGGTATCACCCTTGGCCAGCAGGTCAAGGGAAGACACGGAGAGTATTTGGAAAGTGGGAGGGAGAGCTTCCATCATGCTAAGGATAAGAATGTGCAGAGAGACTTTTTACTGTTGGAAAAAAGAGGTGAGAATTATGAAGCTTGCATGCACGGGAGAGTATTTTACTGCAAAAACAAAAGAAGTTATTTTCAACCACTGAATGCAAAGAAGTGACCGAGCATCAGTTGTTCTGATTCTCCTTTCAGGTGGGTGAAATAAAGTACAAACCATTTCACATGGGATTATTATGAAAATAACAAAAACTCTATCTTGGCTGCTGCAACTTGAATTCAGCATAAGCAACATTAAGATTTATTTATTCCACGAAAATTTATGGTAGTTTAATATTTGTTTTAGTCTGAAACTGAAGGGCAAAGAAGGGATTGTGTCCTCTTAATTCAAATTGCTTTAATTAAAGTGAGGGCAGCTCTGCAGATTGGTAGAATACAAGTTTCATGGGATAAGACCACATATATGTGTAACTGAAGACATCAGACCTCGCGGGATCGCTCTGGCGAGGGGCTGTGCACACCCTGTCTGCCTGGAGCAGCCCACAGAGCACAGATTTTCTGATTTTCTTTATCATGCAACTTTCACAATCCTATCTTCACTACCAGGTCTTACTCTGCAGAGTAGTAGCACAACACAGAGTTTGATCTTTATTTCTTCTTCTTGTCTTCCAACTTTCATAAATTTCTTCTTGCTTGCCCTCAATCTTGATTTTCTGGGCTCCCAGCCTAGATTTTCAATTATTTTCTGATAACTCACAAAGGTCAGTACTAAAGTTCAATGTCACCTCTAAATCTAAGATTATATATAGTCTGTTTTCCTCTGTGGTTCCTTCTGTTCATCCCATTGCTGAAAACAAGACTTGGAATTGGAAGGAAAACAGTAACAGCAGTGACCTATAAATAAGGGGGCAAGAGAAAGTGCAGGAATTATGGAGGGATTCACTTGCTGAGTGTCTGAGAGAAACATTTATTCAGTAACTGGAGAAGGAAATGACGAGGTACTGGAAGCAACATTTGCTAAGGCCCAGTCAGATTTCGGCTGGAAGAAATACAATGATCAGCTCTTCCTAAGACACATGTCGAAGAAGGACAAACGATAACTGAAACTGCCACAATTCCACAGGCTCCAGATGAGATTTTGATAGTGCCTCTTTGTAGGAAGAAGATAAAACAAGTGGGAGAATGTGTAATTTCTGTGACAAATTGATCAGACTGGGAGCAAACATCTGCAACAAGTCAAAGACAGGCCCAAAAGGGGCCGAGGGAATGGTGCAGAGGCACAGATGGGAAGATTAGGAGGGCTGCTCTTCTCAGGCAGAAAACACGAATGAGAATGTGCTTGTTATGAAAAAAATGATGGGCTTTAGCACTTCACAGTATGAACTGAGACACCAGAAAAGCCCTCTTACAGCAAATAACATCCTGCAAGACTCTTTCAGCATTTTGGGGGGAATTTTTCTTCATCCTTTGGTCTTCACTGTCTCCCAATAACTTTCCGGACAAGTTGTAGACCACAAACACTTAAGGGTTGGGAGAGTTAATTACCTGAGAAATTATCATCTGACCTACTGCAACAGCAAAATCCTACAAGGTCTGGGGATGCCACCCTCTGCACCTAAACCTGAACTCACTGCTCCTTACTCAGGCTGCCAAAGCCCAGAGTTGTCAGCACTGCAGATATGCTGCTGAACTCATCGTTCTTTTCTGAAGCTGCTGAAAAGAGAACAGTTGAAGAGAATTTCTTCATGAACCTTTTTAGTATTATTGATGCAATTTGGTTATTTGATGAGGACCTATAATGCACACGCAGACATTCTAAGCACCAAGACTATAAATACAGGAACAAAGGGCTGCTATATTTAGTATTCTCCACTTACAAGCATTTCTCTTTTTTCAGGGTCTGATCCAAACCAAACTCATAATTCTGATAGGAATAGATGAAAGAATGAAAGGAGCATATGACTGCATAGAAATAAAACAAAAACAAACAAATACGTGCTTCAACATGATTACTGCACCATTACTCTGATCTACTGCTGCTCAGATAAAGAGGCTAAATAAAAACGCAAGAGTTGATGCTGATACATGTATTGTAAACTGCTGCAGCTGAAACAGCAGGGAACATCTTCAGCAATATCCAAAGTTATGACAGGACAAATGGGGGAAAAGGTACCAGCAGCAGCAAACACCTGGGTAAGCCCACAGACCCTAACCTTAGTTAGCTTCACACAAACGAGTAACTAACAACAACAAAGACACAGAACACTGAGACACCACTCAAAACATCAGCCTGGTGGAGAGCGTTTGGGAAATGCCGCCTTCATTGCCGAGGGAATTCATAGTGGTATTTGCTTTGTATTTTTCTAACCTGAAATTGGATCCAGGTCAGACTCCACGTAATTTAGAATAAAAGAACCTGAAGGCTAACCAACAGGACTGTGTCTGATTCTCTGTGTGTTCATAGCAAGTTAGCTCAGGAGTTCAGAAGAACCCATTTGACTCTCAGTTTTCATGTCCCATCGATAACATAAGGGACCAACATTTTTTTTCACCATCTCATTACCACCCCTGCCCATTATGTTCACAACTTACCACACTGAAGGAGCTTAAAATAAACCCCAAAGACTTGAAGGGGCAAAGGAGGAATGAAATATTTCTAAGATCTGCACCATCTGCCAACAAACCTCTCTTTTTCCATAAATGGTTTGTTGCATTGCTAATCCAGACATTGAAAATATTTTCTTTAATAGTTTATTAACACAGATTACAACAGAAATAAGTACAAAAACATCTTTATGACATCTTCTTATAAAAGGCTTTTTATGTTCCCTTTTTCATGCTGCTGTTTGGAAAGGCTTAGATAGCTTATTAATTGTAACATCAAGGGATGGCAGCTACCCAATCTCTTAGAATATTTTAATCACACAGATGCTTTCATGATATCTTCATTTTTTTCCTTACCCCACTCATCTTTTCTATTCTTACAGGCCTCTGAGCAGTTCATGTTGTCCAGCAATCAGAATGTCACATTCCAGTTTTTAACACGGATGCTAGAAATTCATTATTTTCATGTGGTGAAATGTGCAGCAGATGCTGTATAACTGCAAGTAAAACAGATCCTGCTCTGAACACCCTGTATTCTGAGCAGACAAGACAGTTTAAAAAAAGGGAAAGCAGGGAACTGGAGTGGTTTTACAAAGCTTACAGAAAGCCAGTGAGTACCCTCACTCCTAAATCACCATCATGAACCACTACATTCCCCTGCTCCCATAAAGAAGAGAACTCTAACAAGGTAAAACAATTGCATTTTTGTAAAAGGATAATAATACCTGACTTTAAAAATGGGATGGAAAATAATGCTTTATAAGGTCATTTAAAAAAATAAACCAGTACTATTAGAAGACCATTCCAAGATATCAGTCATTTTCCTACTTTAGAGCCTACCAAATAGAGGTATTTCTGCTCCACAAAATATGAAACAGTCCGTAATCCTCAATTTTGCTGGAGATGCCAATGCTCATGTGTGCCTTGTCTGAAGAGGTTTTGTTTATTTTAAAAAATACAGAGCATGCTGTCAGGGCTGTATTACAGCCTGGCTCAGTGGAAACCCATTAAAACCACTTTGCTGGGCAGATGGTGTCAAAGAGTCAGAAGCACAGAACAGAATCCCACTGTGCTCAAGTGTTCAGTATGCAAGAAATCATCTCCTATCAGACAATGCTGCAGGGGACAGTCAGGCACAAAGGAGAGAGCAGAGCACAGTCAAGTCAGGGCAGGCTCACAGCCCAGAAACATGGAACATGATATGGAACAGGGGAACACAAACAGAGGAACCCCACGTGAGCAAGGGCAGATCAATGCAGAGCACCAGATCGAGCTTTCAAAACAACACATTGCTTTTATTCACGGAAGGCATAACTAGCCTTTGTCACTAAGAGGGACAGCACAACTCAAAGACTAGAATAAGATTTTGAAAAGTGTCCACTACATTTTGGACCCCCATCTTTCACACCCTGATTCACAGGATTGCTGAGCATTTCAGTAGAGCTTCTAAGAGTGGGTACAAAGAAACTCATCAGAGACATCTGGAAATGGCCTTGCCACAAGTCTTAGAAGATGACAAAACTTGGTAAGTCATGTATCAGACGTGCACTAGCACAGCAGTACACTGTAAGGCTCCTTTTGCATCTGTTCCTTTTCCACTCTCTTCTAGAGAAGGTGGGGCACGTGTTTTCAGATGAGTGGCTGATCCTGTAGGTGAGCACAGCACCTAACAAAGCCCCTAACTCTGGGTTAAACAGATCCTAAACAGAACAAACACAGTGAAAATGAGTGTGAAAGTATTCACTGTGATCTGCACCACGTGTGCCAATAAACTTCCAGTGTGTGTGCACCTCTTGCCTCTGCTGGGCACAATCAGCTGCTCAGTTCTGCCCCAAGTCCTGTATTGTGGACCACATGAAGATATCCTTCCTCATCTTCAGAGCTACAGACTTGTGAACCTGAGCAAACTGGAACCTGTCTCTATTTCTGAGAACAAGTAAGGATGACAGGAGTGTACCTGCAGGCACATGGTGTATTCACAGATTTATCACACTGGAAAGTTTTGCAGAGCTGGACAGTTCTTTCAGCAGTAGCTCAAAACACAATCCACAGAAACAACATCAAGCCCTCCTTCAAAGCAGGAAAACCTGCCAATACACCCCACTGTAGCAGCAAAGGAGCAAGTTAAATGTAGGAATTTGACATACACAGAAAAGAAAACTAACTACCCCATGTGTACAAGCTAATTAAAATTAACCAAGCAAGGCTGATTACATTAGGACAGAGATGCAACACTAAAGGATAAATACAGCTATTTCAAATATAAGCAGATGCGAATCACCATGATTTTCATGAAGACAAGTAGAATGAGTCACTGTGGCTCAGCAGAAAATGGAGGATACAATTATGTGCTAATCCAGAATCTTTGGTGAGAAGATTGAAGACTAAGTGGGATTGTTTTCTTTCCTATATTGTGGGTTGGATCAATATTCAGACACACCGGTGAGTAGTTACCTCTGCCAACCTTGGGTTCCTCCTCTTGCACAATGAATTTACATAATATATACTGAAGACATAAAACTGCACTTTTAAAAATAGAAATAAAAAGCAAGTGATGTTGAGGGCCCACAAAATCCAAGGTTCTGAGACCATTCAGCATTAGGTGAGACTAAACTCAGCATTAGATGAGACTAAACTGTGACTCGGAGGATTTGTTTTAGCATGCAGGACATGCAGACTCATCTGTGTGATTATCTGGACATCTGCCTTGCTCCTCAGCAAGAGATCTGCAGACTGTCTGCTCAACAGTCTGCCTCCCTTGAAAGCAAACAGATCAAAAGACAAGATGTAGAGCATCCTGGTTCAGCTGGAGAGGAACTTCTGTTGCTCCTTCGTCTGTCTCAAAGCTGTATCCCCCAAGGGTAAAGAGTGTGTTGACACCTTTGCACTCCTCTGCTTGGGGTGCTTGTTATTATTCCCCCTGCTGCTTTTCTAGACATACCTGGCTAACTCATTTATTTTGTGCTTTTTATAGGAGCTACATTATTCCATATCCTTCCCCCTTCTTGCAGTTTAGAATCTACATGGCCATTTTCAGATGCGGGTCTGTTTTGCTTACGAACTGTTACCACAGCAAATTTTTGAAACATCTTAGCCGAAACAAATCTTACCAGCACTGTGGGAAAGTCTTTATTTGCTAATAAAACCCCAAATAATGAAACAAACCAAATCAATTCAAAGTAACTTTAAAAACAGAGCCAGATGGGCCTGTGAGAAAGTGAAGTGACTACAGGAGGAGGAAAGAAGCCTTCTATTTTGTAAATCTGGGGAAATGTGGCAACACTGATTGAATCCCAGTGGATTCAACACTGAATCCACTGTCAACCTTTTATACACTGTTTGTACAAGAAACAAAAGTGCATTTTGCTGAACCACTGCAAGGGAGACAATTGTCTGCAACACAGAAAACTCCCTCACGAAACCTTTCTGGAAACCTTGATTAAAAAATCCCAACAGCAAGGGTGTGAGAACAAACAAACATCCTCTGTGTGTGGAGAGGAAGCCTCTGAGGCAGTTAATTGACCCCGGAGTGCAGATGCCATTAAGTGACTGGCAGGCTACTCCTGCACTGCTCCACTGAGCCACTGCTCAGTGTTGATTTAAGCCAACCTCTGCTGCAGTGGATTAGAAACACACCAGCAGTGCCTGTGTCTGAAGCACCGAGGCAACACCAAACAGCGAACAGCAACACTTCCAACTACCACAGTTAGTCTCACTACAGTGGTTTTTCTCAGCCCTTTCAAGGAAAAGAGCCATCTAACATTTTGAGAGAAATCCAGACCATCTTACACAGAGCCCTGGTTTTGGTATTGTCACAAAGGTCTTTGTTTACAACCAAACACAAACTGGGATGCAGTCTGAAAGCAGCCTTGTTACTTCCATTTCCTCCCCTCGGTTTTTTGTAGCTTGCACGCAGAAGGTTTCTGGCACTGGTTTCACAACACTGCTCAGATGTTCTATGAATCACCACTGGTGTGTGGGCTACACGCTGAAAAACACCACTCCAGAAAACTGTCTACTCTGAATTAAAGCCTACTAAAGGCAATGAAATCCCCTCTGCTGCCTGCAGTGGGCTCAGATCACACCCACTGCGGATCAATAGATGGATGTAACTCCTTCTGTCACAGAGCTGTAGTTATACCGTCCTCTGGGTCAAGTTTAAGTCACAATACCAAAGCAGAAAATGGAAGTTGGCATAGACACCACACAGGCTGTACTTGGGAAGATGAAGAGTTTCAGTCCCTTGGCTCTGTGGGACCATCAGACCAACACCTTACACTGGAATTAAGTCTATTCAATAAAAGAAGAAATCAGGGATGTGAAGAAGCCAATCCTCAGTCTACAGTTAACTGTGGCCACATTTCACCCCCAGGGTGAAGTAGCCTAACATCCTCAAATATGTACTTTAAAACCGCTCATGATAATTGGTGTTATCTACGTGTCTCGGAACTACTTAAAACCCACTTCATTTGGAGCTGCCATTAATAATGCAGCAGGCAATCTTACAAAGACTGGTGAAAACCAAGTAATTTAATGTACCACTTTATAAACCAAACTTGTGATGAATCTCAGCTGCCTCTTCAGCTTCCCTGCAATCAATCTGTCTGGAGTCATGTTTATGTATCCTAGGACCCGTGATAGACTGCCACTAGACTTAGCATCCACAACCACCTCAGGAGCTTGATTTAATGTGAATGCAGCATGAAAAATCAGATTAGCTTTTGATTCTCTCCTTTATTAAATAAAACTGATCTTTATTGAATAAAGCTGCTTTTATTAATATCTAAAACATTGGTTGGTGTCACAGAGCCTGCCAATCCTAAGGAACTAATAAAAGAAAAGACAGAAGTAAAAAATGAGAACATTACAGGGAAATATTAGAAACCAAATCACATTAAGCCTGTATTGCAGCTGAAAAATAAAACATGGGTCTAGCTGAATATTTTGTTTAGTCTGAATTTAATTTTTTTTTTACTGAAAGGAATCGGAATGGGGCTTTTGCCTCAAGTACTCTGTGGCAAGAAACACAGCAAGAGCAAAAAAGTGCAAGTTATTTTCCCCTTCCCTTGTCTCAAACAACTTCAAGTTCAGTGCAGCTGGGACAAAGCACAAAAGCTTTGGTTTTAAAGAAAGTGCTTGAACCTAAAGCTAGAAAGATTTCATTTATTTGGGGGTTTCATAGAAAACTTTTGGGGTTTTTGCCTGTAGGCAGAGCTTACAGGAAATACTCCTACTGACCACATCTGTACTTTATGCTCACCTGAAAGCAGCAAGCACCACATTTTCCATACAGATCAGCTGCACAGCTGCGGCAACAGCTGCCTGTGATGGGTGTGTCCACGAGTAACATCAGCACTGTTCCTTTGTGAAAAAGAATGAGTCCCTCATCATCACAATCAAAATCTGTGATGAACTGTAGTTCATGAACTGTAGTTCAACCCTCAACTCCTGTCTAGCCACCACCAGGAAGGAGGAGGGAAAAGAATACATCTCTTAAATCAAATAAAACAATCTTTGATTTTAATCCCATATACAGAATTATATCCCGTTACTGATCTACTACCACTGTTCTACAAGAATGAACTCCAAAGCAAGCAGTGCTGAAACACAGTTGTTGCACTCCTCAGCTTTTCATTTTCCATGTTCCTAAGTCCACTTCAGCGTCAGTAAAGAGCTGCACATAAAGATCTCCGGGAATGGCCCACAGCTTTCTGGCAGCTGGGACACACCCAGCAAGCTCAGCTGAGGGGCTCTTTGTACACCGCTACCCCCACGAAGCCAGGGAATGCACGAGTGACTTCCTACAGAACTGCAACTCACAAAGATATAATACACTAAAATTCTAAGTGAAGGGCAGTGTGGACAAAATGACATATTCTGATACCAGCAGAATTGCACAGAAAAAGGCAAAGATGGAGCTTGTCCATAATGAGACAAAAAAATCTACAGTTTAAGACCCAGTGGAAATCAAGAGGGTTCGAAGAACACTACAACATGGATAATTCCAAAGCAAACAGGAGCAAGATCAGTTTAAAGCCAAATATGCCAATATCCCTCTCCTATAGTGTAACCAAAACTAGACATTTGGGGGTTTGGTTTCCCTGTTTCCCCACGCTCACTTGCTGTAACAGATTTGCATCACTTCACATGTGCTCTGCACATCTCTGGCTATGGGGAACACCCTGGGGGGATACAAGGAAATCCTGCCTAATACACTTGCCAAGCCTCCATTTCAATAAAATTGAGAGAAAAAGAACATCAAACCAGCAGCTCTATGGCCTGAGATGTCATTAGAGAGCAACCTGCAGGAAGATTTCTGCCCAGGATGACAGAGAAGAACACAAAATGCTCAGCAGAACACAAGCAGAAGAAGTCACTAAATTATTTACTTGGGTTTTTTACTGTCAGCCTAAACTTGAAATTTGAAATCAATGAAATCCAGTTTTATCTGATGACATTCATAATGAAAAAGGCTCCACAATCTTTAGTCTCACAACATACATCTCAAAAGTATTTAGCATCTTAAGGGAGATGCTGGTTTCATTCTGGACTTAAGCCAAGCACGGAACCTTGAGCTCAAATAAAGTTTTATTCTACTCCAGTGGAGCTGATGACTTTCCATTTAAACAAGGAAACAAAATATCCACATTATTGGGCCTGTTGTATACAGTCTGTTTTCATTAACATCAGTGGGACCTGGTTATTTTTTGACTGAAGATTTCCCAAGAACTTCTTTTCAGCTTTGCTAACAAACAGCAAAATGCTGAACTGACTGAGGGTAAGCACTGGCCTCCAAGGACTGACTTAAGAAAACTCTGCTGAAGACAAAGCTGTGAAATACAAGTGCCCCAGAACTCCAGTTACAGAGCCTTATCACCTCTGCCCTTACACACAGATATATGATTAGACTGACAGTGCATTAACACACGTGGTTTATATCATCACTGACAAGCTGGCCTGGTACGAACTTTAGCTCATTATTGAAAACAACATTTCATTTCTCAGGCTGGAGCTCTGTATTTTACAAGATAAAAGCAAAGCAAAATCACAATAGTATTCTCAAGTCTTCAATATTATTACCTGAAAGATTTGGAGCTGTGCAGTACAAGGTGTGTTGCCATGGTTCTGAGTAATCAGCAGCAGCCCGATACACAATAGACAGCTGATTGCTGTTGCATGTTAAAAGCTTTTGTATTTCTTTAGAAAAACTTTGTCATCGTGTCATAAATGAGAGTTTTTCTATTAGCAACAGAAAAGCATCAAAGACACATGTCTGTAGTAGTAATCATGCCTGATTTATTTTTTGTCTGTTCATCTTACTATGTGGAGGGGTGTGGGAATCAACCTTTTACACTGTCAAGTTCATACTATAAATCTCAGGAACACTCTGGTCTTTTCAGTGTGCTAAGGCATAGCAGTGCAGATGGAGTCTGCTAGCAAAGGAAAATAAACAAGTGCATTAAAGATAGATATCCGTATTACTGAACAGCAGAGTCCTGGCACTCACACAGCAGCAGTGTCTTGGAAATCTGAAGTGCAAGATCGATAGCACAACCAATACCAGTAACTCTGGTGGGATCTCGTGTGTCTGGTTTCATGGAATCACAGGATTCTTTAGGCTGGAAAAACCCCCGAGACCATCGAGTACCACTGCTAACCCAGCACTGCCACATTGACCCCGACCGTGTCCCCAGGCACCACATCTCCACCTCTCTTAAATCCCTCCGGGGATGGGGACTCCACCACTTCCGGGGCAGCTGTGCCAGGGCTTGACAACCCTTTTGGTGAAGCAATTTTTCCCAGTATGTCTTTCGAAAGACATATAAGTAACATTTAAGAATAAAATCACATATGAACGCTGTAATTGCTGAGTTGGCAATAAAAGAAACGCAGTATTCTGTAAAACTGAAATGCCACTTATTCCAATCCTGGAATAAGCCGCAATCTCAGTCCAACATTATGTTAATGCAGTGTTAAGGCAGCAAACTGAAACACAGCAGAAGCCGGGGAATGCAGAAGTTAATTCTCTTACTGCACTGTTAGCCTGCCCAAAGTACTGATGATATTGCTTATAATAAAATACATCATTTACAACCTCGCTGGGCAATCACAAGCTACTGGTGTGCAATGTGAATGAAGCAATCTCTTGAAAAGACTCTGACTTCTAATCCCTGCTGCTAATGCATTTCCAATTGCAACTTTAGAACAGGACTTATGTAGGCACTGCATTTAGGGAACATTTGAGAAGACTTATAATTTGGTTCCTTTCTTTCTTAACCTGTTCTAAGGAAAAAAGGAGGAGAAGGGAATTTGATACAGGGAACCACCACAGAAATACACAGCTATGTATTTTGCCTTCTGTCAGTAAGTTCAGTTCTGGACACAAACTCATTAGTAAAAATAACTCACGTAATAAAAATAAAAGTGCTGATCTCTGAAAGTGTAAAAGGGTGTTAAGAACAACTAATACCTTTTTTTGAAAGGGATATTTATAAGCTGGACTCTTTACCAGTATGTTTGCAAAATCACAGATTAAATGCATATGCCCTTATTCCCCTCTGAAGACTAAACCACGTGAGAACTTTGTTTTCATGCCAAAATTTAACTGCTGATGCACAGTATCTGCTAGGTGGAAATGTGTATTTCTCCTAATTTACATTTCACAGTAATGCTCAGAATTATCTAAATTAAGTATTGCAAAAATGCATTCATCTTTTGGCTGAGGCCATCAATGAACACTTCTAAGTTCCGAGGAAGCTTTAAATGCACACAAGAATATGTGCACTGTCTGTGTGCTGGTTTTCTGATTCGAACTGTAAACAAGCTCGAGGGCTCCAAGGAGGAATCACTGAGTTGTCTGAAGTGATGCCATCAGGACATTCAAGCTCCATTCAGCATGCAGGATATCAGAGACCTGCTACAGCATCTCATCAAAGCTTTTAAATGTTTCACTAGGTACCTGTCTCTGCTCCAGTAAAACGTTGCCAGTCAGTCTAAGATACAGGATTTTTAATCTGAAAAACGGCACAGAAGATAACGGTGGGGCAGCCAACTCCAACAGTTTGTACCTCTGGGGATTTCAAATTTCCGTATCACAAACGCTTCATAATCCAAAGCTGAGCAACCAGCTAAGCTCAGCAGCAGCATCTACTACCTGATCAAAAGTACAGTAAGGAGGTAACAAATGCCTCAGTAACTGGCAGGCTGTTTGTCGTAGCCGACCAAGGAAAGATCCTTGCACTCAGGATCTCCCATCACATCATCGGTGTTTTTGCCTAGCACATGGCTCCCCCCAAGTCTTTCCGGCTTGAACTGTGGGTATCAACACCCAAGGCATTACAGAGAGAGGGGACAAAGGCTGGCTATGCAAAATCAGAAACAAGACGCAGTGAAACAGAAGAGATTGAGACTTACCTTTGGAAAAAACTGCTGCCAGGCTCAAGAGGAGAGGTGACAACAGATGCCCCATATTGCTAATCCCAGAAGCACACATCCTAGGGTTTGTGGAGCACTTAGGGGTCAGTTTCACAGACTTTGTAGTCAAAATAAAAATCGGTCAGCTGGAGAGGCTACATTTTCAGAAAAGGTCATCTGGAAAGCGCAAAAGGCATTTCCTTCGGAGAGAAGACTTACTTCTTTAGCTTTAACCCTCCCTCTTCCTCCCTCCTTTCTTCAAAACAGATGATGCCGTGAAAGAAAACCCCTCTCCTCGCAATAAATGAAAAGGAGTCAGTTTTGATTCGGATCTCGGTGCGGAGCCGCAGCTGCCCGAGGCAGGCGAGCAGCCCCGTGCCCGGCACCCCCGTGTCCGCGCCGGGCGCTGGGCAGGGCCGGGGGCCTCGGGGGCAGCGCTGCCGCTCCCGGCGCCGCCGGGATGCGCTTCACACGGGCAGCGCCCGCATCCCGGCGGAACAGCACGGCGGCTCCCCGGGCGTCACCAAAGTTTTCCTTTAGGTGATGCTGATCAGCCCTGAAATCATCCACACAGACAGGGCTTGGCGTTGCGCGCTCTTTCTTTCTTTTTTTTTAAGTTCTCGATTTCCTCATTGACTTGTTTGACTTTCTGCACGAGAGGGAGATCACGGGGAGAAGGTCA